>CM061235.1:9057002-9657002 GCA_030848705.1 Heracleum sosnowskyi | reverse complement strand
CATTGAAAGAAGTTCAATTTATTGATCAAGCCTCAGTGAAGTATTCAATCTCAGTGGATTTATTAAAGTGACAACAAATGTGCAGGTTACAGAGTTTAAGGAAAAGGGAAAAGAAAGTGGATCACTGCTTAAAGTCAAACAGGTGAAGAACAGACATTGTCGTTAGTCACTCATGAACCAGACAGTACATTGAGTGTCAATGTTCTACAAGTGTTATTTCTTCATCTAAGTTTTAGTGGTTCAAGAATTAATTGTGAAGACAAGGAATAATATTTATTCTCTTATAAATAATTATTTCTACTAAGTAAATTATTTATTAAATTAATTCTGTAAAGAATTAATTTAATACATAATTTACTTTAATGATTATTTAAATTAGAATAGAAATGAACTAGGAAGACTTAGAAAATAAACTAAGAAGACTAACATGAGAGTTTTCCCGAAAGTCTTCCTAGGCTATTTCTAAGTATTTTTAGTTTAAAAGATAGTCTTCCCGAATGTCTTCCCAAGCTATTTGTGTGTCTTCCCGAAAGTCTTCCCAAGCCAATTGCTAGTCTTCTCGGTTGTCTTCATAGTACAAATCCAAAAGAACGCAAATGGCGCGTGTGGAATGTTTGTTTTTGACTTGTATAAGTAAATGCAATTGGAAAAGCAATCAAGACATTTTCATTACAGAACACACAAGACAAAAAGAACAGAAATATTACATTCTTCATTCTGCCTTTACTTCTCAACTGTCCAAGCTAAATTTCATCAGTGATTAAATTCTTGAATTGATTGTAACATTTAATCCATAAAAATTGTATCACTTGTACTGCTTTGACAATCTAGCGGATCATAATCCCTAGAAATTATATCGAACTACTTTTTAGTATTCGATCCTTTTTATTACAAAAATAGATAAATTCATGTCGAATTTATTCTAGGTTTGTTTTATCAAGAACTCTGTAATCTGTACTTAGATTGTAACACCTTTCAAGTTTAATATAAGTTATATTTAACTTGAATATTGTTTCAGTTTATTCCGCATTAATTTGTTCTTAAATTGTTATATCTTCGAACGAACAAATTCGATTAAACGGTATAGTTTGTATTCAACCCCCCTTCTACAAACTTATCAGGACCTAACATATACTTATATATTGTTGTTTGTGATTTAGTACCGTAACATACTAAGTCATATAATCTTTTATCTTAGAAGGTTATTTGTTCGTAGTACTTGTATTCTAATCTTTGTAGTGAGGTGAAGTGAAGTGAGGAGATCCTTGTTCTGAGACCCAAGTCTTAGGCGTACTAACGGAGAGTTAGTAGCCTTTGCACCATGAAGAAAAGAAAAGATCCAAGATCGGCAAAGTTGTAGAAGTACATAGTCTACAAAGGTAATGCAAGTCTTTGAGGAGGTAACTAGGTGTTACGCTCTAAGATAATTCTTATGTTTTTAGTTTGCAATTCTATTTTGAGGAGGTTGCGGTTGTGTTTCGCTCCAAAATAAATAGATAGTGGTTAGTTTGTAAAGGCTTCTCCGCCAACTATAAAGGAGTTTCTTTATAGTGGTAAAAATCTTGAGTCCGGGGAGGAGCTCGGGGACTGGAGTACGGGTGAGCGAATCCATTAGGAGTTGCGCCATCGCGAACCAGGATAAAAATCGATTGTGCCACACTCTATTTTCTTTCTCTCTTTATTTTCCGCACGGGTTTTACTTGTTGACAAGTAACGAAGTTTAAAAGGAGAAAAAGATTTTTCAAAAAACCAAGCTCTAAATTTTAAAAAGGTAATAAGCTATTCAACCCCCCCCCCCTCCCCCCTCCCCCCTCCCCCCTCCCCCCTTCTAGCTTATCTTAAACTCTTACGGGACCTATCATGATGAAGGTTTTAAATTCATTAGAATAAATTTTAAACTTTCAGAATTTTGTATTTAGTACGTCATTACCTTTGATCACAAAGGTTCTCGTCAACATTTGATGATATTGACCGCACCACTTAACAATCTTTGAAGTACTTAACTTCAATTAATAATATAGATGGGTACCCTAAACCTACAATAATTATATATAATTATGGTAAAGAGGATAAGAAGAATTTTTTTTTTCAAAGAATTTGATTTATTAAACATGATGCCTCCTATTCGGATTTGAGATGATTTTACCATATTTGCATTTATATGTATAGCTAATGATACAGAGTTCCCCGAATTATATTTTCAACACTACAAACTCATAAATGATATATCGCCTCCATCTGCATTAAGATTTTAAAAGTTTAATAATGAAGATTTGATGAGTCTAAAGACTACACTGAATTGATAATGAAATAAAGAAGAAGTAACGTATCGATTTACTATCTGAACTTCAAAGATCCATAATATGCTTATATAGAATATATTATCAAGCTAATGTGAAGATATGTCTTATTTTATTAATAAATTAAAAGTACTTAAAGAGATGATGTATTCTCGTTCACGTACAATGTTTAAAAGTTACTTATGAATTAAAATAATTTAAAATTTTATGTTATTAATTCGAATTTATATTGCAAATATTATTTTAAAACGGCCTGGAAAACAGTTTATTTGACCCCGCATGTAATTTGTGTAAGATAGGTTTAATTAGTTTACATCAGTAAATTGAAATTTTAATACTTCGTCAACATATTTTGTACTAGAATTAATTTCTTTTACTTTTAAATTTTATTTTGTTTAAATTCAAAATAATCATACTTACGAAGATGACGTGTTCATTTAAGTATGACTTTAAAAATTACATGTGAATTAAAATAATTCAAAATTTTAAATTTAATTAAATCTACATAGTCTATTATTTTAAATCGGCGTAAAAGACGGCTTAGCTACTAATCAAATGAGACAGATTTAAAATAGTTATATATTGATAAATTGAGGTAGATATTGTATTAAAATGATTTTCCACTTTTAAAATTTTAACATTTATTTAAAGCATATAATAATGTAACTATCAATACTATACTATTATATAAAGGAGGAGATGAGGGCGGTGATGTGGCGCCTCTCAGATTGCTTCGAAATATTTTTTCTAATTTTCTCTTGTCTTCAAAATCTTTATTAATGGAGGAAAGTAAATATACAATTCCAATATTCTTGCCTTTAAAATCTTTACTAATGGAAGAAACTAAATTTACAATTTGAATAGTCTCCTAAATTATTTTATTAGAAAATATCTTAATTGTCTTTTGAATTTTTATTAATGGAAGAAAGTAAATATACAATTTTAATATTCTTGCCTTTATAATATTAGATAAATTTTCAATTTACTTCTTACTATAATCTAACGGATGGAGGAAACTAAATTTACAATTCTAATATTCTTATCTTTAAAATCAATATCTTTATCTTTATATATAATATATAAAAACCCCAGGAGAACCGATATCGAGATTTCATGGATTAAGCTATTACAATCATCTCTTAGTCGTACTTTTCGATTTTAATCGATTAATCGATATAAAGTGATTTGTAGCTTTTACAATTATCTCTTAATCGTAATTTTTGATTTTATTGTGTTTTGTATTTTGAGAGTCGATCACATATATCTATGTAAATTATTCCTTGATTTGTTATATCAATATTCTTTTCATGCAGAATGCAATATATGGATGAGATTTATTGATGAGAGGGTTGTATTTGCAGAACTATACCTAACCTACCTAAGTAATGGACTCCGCCAGGTAAACGTTTATATTGTTATGTTTTTATTACTTGCTCAAAATCTGAAGCTTTTGATGTAGTACGTACGAGATTCTATAACTGAACTGTACCATGGCCCAGGGGATTATCCTTGAAAGGAAAAAGTAAGTGTAAAAAATATCATAATTATAAGGAATTGTCGATCATCAAAAGGTTTAGTGTATATAAATCACAAACTGTGACCTTGATTTTGTGACCCTGATCTTGAAATAATTTACATATTTTGATAAACATATTAATGATTTGCTTTGATTTAGATAAATATGTTGATACAATGTTTTACATGATCTGTTTTTTAATGATTTCGATGATTATGTTGATACTTGATACAGTGTGTTATTTCATCTGATACATGATAATAATGGTTTATTCAAGTACTTGCAGAATCAATCAGGTATCGAAGGTATAAACTATGGGAGGAATCAGATCTTTTTAAAGGTACAAACTTTGAGACCTTTAATTATCAACCGGAAGCACCATGCAGAGGCGTAGCTAATGTATGGGGAGGAGGAGCAGTTGACCCCACTCAATTCATAACTATGTGTAAATTTTTACTAAATTTGAATTTTGAGCCCCCTAGTTTAACTTTCTGGCTACGCCACTGGCACCATGTATGTTCTTTTAAATATAGTATTTGTTTTAGTTAGATTAGATTTTACTGTGAAACTTTTGAAGAACTAATGTGTAACTAATTCACAAATTCTTAACAAGTTTCAGTTGCATCAGGATTGACCAATTCTGGGAACTTCACTTTATCGTGCTTAAGAATTTTGGCTTCATGGTTAAAAAGTCTTATGGGTAAGTAGAGCAAAGATATTTTGGCGTTGTGTCTGTCAATCCCCACAAAAGAAATCTGCAATGTATATTCTGGAGATGCGGGATCTGATGTGTATGCGAGCAATTATTCATGGACTTTACAGTTGTCAGAAAAACTTCTTTGTTTGCTGGAGTATGCTGTCAAGGATTTTTAAATTAGTGAAGATGATAATGCCTTAAAGGGATACGGAGAGATATATTTTGCTTGATTATTTGCTTCTGTGTTTGAATTCGATTGATGAAACTATGAAATATGGGCCAATCTTGGTCCACTAACCACTGCTTTGGTGGTGTGTCAAAAAGCGCAATCATCATTAGAGCATAACTGATGAGAACTGAATGGCTATCTCTTGCAATTGCGCTTGATTCTTGAAGATAAAGATGTGAGTCTGTTTGTCTCAATGATCGTTTCGCGGATCAGTCGAAAATGTTTGAAGACATGGGTTTTAAGGTTTCATATACTAATGCTTCCATCTAACTGAAATAATCTTGGGAAAGAATTGATAGTTTTAAACTCGGACCTGGTCTTGGCCTGTCAACAGAAGACGTCTCTATGAACAAAGCACTGATTTCTACAGTAGTATGCTGCTGCAAAAAGTGCAGAAAGCTTCTGGCACTACAAAAAGTGCAGAAGGCTTCTTGCATTGCAGAGTCAGGTTCTGGACCATGCTCTTGGAAACGGTGAGACTTCATTCATCTGGTCTTAAAGAAGAAGTGGCAACCTTTTTAACAAATATGATTATATATATGATGGTCTTTAATGCTTATCTCTTTGTTGAGCCTCTACGTTCATGTGCAATATGTGATCCCAGTTTGGATTATTTCAACTGGTCAAGCATCCAACGCAACCGTGGGTCGTGGATCACCCCTGTTTTTCAGCTCCATAAAAGCATAAGTTGATATTAACACCCACTTAGATGTGCCTCGAGGCCTACAAACCAGAAACTGGAGTTTTACATTCCTGAAGGCTCGCCCAAATAAAATTTTTATTATACCTGGTAGTTGGTACCATTCAGCGAGCTTGGTATGCAATAACACAAAAATGGACATTTATAAGTTGATATATGTTCTTATATTTTTAGTGTAGCTTTAAACATTATAAGCGGCAAACTAGAACGTTATGTGCTAATATTTTGGTGAATAATGACGGTTCAAAACTACATAATTGTGTTGCATCACCTCGAAGGTCACCGGTCCTTGCTAAGGTCATCCTTTTTGTGATCTCATTGTTCAACGGTCAAGATATTCTACAGGAACACTGGTAGATTTTTTCGAGTTCATGTTAAAGTTGCACTGGTTCAACTTTACCAGCGCAATCTTGCCACTGGACCATAATCACTAGCACTGGATCACATCAGCTTCCACTATATGGTGGAGTTCCCGATCTGATTGCTAAAAATGGCAGAATTGACAGCATATTTGTACCACTGAATTTGACCATCAGCATAAGGTCGAGGACATATGTGTTGGGAAAGCTGGTGAAGCCAAAGTTCTACCGGACCATCAGATGCCAAGTCACTTTACATGGCAGCAAACTAGGCAAGCCCGTGAATCTGCAAATTTGTAGAAGCTGCTTAACATAGCTAAGATTAATCATACATGATAAAGGTACTTGATACTTTTCTCCTACAAAATATCAATCGCCAAAAAACTTTTGTTCAATAATCACTTGGATGTATTTTGTTTAGCTCATGAAAAAAAACCTAAGAATTTGAGTAGTTACCTGTAGATCTGAAGGACTTTTATTTTAGAAGTAAAAATATTAAGAAATTTAATTTTTATTATAATCTTATTTAGAATTTAATCTTTATTATATTTTTATATTATATCTTAAATTATCTATAAAAACATGGTATATAGATTGATAGCATAATTTTAATTCAAATTATAAAAGCATAGTATATAGATTGATGGCATCGTATATAGATTGATATTTATTTAAATTGTGTATAAAAGCATAGTCTATAGATGTTTAAGGGGTCATTTGTTTACTTATTAATAGATCTTAATAGAGTTTATCTCAACCATTAAGAGGTTAAGATTGTTTGTCTTGATTTATTTCCTTAAGAATTATCTTAATCGTTGAGAAACCAAAACCAAAACCCAGCTCAAAAACGCCTCATGTTAACCCCTGTATCATTTCAACATGAAATAACGCAGCCATGTCTTACATTTTTGTTGTTTTAAATAAATTTTTTTCATATCTTTGTTCCAATAATAATTAAATATATTAAAATTTCATACAAGCATTGGTATATAATATATTTCTGAATATTATTATATCACCAAAAAAAATTGTTATAGTTTTAAACAACAATGTATATTGTCTAGCATAAAAGTTGTTTAAAAGTTTTACTATAAAATTTAAAACTTGTTATATTAAAAATATTTAAATATATTATTTATTTATAAAAAAAATAGAAAATTTGCATCATTCAGACATTTTATAAATTTATGCGCCAAACAATATTATTCATTAAGTATTCAGATTGATAAATTGTTCAGATATTTTAATCATTAAGAAATTTTAATTGAGATTTGCCAAATGACCCTAACTTAGCAGGCACAAGTTGAACACATATTGACCACAAACATGAACACAAATTGAAGTTGACTATTAACACTGTATACAATTTTTGCCGATTTTTATAATTGATATTCTATACCTAATAATAATTATATTGAATGTTAATTTTGTATATAGTTTTTGATACATTGTTTTTGTAATTTTGAGAATTAATTAAAGTTATATTCAATACTATTATTTCATATATTTTATAATAGTATTAATCATAGTTTTTGATAGATTTACAATTTTATATATTTGTTTCTTAATTAATCATGTTTAGAAACTATATACTTTATTTTTATATATTATAGAAACTATATATATTAATTTTATATGACACAAAGGATATTTAAGAAATGGGCTCACACAAAATCGACATAGACATATTTAATAAATTTGTAAGCTTTGTAATAATAGTTTGAAGATGTGGTTAATACTTACAATTTTTTATTGCATATTCTTAGTACTTTTTTTATTTATATTTATTTAGCGTAACTGGTGTCGGCTCAAGGAAATGACACAAATCTAAAATAGTTCGATTCATATTTTTTTTAATTTTCTAGATCCTCAATTTTAAACACTTAAAATTAAATTTCCTAAGTCCTATTTTTTAGAAAAGAAAGTCAAAATCATTTTAAAATTGTATAAAAGAAAGTATTGTATAAAAGGTAAGTATAAACTCTAATTTATATTGGATCATATTTTTCTATTTTACTAGAGCTACTCTGTTTTAAATTAGAATTTTGAATTTTGTTTTATAACATCTAGAAATTTAAATTTCCTTTTAAAGTTAATTAGCTAAAATTTATTGTGTATAATTGTCTTTTACACTGATTTAATACTTTTCTTTGCTCCTGTTTAGTTATTTGATTCACGCGCAAACAATTATTGATTTTATTTGCTCCTATTTACTTATTTGATTCACACGTATTTTTATATTTTGATAATTATTGATTATCAATCTTAATTTTGACATGGGATTACTTCATATTCTGGAAAAATTACAGAAAAATTCAAGGTCATGTTCAGGTGTAGCCACACAATCATCAATATTGTATCCTGAAATAGGTAATTTACGTGATAACCTATCACTATTTAGATCACTATTTGCTGTTATAGAAAAGTTACTGCTAAATTATGATGATGGCTTTTATTCAATGATTGAGTTTTTGCACTAATTCATTGATGATTATAATTTTTTGTATATATTATCTTTGATATAGTTAATCAGTTATGATCAGCTATGATTATGAGTTTAAGTATTACCTTTTTTTTCATGCAATATTTAGCAAAAATTTGTCTCATGAAGAGTTTTTCAACAATAATAATTAAGTTCTTCAATTTAATCACTAATATTAATCATTTTAGGTTTTATTATTTTAACAACTTTTAATATAGTCTTCTTACAATAGGTGAGACAACTTTATTTTTGTATATTAACAATCTTCTTTATCCTTATATTAATATTAATATTTATATATCTACTTCTTTTATGTATATAAAGAAAAATTTCCCGGAGCTATGTGAAAAATATTTGTTTTTTCAATAGAGCTCCTCTATTTTAATTTCAATAAAAAATAAATTTTTTTATTTATATTTGAATTTATAGGAAAAAAGATAAATACATAAAAATTGATCCTATTTAAAATTTAAAATTTATTATATCTTTATATTATAAACCTATTTAGAATTTAATGTTTATTATATTTATATATTATAACCCTATTTAAAATTTAATTTCTATATTATATCTTAAATTATCTAGAAAAGCATGATATACTGATTTGTTTTTCCTCACGTCACAAATTTGACGATTTTATGATAAACTGCATTTTTTTTATAACGATTTATATATTTTGATTTGTTTTCTTCTTTTTAGGGGTTTAGCAGGTTATGTACAATAGGTTATACCTATTGTCATGCATATCAAACAAGGCTACAACTAGCATTAGTATTCAATTTTTGCTAATTTTTGTAGTTGATTTCTATAACTAATATTAATTATATTGACTGTTATCTTTGTATATAGTTTTTCATATATATTCTTTTTATAATTTTGAGAATTAATTACAGTTATATTCGATATTATCATCTCATAATTGTTTTTATGAAAGACATGATAGATTTACAATTTTATTTATTAGTTTCTTAATTAATCATGTTTACAAAATTAAATTTCTTTACTTACATTCAAATTCATGGTAAAGACAATAAATATATAAAAGTCAATCCAGTTTAAATTTCAGTTCAACAAATATTACTTTATTTCTTAACTAAAATAAACTTGAATTCCCTTATTTATATTTAAATTCATATGGAAGACAATGATTGTATAAAAATCAATTATGTTTCCATGACGAACCTTTTGTATTTTAACGATGCATATGTACACACTAACAAAATTATTGTAACTTCTAGGAATATTTAAAAAAATTGATTTTTTTGTGATAATAGTAATCATTAAAGTTTGTATCGGTGGTTAATATTTAAATTTTTATTAGTGCTTATTTTTAGTATTTTTAATTTATATGTATTTAGTTCAATGGGCGCCGGCTCAAGAAAATATGACACAAAATTCGCATATAAATTATAAAGATATTTAGGAAATTTGTAATTTTGCGATAATGCTAATGGTTGATGTTGTGGAATAAAAACTGTGCTTGCGAATTTAATGCTAGGGTTAGAGAGCTTCGAGCTTTAATGGTTGCTCTTGTTGTCGGGGACTAACTCGGTCCTAACAAGATGTCTACGTATCTCTAGTGTTTAGAGAATCAAACCAATAAAAACGTAGTTCTTGGTGTTGCCCTCGGGGCTATGGCGGCAGGGGCACACTAAAGACGTAGTGACTTGTATGTCCTTATTCGAGGATGAAGTCTAAAACGTTGTAGATGACGTATGGAGTTGTGTCCAAAACGTAGTAGAGGACGTATGGAGCTGTGTCCAAAACGTAGTAGATGACGTACGGAGCTGTGTCCAAAACGTAGTAGATGACGTACGGAGCTGTGTCCAAAACGTAGTAGATGACGTATGGAGCTGTGTCCAAAACGTACTTCTATTGTGAAGGAGCAGGGTCCTTTATATAGGCATCTGGAGCCTCATATTTAGAGTAAGTTTAGGAGTCTTAGCGAATAAGTCTCCTTTTTGATAATGGATAAACATTGTATTTCTTGATGGATAAGTCTTTTCCTTGTTGATAAAGGCTATGACTCATTATTTTTTTTTTAATTAGGATTCTGGATCCTTCTTTGATGAATTTACCATATTTTGGACTTCTTTCCTGATATGTATATTTCCCTTATTTATTAATTACGAATTTAATAAATAATCAGGGTTTTGGGCCTTGCTTATTGGGCCGTGTTCTTGGACCAATCCGGGTCTAATTAATACGTAATTAATTGCACTTCTAGGATTATTTTTCTGCCCATATCATTTGCCCCCCAACTTCTAGGAAAATCTCTCTTGGATTATCTTAAAAGTTATTTTATTCGGGAGTTACGAAGTTTTCTTTTATACTAGTCTAGCTTAGTGAACATACAGTCCTTAACCAACATTTTTCCAGAACAGGAATTGGGATTTTTCATCAATTCCTTGGAAAATAAATTAAAATTTGAAATCCCAGTGTATTTTCGACCAGGATTCTGGTCGAATTCGACCTCATTTTTGGCTCCTGGTCGAAACCAGGATTCTGGTCGAACACCTGGTCGAATTTGGCCATGTTTTGCCTCCTGGTCGAACACCTTCGACCAGGATTCTGGTCGAATTTGGCTTCGTTTTTACCTCCTGGTCGAACACTTTCGACCAGGATTCTGGTCAAATTTTGGTGTGACATTGGTTCCTGGTCGAACACTTTCGACCAGGATTCTGGTCGAACTTTGGTGTAATTTCATCCCCTGGTCGAACACTTTCGACCAGGTTTCTGATCGAATTTAGATGTCATTTTGCTCCTTGGTCGAACCCTTTCGACCAAGATTATGGTCGAATTTGGGTGCAATTTTGGCTCCTGGTCGAACCCTTTCGACCAGGATTCTGGTCGATTTTATGTTCCATTTTGGGCCTTGGTCGAATACTTTCGATCAGGATTCTGGTCGAACATATGTTCCATTTTGGGCCCTGGTCGAACATATGTTCCATTTTGGGCCCTGGTCGAATACTTTCGACCAGGATGTGTATTTGTGGAATTCGACTATTTTTTAGGTCGAACTTTTCGTCCATTTTGGGCCCTGGTCGAACTCTTTCGACTAGGATTCTGATCGAATATATGGTCCATTTTAGGCCCTGGTCGAATACTTTCGACCAGGATGCTAGTCAGCCGTTTCGATCTCGCTTGGGGTCGAACATAGAATCGTGGATTTCTTCAAGTTGTACCTCTTGTGCCATGAGGTCCATACTTGTTTGGGCTCAAGTTGGGCCTAGGGCTTTAACTGGTCCAATTTAAACAATTGGGCCTATAGTCTTATATGGGCTATACCGGCTAATGCCGGTTGCCCTTTCTTTAACCGGCCTTTTCGAGACTTGGGATCTTTTTATCCCTTACCTGGGACTTACTACCCATTTTGGGTATTTTAATATACACTAGTGTTTCACGATTATCGTCTTGGTGTAAAGTGTGGAGCGACCTACACATTTACGACGATTTTGCCTTATTCGAGGCTAATTTGACATTTGCATAAGCCTTTTATGTCTTATACCGTCTTGTTTTGGCTTCAAGCCTTTCATTGAGCATATCGAATGATGGGGTTTGGACTAAATGTCTTAGGTTTATGGGATTTCAACCCTTCACCCTTACGAGTTCTTACTGATGGCTCCACTCGTAGTGATTCATTCTCAAATCTATCATATCAAACTTCTCCTGATCTTGAAATTTTCGCTAATTAACAATAGGCATCTTAGGCTTTCTTTTGTATGTTTATTAGCAACATTCACCCTTCGGGGTTCGTTGTATTCAACTCTATTTGTGCAGTTGACATACATATTTTGTATGCTTTCCTTTGCATTCATTTGTAGTTTGTCTTGGCAAAGCTTTGAGGATGTTTCTACCAATCAAAACGGGCTCAACCCTTCATCTGCTTTCTATGAAGCTCATGATTTCATCGAATCTTATTTCTACTTGTCCTACTAGCGGATCCTTTTAGGATGCACTAAACATAATAAACTTTTAAGTTTGAGGCATGCCAAGTCCTTGGCACCTCATTCCCTTCGAGGGTTTCTAGCTTATACGAGCATCGTCCAAACACGTTCTTAACGCGATATGGTCCTTCCCAATTTGGGGCCAACTTGCCTTTTTGTCCAACTCCGGATGCCTCAATCTTTCGGAGGACTAAGTCTCCTTGACGGAAGAATCTCTCTTTAACCCTTAGGTTATAGTAGAAAGATGCCCTTTTCTGATGTTCAACTACTTTGGCATTTGCCTCATCTCTAACTTCATCAATTAGATCTAAGGCCAGCCTCATGCCTTCTTCATTTGCCTCTGGCTCATAAGCTTCGATTCTTGGAGATGTGTGAGTAATCTCCACTGGAACCACTACTTCTGCTCCATATGCTAACAGAAACGGGGTTGCTCCAGTGGTGACTTTACAAGTGGTACGATATGCCCATAGTATGGGGAGCAATTCGTCTACCCAAGTATTTCTAGAGCGTTCAACTCTTTTTTTCAGTCCATCCAGGATAATTTGATTAGCAACCTCAGCTTGCCCATTTGCTTGAGGATGGGCAACAGAAGTGAAGCGTGACTTGATAGCATTCTCGTCACAATACTTCTTGAATTCATCGTTGCTGAACTAAGTTCCATTGTCTGTCACCAAGATACGTGGAATCCCGTATCTGCATATCACATTTTTCCAGAAGAAATGCATCACCTGCTTGGTGGTTATCTTGGCTAAAGGCTTAGCCTCAATCCACTTGGTAAAGTAGTCAATTGCTACTATCAAGAACTTTCTTTGCGCACTTGCCATTGGAAATGGTCCAAGTATATCCATCCCCCACATGGCGAATGGGATAGGTGAGTTTATGGATGTCATCATCTCTGGTGGTTGTCTAACCACCGGTGCATGCTTTTGGCACCGTTCACATTTCTTCACGTAGCTCTTAGCATCTGCAAGTATGCTTGGCCAATAGAAACCTAGACGAGTTATTTTATGAGCAAGGGCTCTGCCTCCCAAGTGCTGCCCACAAATTCCTTCATGTACTTCCCTTAGGGCCAATTCTGCCTCTTGGGGTCTCAAGCATTTTAAGTGTAAGGAATGATGAAAGACTTTTTGTATAGGATTCCCTCAATCAGGGAATACCTTAATGCTCTCACATATAGCTTTCGTGCTTCTGAAGTGTCGTTGGGTAACCATCCAGTTTCCAGATGGGATTTGATGGGATCCATCCAACAGCTGGCAACACCAATGGGTGCTACCAACTTTCCATTGATGCTTGGGGTCTTCAAGACTTGGAAGTATACACTTCCTGCGTAGTTTTCAATTTCAGAAGAGGCAAACTTAGACAAGGCATCGGCCTTCATGTTCTCTTCCCTTGGAATATGTTCCACATAGCATTCATCAAACTGTGTCATGATGGCCTTAACAAGTTTTAGGTACTTGGCCATGACTTCATCTCTGGCTTCAAACTCCCCATTTACGTGGGAAACCACTAGCCTCGAGTCTCCACATACTTTCAGAGTTTTAACTCTCAGGGCTCCAGCCAGCCCTAAGCCAGCTATCAGGGCTTCGTATTCAGCTTCATTGTTTGTCGTTGAGAAGTCCAGTTTTAGTGCGTACTCTATGAGAAATCCATCAGGACTTTGTAGCACCAAACCTGCTCCACTTGATTTTGTTTTTGATGCTCCATCAAAATAGAGCACCCAGCATTCTTTGGACACCATGTCTTCATCTTTCTTGTCTTTATCTATTACTTCCTGCCCCCCGATTTCCTGGTTATCAATTGTGCATTCAACCATGAAGTCAACGAGTGCTTGAGCTTTTATGGCCGTTCGAGGCTTGTACTTGATGTCAAATTCTCCCAATTCAATAGCCCATTTGATCAACCTTGCACTAACTAGAGAGCTATGCAAGATGTTTCTTAGAGGCTGATTGGTCAAGACCTCTATCTTGTGTGCCTGGAAGTATGGGCGTAGCTTTCTTGAGGCCATTATCAAGGCTAAGGCAAACTTCTCTATCGTAGAGTAGTTTATTTCTGCCCCATGCAGAATCTTGCTCATGTAATAAACGGGCTTCTGAACCTTCAACTCTTCTTTTATCAAAACGGCTCCCAGGGCTGTGTTAGAAACCGCCAAGTACAAATAGAGAGTTTCTCCTGGCTTTGGCTTTGCCAACAGTGGTGTCTCAGCCATGTACTTCTTCAGGGCCTCAAACGCCTCTTGGATTTCAGTTGTCCACTCGAAATTTGTCACGTTCTTGAGTGCTTTCAAGAAAGGTAAGCACTTCTCTCCTGACTTGGAGATGAATCTTCCCAATGCTGCCACTCTTCCCGTTAGTTTCTGGACATCCTTGATAGTCCGTGGTGGTTCCATGTCTAGAATTGCTTTGATTTTGTCAGGATTAGCCTCGATTCCTCTGTTGGAAACCATCAGGCCTAAGAACTTTCCTGAGCCTACACCGAAGGCACGCTTAGCTAGATTCAACATCATCTTGTGGTGCCTCAGCACTTCAAATGCTTCCCGTAGATGGTTTATATGATCGGCCTTATCGAGGCTTTTAACCAACATGTCATCCACATAGACCTCCATGGTTTTTCCAATCAGGTGTTCAAAAATTTTGTTTACCAACCTTTGGTATGTTGCCCCTGCATTCTTAAGTCCAAATTCCATGACTAGATAACAGAAAACACCAAAGTCAGTGATGAATGATACCTTGGAGATGTCATCTTTGTGCATTTTGATTTGGTTGTATCCGCTGAAGCCATCCATGAAACTCAGCATCTCGTGCCCAGCTGTGGCATCTATTAGGGCATCAATCTTTGGTAAGGGAAAACAATCCTTAGGACATGCATCGTTCAAATCGGTGAAGTCTACACACATTCTCCATTTTCCATTGGCTTTTTTGACCATCACCGGGTTAGCCAACCATTCTGGGAATTGTATCTCTTCAATGAACCCGGCCTCTAGAAGCTTTTCTACTTCTTGTTTAATGGCCTCTTGTCTTTCTGGAGCAAAATTTCTCTTCTTCTGCTTTATCGTCTTCCTTTCAGGATCCACATTCAATTTGTGAGTTATCAATTGGGGATCAATCCCTGGCATGTCAGCCGTTGTCCAAGCGAAAACGTCATTGTTCTCTTGAAGAAAAGATTTGAGCTTGCTTTTCAATGGTTCAGGCAATAGTGCTCCAACATAAGTCACCTTCTCCGATTCACCAGGGACTAAGGGAATTGGGATTAAATCCTCAGCTGGTTTCCCTCTTCGGTCCTCATTATCACTGGTGTCCATGTCTTCAATGGGGAGAACTTGCCCCCCCCCCGATTCCACCAGGCCTTAACGCGGCTACGTAACAACTTCTGGCCATCTTTTGGTCTCCCCGTTCTTAACCAATCCCATTCCTCGTTGGGAACTTGATTTTCAGATGATAGGATGAGGCAACGGCCTTGAACGCATGAAGACCAGTCCTTCCCAGGATTGCATTGTAGGTCGAAGTTGCCTTTATAACTATGAAGTTCAACATCTGAGTAGACGTATTCAACCCTTGCCCCATCGTCATTGGGAGTTAGATTGTGCCTTCTACCTTCGACTCCACTCCATTGAATCCATATATGGGCATATTCGAGGGTGTCAACTGAGAGTCAGTATAGCCCATCTTGATGAAAGCATCATGGAACAAGATGTCTACTGAAGCTCCATTATCAACCAGAACCCTCTTCATTTCAGAGTTGCCTATCACAGGTACGATGACTAGGGGATCATCATGGGGAAATTTCACTCCCTCTAGATCATAATCATCAAAACTTATAGCTATTTCAGTCTTAGCACGCTTCGGTGCTTCTCCTACCACAGTAAATACCTCTCGGGCATAAGCTTTCCTTGAGTTTCGGGAGGACCCAGCAGCAGTTGGTCCTCTGAATATCATGTTGATGAGTGGCCCTCGGGGCTTGGGATTACGATCTTGATCGTTGTCCCTTCTGTCGTAATCTTTCCTTTCATAATTTCCTCTTTGACTCCCTTGATTTCCATCCTTAGTGAATTTATTGAGATTTCCTCTTCGTATCAAAAACTCGATCTCATCTTTTAGTTGTCTGCAATCATCCGTGTCATGACCGACTTCCTTGTGGAACCGACAAAATTGGTTTTGATTCCGTTTAGACATGTCAGTCCTTAGTGGCTTCGGCCATCGGAGATCCTCCTCCTTTGCTATTTCCATCAGAATTTGGCTCCTGGGAGTGTTTAATCTTGCATACTCCGTAAACTTTAGCCCAAAATTGTTCCTCTTGGGTGGAGAATCAGAATCCTTTGACGTTCTAGGAAACTTTTCCTTGACGTCGTACTCCTGAGTTTCCTTTCTTTTCTTTGAATTTCCACTGCCACCCGCAGTGGGTTCATACTTTCTCATGCTTTCTTCAGCCTTGATGTATTTTCCGGCTCTATCTTGGAGCTTCAGCATGCTCTCGGGTGGATGTTTTGCTAACGATCTTTTGAAGTGATCATCAGTAGTTCCTTGATGCAGGGCTATCATAGCCACTGTGTCCTCTAAGTCTGGGACTTTCAGAGCCTCCCGGGTGAATCGGTTGATATAATCCCTTAGGGCTTCATTCTTTCCTTGCTGAATTCCCATGAGTGATGCAGAGCTTTTCTCATGCACTCTTCCACTAACGAATTGATTGATGAAAGCTTTGCTTAGTTCCTTGAAAGACCCAATAGAGTTGGGAGGGAGACGGCTATACCAACGTTGGGCCATGCCTGCCAAGGTTTGTGGAAACGCCCTACACTTGACAGCATCGTTGGTTGGCTGCAACAGCAGTGCATTGGAGAAGGTTCTTACATGATTTGCGGGATCCCCCGTTCCATCATAAGCCTTAATCGTTGGCATCTTAAATTTTCTGGATATGGTGGCTTTCATGATGTCTTGAGTGAATGGTGGTGTAGGATCATCAAGATCTCCTAGAGGCAACAAAATACTAGGATCACCCCTTGGGGCTTTAGCCCTCTTGGTTCTTCTTGGTGTCGGGTCCAAATTAATCACAGGGACTCGTTGTGCTCTTGCTGCTTCCTCTTCGGCCAATAGTTTCTTGAGCCTTGCAGCCTCCGCCTCATGGGCCGCAATCTTTTCTTTAGTAGTTTGGGGTTGTTCCCTATTTGTTTGGGAAGAACGCCTCCTCCTTGGGGCAACATCCCTCTCTTCTGCAGATGTATAATTCTCGTCCTCAGTATAGGGACCCGAGTAGTCTTGAATCAAAGGGATCCGTCGAGTTTGTTGATTTTGGGGTCCCATACCTTGTATATAAGGAGGAACGTATGCCTCATGGTATGTGGGATTGAGACCACTACTGCCCGTCATGGGTCGAGGGGGCATGCCACAGCTTGGCATCCCCAAAGTTTGAGTTGTGTATTGGGGAAGATCCGTAGTATGGAGTTGAAGACCACTTGGTGCATTCATGAGCAGTGGGGAGGTCGTGATTGGTTGCTGGTGAGCGGTCTCTTGTGGATTAGATCCATGAACGACCATCTGCAGGGGATCCGTCCCTTCAACCGAAATTGGGATCTCCGGTCCTTGAGTGGTGGTGAGGGGGATATTCGCCCCTTGAATGCCAGTAGTTGGCGGTGGTTGATTTTCGTGAGTATCAGCCTCAGAGGTGATAGGAAGCTCCTCAGAAGTTTGAGTATCTCGAGTTGTTCTTCGTGTGTTTGCCATGGTTGATGTTGTCTTCCCACAGACGGCGCCAAATGTTGTGGAATAAAAACTGTGCTTGCGAATTTAATGCTATGGTTAGAGAGCTTCGAGCTTTAATGGTTGCTCTTGTTGTCGGGGACTAACTCGGTCCTAACAAGATGTCTACGTATCTCTAGTGTTTAGAGAATCAAACCAATAAAAACGTAGTTCTTGGTGTTGCCCTCGGGGCTATGGCGGCAGGGGCACACTAAGGACGTAGTGACTTGTATGTCCTTATTCGAGGATGAAGTCTAGAACGTTGTAGATGACGTATGGAGTTGTGTCCAAAACGTAGTAGAGGACGTATGGAGCTGTGTCCAAAACGTAGTAGATGACGTATGGAGCTGTGTCCAAAACATAGTAGATGACGTATGGAGCTGTGTCCAAAACGTACTTCTATTGTGAAGGAGCAGGGTCCTTTATATAGGCGTCTGGAACCTCATATTTAGAGTAAGTTTAGGAGTCTTAGCGAATAAGTCTCCTTTTTGATAATGGATAAACATTGTATTTCTTGATGGATAAGTCTTTTCCTTATTGATAAAGGCTATGACTCATTATTTCTTTTTAATTGGGATTCTGGATCCTTCTTTGATGAATTTACCATATTTTGGACTTCTTTCCTGAGCTGTATATTTCCCTTATTTATTAATTACGAATTTAATAAATAATCAGGGTTTTGGGCCTTGCTTATTGGGCCGTGTTCTTGGACCAATCCGGGTCTAATTAATACGTAATTAATTGCACTTCTAGGATTATTTTTCTGCCCATGTCAGTTGAATTTTGAAGCGGTGGTTAATACTTAAATTTTTACTAGCATAAAAACCCGTGCAAGGCACGGGCCGCTAGCTTAGATTATGATTTTAAATTAAACTATGCATTATCAATGTAATTTGACATATATGATTGTATATTTTTGATGTTCATAGAATTTTTATTGTTAAAGTTATGACTATGTTGTACTTGCTTAAATATGTTGAAGTTTATAATGTGAAAACTAATACGAGTAGTTTTGATAAATCTTGTTTGTTTTTAATTTTTTTGTGGATCATAGAATAGAATTAGAGTGTTTTATGGATGTTTTCTAATTAAGAAGACATTTTTAAAATTATAATCCTAAAATTTTTTGAGTTCTTAAAAAATGATGCATTCATTTAGTTCATCTCTGACAATATTCAAGGTATAAACTAAATAGCCTTCAAGATGCTGCAGTATGAGATTGTAGGTTTTAGTACTGATTTTACTCAAAAGCTTTCATAAATCTTCTAATACTCTACTTAGGCCTTGCGTTTTCAGTTCTTAAAACTTTCTTTGTAACTCTTTTATATCTTTTCTTCCGACCTCTTGATTTTAAGCATTTTTTACCTTTATTTCTCTACCCCTGTCTACCTAACTTTCAGAACCATAGGACAATGTAGCTAATTGACTTAAGTGGAACTACCTTGTGCCAAATCATTCTATTATTAAGTACGTTTGGTACCATTTTTATGTGTTTCAATTCTTCCAAACAAACAGACTTTTTTTTAACTTTGAACTTGAGAATTGATCAATTATGGATGGATAAATATTTTTTGCTTATATCATCGTAAGTTAAAATTACTCATATGCCATCAGAGTTCTGTCCGTGTTTTGACAATGAATTCATCCTTTATTTTTTTCAAAATACACATCTTTAATAATTAAAACACGAGTCATTTTTCTAGCAATTAACATAAATTTCTATTCTTTGCGGTTAAATTTTTTTTCTAGGTATGGTTGCACATTTTTTTTCGTCTGTTACATTGTACTTACTTTAATTTATATAGATAATTTGATTGATCGGGTACTATAATTTTAAATAACCCGAGCTGTATAATGTTCTATATAATAATGCTTATTATAGAGATAGACATTCACCCCTTCTCGCCCAACCCCAATCCATTCTTTGCCTCGTTTCGGGCGGAGAATTGAGAACTTTTTTGGCGATTGGGAAAAAATATGTAAAAATTTCGGGGATTGGGATGGGGTCAGGGATCAGTGTCTCCCTGCCACGCTTCCCGGTCCCCAATTTCTATATTTAACAAAAATATTATATATTTTCATGTATATTAAATAAATTATTGTGAATAAATATGATTTGTATATATTCTTATAGTTTAAACTTTTAATCCATTTTTCTAATTCAAAGTTTTCAAACGTAGAATACAATTAAATTACAATAATATTTATTTTACCTCTTATTTTAAATAAATAAATATTAATTTGAATTATTAATTAAAATATTAAATTAAATTTAAAATATAAATTATATATCATGATTTATCAAACTAATTTTATTATAAAATTTTAAAGAGATTTTATAGAAATTAATAAGTATGATTTAATAATTTAAATATATTGTATAGTACAAGAAAAGTTAGACCCTTATATAAGAAAATAGAATATATTATAGTTAAAGTTACACAACCGAAATATTTATTTTAAACTAAAGGAAAGATAAAAATACACCACACTTAATATTGTTTTTGAAATTTAATATAAAAATTTTATAAGATTGGTAGTATATAGTTTTGTATGATATTTTAATAATTAAAAAATAAATATTATAAATATCCTTTGCAAACATACTCTAAAAAAAGAATTAAAAAAATAAAATTTAATAAATATTATAAATCACCTTGATTTTTACTTAAAAGTTTAAATAATAATTAATATAGGATTAAGAATGATGTGAGGTTTCTGTAATGTGATTTTTCACTCAAAACCAAAATGAGTCATGTAGCTCAATGGTAATAAGAATGATTTCCTTAGGGAAGGTCAGAGGTTCGATTCTGCAAAAAAACATTATTTATTCTTTTTTTTCTTCAGATAAGAGAGTAGTGGCATGCCATGTAATTTCAAAATATAAAAGGGTAAAATTGTAATTTCACAGGGGTTTTATTTGCTCTTTTTACCCTTGTGTTCTCCTATTATATATAGAAGAGATTATTGCATATTTTTAATATTTTTTTATTTATATGTATGTAGTGCAACAGGGGGTCGTATAAAGAAAATATGACACTAAATCGTCATATAAAGTCTAAGAATATTTAAGAATTTTGTAATTTTTGTGATAATACGAATTATTGAAGTTTGAAGCGGTGGTTAATAATTAAAATTTTATTATTACATTTTTTTGTATTTTTTATTTATACTTATTTAGTGCAATGCTCAAGAAAATTACACAAAATCGGCATACAAATATGTATATAGTTTATTTTATTGTTTGTGTATATTTCAATTGTCAAATATTATGTTAACTATTTATATGATATATATATATATATATATATATATATATATATATATCAATTTTTTTCTAAAAAAGTTGATATTTAAAATTTTACAAAATATATTATAGAGCCGTCGCGAAGCGCGTCTTAGTCGACTAGTTAATCTATATAATTAATGTAATATGCATGTAAATAGATGAATAAGAAATAGTTATTAAAATCATGTATTATAAATTTTATACTTGAAATTGAATTATTAATATCGTATTTAATGTAAAATAGCAATCAAATTGTTTGATTAATAGTTATTTATGAAACTTTAATTATAAATATGATAATATAATCTTGAATAATTTTAAATAAAAAGTGATTTGTTAATAAATATTTTTTTTGTGAGTAAAACAAATATGTAATACATGGATATTTTAAATCAAGTAATCACTAGATTTAATTTAGAATTGTCAACTAATCATGATTATTAAAATAGGATGATAATGATAAATAAGACAAACAAATATGTAATATGTTTGGTCTAAAAATTTAGGAATGGTTTTTGATTGGTCTTAAAATAATTAATATTTTGTGATTGATAAAGTATATAGCATATAGACTCAAGCATTATAATAAAGGATTACAATAATTTTATACACAAAAAATCCACAAAATAAAATCAACCGTTTCAAGTATCTATTAATATATTAAGTAACATTTTCTTTAATTTTTTAACATAATCCATTAACATCGAATTTTTTTAATTACAATAAATAATATATTTTATAATTAGCCTCACATATATGTAAAAACCTGAAATTACGACCTTTAACAGTTAAATAAACAAAAACACTGTTAGGCTCAAGGCATGTCTGAATACCACCATTAACAAGCCTACTCATTATGACTATGTCACTCTACATGACCTAGTGAATTCTTTCACTGGGATATAGTATAGGTCTATATTGTACTTGACTTGTTTTCATGTACTTAGCTTTATCTTGTATGCTCAGAGTTATAATGAGCTTAGTAAGCTTCTTGCAATCTAGAATGTACATAGGCCATGGAATAATTATCCTGGTAGAAGTTCAGAAATGATCATGCAGCAGGATGGAGATGAATAAGGCCCTGAAGAAATAAGTTGCAGAAATTTATCTAAGTCCCTATACCATGAAGTCAAAATAAAGTTATGTCGTGAAGTCCTCAAAAATCCATGTCGTGAAGTACTGAGATCGCATAGTCCTAAATGAACTATATCGTGAAGTCTTCAAGGCTCATATCGTGAAGTGTTGATACAGCAAAGTCAAAATGTACTAGATCGTGAAGTCCTCAAAAAGCCAAGATCGCGAAGTCCTCAAAAAGGCTATGTCGCGAAGTCCCCAAAAAGGCTAGATCGCGACGTCCTCAAAAAGGCTATGTCGCGAAGTCTTCAAAGGCTATGTCGCGAAGTCTTCAAGATATATCGTGAAGCCAGGAACATACTGGAGTTCACGATATCAACACTTAGCCGTTTATAACAAGACAAATCAAGGTACATAACCAAAATTCAAAGGAGACAAATACTGAAGCATCTGTTACGGTAAGGTGGTCCAAAGAACAGATGGCAAATCTACAGCAAAACTTGGAGAGAAAGATTAGAGACAAGCAACTACAGAAATGGGAAAGACTCCGAAAAGCAAGTGGTCCTTCCTGACACAGTTAACTTCTTATGGCAGGACAAGTTGGACTTACAGTTAGGGGTAACTGTGTAAATAAGAGTGTGCACCAGTTTGTATAGGTTATATATATATATATCTTGCACACCCTATTGTTAGTTGTAAGAGAGTAATACATAGAAATATTCAAGCACTCTTTTCTCTGTAAGCAAAGCAAGAAAAACAACTGTTCTTGTTGAGAAGCCAGAATTTCACTTGTGAAATTTTGGAAGCTATAGTATTTAATTTACTTAATACAAAGTAGATTAAAGTGATTGTGTGTGTTCTGTTTATTTTCATTCGGCATTTTATATAACACAATCTCTCACAGCATTTTAGCTTCAAGAAATCAAAAATTATTCAAACTATCCATTCACCCCCCTCTGTCTTGTTTCTTAGTGTCATTCATAACTAACAAGTGGTATCAGAGCGGGCTGTTGATATACAAACAGGAAAAGATCAAGAATGAGTTCACAGAAACTAAGCAGTATCAAGATTCCTCCCTTTAATAAGGAGCACTACAGTCCATGGAAGAAGAAGATGTTGCTTTTCATCAAAGCTTCAAACCCCATGTACTTGGACATTCTAAAACATGGTCCCTTTACTCCAATGATTGAGATTGCTGAAACAACTGTTGGTACTGAGATAATACCAGCAAGATATGAGCCTAAAGACCCCTCCAAATACACTGATCCTGAAAAGGAGAAAATAGCACAAGATGGACATCTCCAACTTATTATTTGTGAATCTATGGATTTCAACATGTATGGCACTGTTGCTCATTGTAGTAGTGCAAAGAAGATGTGGGATCTCATAGAGGTGCTATGTGAAGGAACTCCAAGAGTGAGAAAGAACAAGAAGCAGATTCTGGTCTCCCAATATGAAGCTTTCATGGCTCTACCAAATGAGGGAATCACAAAAGAATTTGAGAGGTTCAACAAGCTAATAAATGAGCTCAAACTCTATGACAGACACTATGAAACAGAAGAGCTCAACATGAAGTTCTTACTGACTTTACCAGACCACTTGGAACCAAGAATCTCATCCCTCAAGGAAAGGGATCTAACCAAGATGGGTTTTGATGTGTTGTATGGTGTTTTGAAAACATATGAGCTAGAGTTGTTTCAAAAGAGATCCATTCAAGCAAAGCAAGGATTGATGGCCAACACTTCTTGTGCCCTTATTGCTGACAACTTAGGTCAAAGAATGGAATCTTTGAAGGTTAATCAAGTCAAGATTGAAGAGCTGGAAGTTGAAGACATTGGAGATGAGTCACAAGTCATCTATGATTTGCCTGAGGAAGATGAGTTCTACATAGATGAATTGGACAAGATGGAAAACAAATCTTTTACCTATATGGCTAGAAGATATCCTAACATTAGGTTCAAAAGGAAGCAGCCATTTAAGTCCAAGTTTAATGCTGGAAATGCTGGTGGATCAAGTGGCTCAAACTCCTTCAGTAAAGGAAAAGGGATTGCTGGTGCTGCTAAAGGAGGATACAAGTCTGGGAGTGTGGATAGGTCCAAGATAAGGTGTTATACCTGCAATGAAGCCCAAACAGGTCAAAAAGGACAAAGCATACTTAGAGCTTGAAGCTAAGTATGAGGCTCTACTTAAGAAACAGCAGGGTAAAGCTTTTATTGCAGAGGGAAAGTGCTGGGATGATTCTGATGAAGAAGAAGAACAGGAGTATTCAAACTATGCCTTGATGGCATTCTCTGATGATGGTGATTCTTCAAATCAGGTACCTATTCTTACTTCTCTTGATATGACTCCCTCTCAATACAAGCAAACTGTTGAAGACATGAGTACTGAGATGTTCAATATTCATACTAGCATGTTAGTTGTAAATGAAGAAATTGATAGGCTAACTGCTAAAAATCTTGAGCTTACAGAAAAGAATGAGGAACTTGAATTAATGGTTGTGAGCCTTGATGGTTTGAAGAAGGAGATTGAGTATCTTAAGAACAAAGTAGTTTGTGCTGAACAAATAGAAACAGCTCTTAGAGAACAAATTGCTGAAAATGAATTAAAGATAAGAAGTTTTAAGAACTCCTCTGAGCTAGTTCAAACCTATCACATGGAACACACTGAAGACTGCAAGGTTGGAGTTGGTTTTGATTATGAGAATGGCAAGGGAAGGAAGAAGACCAAGGGCAAAGGAAAAGAATCTTTTATAAACAAAAATGCCCCAACCATTTTGTCTAGTGTTGAAAAGCCCATCTTCAAAAAGAGTGTTGTTGAGTTTGATGAAGAATTAATGGTCATCAAACAACAATTACTTGAAGAAGATGAGGCTGCTAAAGACACTACTTCCTCTCCCAAATTTGTAAATCAAAAAGAAACCAAAGACAATCTTGTCAAGAGTCCTAAGGTTAATAAAGAAGTTGTTAAAAAGAAGAAACAGAACAGAAATGGCAAAGTAGGTGTCAACAAGGGCAATAGTTATGCTTATGTGCCAAATGCTCCTAGGAAATAGTGTCAGAAGTGCTTATCTGTGAATCATTTGACTCATAAGTGTAAGAAACCTGTCAATGTTGAAGTTGATAACCTGAGTAACCATTCTGTTGGCATGAACACTATCCATGATTCTTTCTGTGGTAATTCTAACTGCATGCTATGTGACTGTGATTGCTAATTGATTATCTCTAAAGCATAAAATTAACTCTGCACAATCCTGTGAATCACACACACATATGCACACTCACAGGACAGGATCCCCAATCAAGGTTGAGAGGGTAAAGACTTCATGTGAGCCTAAGAGTGTCAACTCTAAAGCCTCAAACACAGTGAAGTCTCCTACTGTGAAGAATGATGTTTATGATAGAAAAATCAATAACAAAACTGTTTCTAAATCAACTAGACCCTACCAAGTGTGGGTACCAAAAACAACTTAGTCACTTTGTGAATGCAGGGCAACAGGAATAAAAGAGTCATATGGATCTTGGACAGTGGATGCTCAAGTCACATGACTGGTGATATAGCTCTGCTATCACATTTTGAGGAGAAGGCTGGCCCATCAGTAACCTTTGGAAATGACAACATTGGTTATACAATGGGATATGGCAGTGTTAAATCTGGAAATGTCATTATTGAAGATGTAGCATTTGTTGAAGGACTAAAGCACAACCTCTTGAGCATTGGTCAATTCACTAACAGGGGTTTCAAAGTGGAATTTGATGAAGATCAATGTCTAATCTCAAAAAGAGGAAGTGGTGAAGTTGTTTTGACTGTTGTGAAGAAAGGAAGCTTGTTTGTAGCAAACCTAAAGGCTGCAGACAAGGGAGAAATTTGTTGTTTCTACACTAAAGCCACCAATGAAGAATTCTGGCTGTGGCACAAGAAACTATCTCACTTGAATGTTCAGGCAATGAATTCTCTGGCTAAAAGAGAAATCATCAGAGACATGCCTGCTTTGGAGTTTGTGCAAGATGGAGCATGTGAAGCATGCCAAAGAGGAAAGATAAAGAGATCAAGTCATAAGAACAAATTGCTCAATTCAAACTCAAAGCCTCTGCAGCTAATTCACATGGATCTATTTGGCCCTGTGAATGTAATGTCTCTTTCCAAGAAGAAATATGCTCTAGTCATGGTTGATGATTATTCAAGATATACTTGGGTGGAATTCCTGTTTTCCAAGGATGAAGCACCTCAAGTAATTATAGAGCATATCAAGAGAGTTGATAGAGAAGCACAAAGCACTGGTTCATCTGTAGTTGCTCTGAGAAGTGATAATGGAACTGAGTTCAGAAATTCAACATTGTATGAGTTCTGCAAAGATAAAGGAATTTCTCAACAGTTTTCAGCTCCTAGAACACCTCAACAAAATGGAGTAGTTGAGAGAAAGAATAGAACTCTCATTGAAGCTCCAAGGACAATGTTGTTGGATGCGAAGGTACCTACTAGCTTTTGGGTTGATGTTGTTAACACAGCATGCTATGTGCAAAATAGAACATTGATCAATAAGAAATCTGGGAAAACTTCTTACTCATTAATGACTATAAAAAGAGCATCCTTCAAGCATCTTCATATTTTTGTAAGAAAGTGCTTTGTGATGAAAGATACTTCTAAGCATGTTGGAAAATTTGATGCTAAGGAATTTGAAGGTATCTTCATTGGATACTCTCTGGAAAGGACAGCATACAGAGTGTTTGTACCTGAGCAACACAAAGTAATGGAAAGCATGGATGTTACCTTTGATGACAAGAAATTTCCTGGTCTTGCAACAAGTGAAAAAGACAGTGTGCCATTAAGATTTGAAAATCAAGGATATCTTGAGGATTCTAAAAGTGAGGATGAACCACCTGTTCTAACTGTTCCTCATGTTGAAACACTTGAAGTTGATGATCTTCTTCAAACACCTGTGCAAGGGAACACAAACACAGGGGGAGAAGAAGAGAATGCAACTGTTAATCAAAATGACCCTGAGGCAAGTCAAGGAGATGAACAGGGTCACACAAGGAAATGGGACAGAGCCCACACTAGGGATCAAATCATTGGTGATCCTAGTGAGGGAGTTAGAACAAGGAGAGCAACAATGAACACATGTCTGTATAGCTGCTTTCTGTCACAAGAAGAACCAAAAGTAATTGAAGAAGCTTTGAAGAATTCTGACTGGATTGTTGCAATGCAAGAAGAGTTGAATCAATTTGAGAAAAACAAAGTTTGGGAATTAGTACCACCTTCTGAAGGTAAGAATGTCATTGACACCAAATGGGTGTTCAGGAACAAAATGGATGAAGAAGGTGTGGTGATAAGAAACAAATCAAGGTTGGTTGCCAAAGGATACTGTCAACAAGAAGGCATTGACTATGATGAGGCATTTGCACCTGTAGCTAGACTGGAGGCCATCAGGATTTTCTTGGCCTTTGCAGCCCACTCAGATTTCAAGGTGTATCAAATGGATGTGAAAAGTGCTTTCCTCAATGGTGATCTTGTTGAAGAAGTTTATGTGTCCCAACCTCCTGGCTTTGAGAATGAAGACTTCCCAGACTTTGTGTATAGACTGCTCAAGGCACTCTATGGACTCAAACAGGCACCAAGAGCCTGGTATGAAACTCTTTCTCAATTTCTTCTTGAGCATCAATTCACCAAAGGTACAATTGATAAAACTCTATTCTTCAAGAAGCATGGAAATTATATCATTCTAGTTCAAATCTATGTGGATGATATCATCTTTGGCTCTTCAAATGAAAAACTCTGTCAAAGGTTCTCTAGGTTGATGCAAAGCAAATATGAGATGAGTATGATGGGAGAGTTAACTTTCTTCTTAGGCCTGCAAGTACATCAAAGGGAGGATGGCATCTTCATAAATCAATCCAAGTATGTTAAAGATCTCTTAAAGAAATATGGTTTGGAAGATTCATCCCCTGCAAAAACTCCAATGTCCACTGCAATCAAGCTTGATGAAGATAAGAAGGGCAAGAGAGTTGACATTAAGGTCTATAGAGGAATGGTTGGATCATTACTCTATCTCACAACTAGCAGGCCTGACATCATGTTTGCCACATGTCTTTGTGCAAGGTTTCAATCTGATCCAAAGGAATCTCGCATGATGGCTATCAAAAGAATCTTCAGGTATCTGAAAGGGACTCCTAATCTTGGGCTATGGTATCCAAAGGGCACTGGGTTCAACCTGGTTGGTTACACAGATTCTGATTATGCTGGATGCAGAACTGACAGGAAAAGCACTTCAGGAAGCTGCCAATTCTTAGGCCAAAGGTTAGTGTCCTGGTTCAATAAGAAACAACAATCCACAACAACATCTACAACTGAGGCTGAATATATTGTTGCTGGAAGCTGCTGTGCTCAATTGCTTTGGATTAGAAATCAACTCATGGATTATGGACTAGTGTTGGAACACATTCCCCTTATGTGTGACAATACTAGTGCAATATCCATAGTTGCCAATCCTGTCAATCATTCTACTACAAAGCACATTGAGATAAGGTACCATTTCATTAGGGAACATGCTGTATATGGTACTATAACAGTCTCCTATGTTCCAACTGAGAAACAATTAGCTGACATATTTACTAAACCTCTAAATGAAGTTGTCTTCAACAGACTTGTGAGTGAAATTGGAATGATCAATCCTTCATTTAGTTGTTCTAAGTAAGTATGCTAGTTAATTGTTGCAGCAGTAAATTTTCACTGTATTTAAATGCTCTTTTCATATGGAGTGAAAATTAGCTGAGATATGATTTATAAATATTTCAGTATTTTACTGCATATTTTTCAAATCATACTTTTCTGTGAAGTTATGAGCTCTTAAGACATCTCTACATAGGTGATGTTGAGAGTTCTCGACTTAGTTCAAATAAAATAGACTTATATCGCAAAATGTTAAAATTGTGAGACTTCGCGATATAGTTCATTTCTTGAGTTTGCGATATAGTTCATTTTCTGACTTCGCGACCTAGAATAACTATATCAACAAGTCCCCATATTTAGCAGAATTTTGATTTAAATTAATTTTAGTTCAAAATTTATGATATGAGTCTGACAAATTGCTTGGAATTCCAAAAAGAGAGTTTTAGACAAGGTATTTATACTATATCGCAAAGTCTCCCCATACTTTCTACCTTTAAGACTTTGCGACATAGTTCATTTCTGGACTCTGCGATATACTTTGTAAGACTTCTCGATATAGGCTATTTTGAGACTTCACGACATCAAAATAGCTTGTACAATTTCATAACTCCATATCGCAGTGTCTCTATCATATAAATACTTTTTGCTAACCGTTCCCAACTTTTCATCTTGTCTATTAATATCAATTCTCAAACCTAAATTCCAATTCTCTTCTCTCTTCTTCTCTCTCAATTTCAAATGGCACCCAAATCTTAAACAGCTTCTTCTTCAAACCCTTTAGTCATACCCAAAGAGACCAACCTTCTCACTATCCCATCTGAAGCTGAAGCAAACCCCAGGTACAAGTGTTTTGTACGGTTCTTGAACACATCCTACCTTCGCCAAGCCTTGACTATGAACCACACTCTGTATGTTGATGTACTGGAAGGATTCTGGAGAACTGCTATGGTAAGCACAATGGCAAGGGAGGATGGGACTTCATTTCAGGAGGTTACTTGCACAATTGGGGGCAATCAATTGCAGTTTGGAGAAAAGGAGATCAATGAAGCTTTGGGTTTTAAAACTGAGGTCATGATGCTGAAGCAAATGACACTGAAATGGTGGCATTCATGGACCTAATCAAGTATGCTGATGAGATTGAAATGGCTAAGCTCAACAAGAAGCATGTTAGAAGGGAGTGGTCATTTCTGTTTGACGCACTCCAGAAGGTGTTCCTGTGCAGGAAGACATGATGGGACCACATCAGTCACATTGCAGTGAAGCTAGCCTACTCCTTAGCTCATAATCAGGAGATTAATGTAGGAGCCATCATTCTCAAGGAATTGGATCAAAGGCTAGGCAGGACTGTTCGTGGACGAGGTAATGAGATCTTTTACCCACGTTTTATTCAATGCATTTTAAATTTTCTTGATAATACTGTGCATGAATTAGATGGTATAGATCCAACAAAGTTGGCTTATTCCAAGTCCATGTCCAAAGTTCTATTTGGTTCATTGGACACTAGGAATCAAGTGGATGTGATTTTGAGTGTAACTCAGCATATGCAAGACACATTCTCATCATATCCACTTGATAAGCCCATATATCATGAACTTTCCTGAAAAGGGAAGGCTAAGACTGAAGGAGCTTCAAAGTCTAACCCCAACCTTCATATCCCATCCAGTGACCCCCCTGCAAATAGTACACTAGTGATTAGGGAACCAAGTGCACCAATCTTTCAAAAGATTGGTGCTACTAAAAAGAAGACAAAGAAGAGAACCTTAACAATCATTAATGAGTCTGTAGAATTAGGAAGTGAGGAACCTGAGTCACAGCTCTCCAGACCAAAGAAGAAGTCAAAAGATATAGCTACCACTGAATCCTCCCAACAGGATTCAGATGTGTTAAAAGGGGTAAACTTATTACTGTCAATGTCCTCTCAACAGGACATTGGTATTGAAAAGAGTAGTCTCCCCACTACAAATTGTACAGAGTCTGCATAGGGTCAAGAACTCACTCTTGACTCAAGTGGGAATAAGGTGGTTGTAACATTGAGTGGAGAGCACATCACTCTTGAAACTCCTCCTATTTCTCAGGGGAAGTTGCCAAAATCTAATCTAGACTCCTCTTTTCTTACAGAATCTCAAATATCTAAAATTTCTTCTCTACAGGAAAGTCATTCACATGACAATTCTGCTTTTGATCAGTCACAACTTCCTTCTGTGACTGAGCCCCTTTCAAGTGACATGGTGCTTTACACTGTGCTCACAACCCAGGACCCGCATTCTGTTGGTTAGGAAATGCATGTTGGGGCATATTCTAATGACACCAACAAAAACATGGAGGAGTCACCCGTTCTTACTGGAGACTATGTGCCTCTCTCTCCAATCCTTAGGGATATAGACTTGCCTTCACAGGCATATGGAGATGATGTTGTAATTCATCCCATTTCAATGGAGACAGCATCATACTCCACAGCTATTCCAATGTTGGAGGAAACTCTAAACACATTCATACATGTTGCAGAACCCTCATCTGTAACAGGAGTGCCTAGCACTAGCTCTAACTTGGCTCAGGCCACAATGTCACAATGGCTGGAGTCTGTGCACCATGACAGGCCTTCAGGATCATCTTCTGTGCCCACACAATTGACGGATGAAGCACTCCAAAATCTTCATGTGGCACAGATTGATGAGTTCTCAAAGATTGCCCAACATCTCCTCACAACTGGACTACCAAATAAGGACTATGAAGCTATTCTGCTCTGTCATAAGGAGGATGTTGAGGCCCGGAAGGAGAAGATTGTGGATGAGGCTCAACAGGATGGCAATGTGGATGCCTGGTTGGATGCCAAGAGGTCAGTGAGGCTGAAGGATGCTCTAGCTTATCTCAGGGATGACTATCTCACTGCTTTGGGGTCAAATGCCAACAGTGTCTCTCCTGCAGAAATCTATGAAGCTGTGAATGAGGTCTACAAAAGTCAATTGAAGGCTCTGCACTACCTTGGTAAAGGTTTTCAATCATAAATCTCCACTATTAAATAAGAAACTGACCAATCCTTGGTTCAGCTCAAGAATTCCTATCTTTCTGATTTTCCCAAGGTGGATGGCATCCTTAAGGAAGTAAAGAAGACTACTCAAAATGTCTCTACCATGGATTTCACTCTAGCTATGGAGTCTGATAACTTGAAGAAATTGTCTACAAAGCTAGAGAACCTGCTTCAATCCAACATCAACACAAACTCAATGATCTCAGTCATGTGGAAAAACCAGTATGGTGACAAGCTGGTAGATGAAGTTCCCATCTCAAATATCTCCAAATTTGATTTCTCTAAGATCAAGGAACAGACTCTCAATCCTTTTAAATCTGAGCAACTCCTCTCAAAGGTTGATAAATTGGAGAAGGAGGTGGCTGAGCTAAATTCTGAAAACCAAGGGATTTCTCATTCCTTGGAGCTCTTAAATGCCAAGTTGGATGACCAAAGCACCTCCACTTCAAATATTCTGCTAGTCCAACAACAAATGATGACCTCTATGATGAGAAGCATGAACCTTCCTGTTCCTGTAGAAGCTCAAGACATCTTGTCTGATCCCAAGCCTAAGGGGGAGAAAGGAAAGGAAGTGGTTCTGGAAAAGAAAAAGGAAGCAAAGCTAAAGGGCAAGCTAACAGAGAAAGATCTAAAGCCCATCACTCTACCTACTGTTTCTATCACCAGTTTAGCTGGCCAGAAAAGTAGTGTAACAACTACCTTCTATCCAGGCACACTACCTGTGGATGTCTCTGCTCCTCTCATCTCCACAAGTGCTCAGCCTGTCAAAGCAAGTATTATCACTGAGGCCAAGCTATAGGAAGTTGCCAACACAAACATCTATCATGATGAGGCCTTTATGGAGTTTCTGAAAGCCATCTTCATCAGTGTACAAGGTGATACTGAGACCTACAGGGTTTGAAACTCTGGAGAAGCTGAGATTTACTGAACTAGACACTATTATGGAGCTAATAGAGAAAACTGGTGAGAATAACAGAATTTTGTATGAGGACCTGAAGAAAGACCAATTCTTAAGATTGCCTGAAGTCATCACCAATCCAAGAACAGTCATTTTCCAAAGTCTCAGTAGGGCAAACACTATTGATCAACTAATCATCCCTGCTCAGCTGAATATGAAGAACAAGGACAAGATCAACAATGTGCTCCAAATGCTAAGAGCTAAGAGGGGATTCAGGACTGCTGAAGAGCTAGAAATGATCCAAATTCTTCAATCATTTTTGATACATGGAAGAATACGTGAATCACTCAAGGCAAAGAAAACTCAAAAAGATGACAAGGATGATGATGAAGACAAGAGCTACAAGAGAAGGAGTCAGTCTAGGAGTGATAAGGATGGGACAAGTGAGAGCAGCAAGGGCAAAACTTCCAAGAAATCTAAAGATGCTGAAGATGACAAGAAAGACACTCAGGGAAAGAAAGAGACAGTAAAGAAGAGAAGTTAAAATCAACAAGTCAAGGACATTGCTAGCAGTGCCTTAACCACAACACAAGACTCTAAGTCTAGGGTGGGTATTGTTAGTAATGATCCTTCAAAATCAATATCCATGACTTCTGAAACTGATTTTCCACTGGAGAAAGGTAAATCCACCACAACAAAATCAAAAAGACACTTCCACAAAGTCACAACTAGTGGAGTGTTACAGTGGATGAAGGGTAAAGGGTTGAAGCTACTTCCAAATGATGTGGCACTAAAGACTAAATCCCCTTGTTCTGGAAAGCTACCTCAAGTCAAACATTGGAAACTCAAAAGTGTAGCCAAAAGGACAAGGATAACAAAGAAGAATGGGGTGATCACAAATTCAGTTGGGATCAATGTTCTTCCTCTAGATGAAGACTATGATGAAGATGCCCTAGCATTTCTGAGAGCTCAAAGAATCTTTGAAGTCAAAGTGAAGCTAAATCATCTAGAGATCAAATTCACTGATGGAAGGGAAAAAGAAATGAAGCAAGGAAGTTGGCAATATTTTCCACAATATGAGCTAGAAAAAATTAATGCATTGCTAAATTTTGAAGACAAGGAAGAAAGATTGTGGAAGATAGAGATTGCCAGGTTCTTGAAGATGCACTCTGATTATCAAGAGAGTCTAAGGAAGTCAAATGAAGAGAAGATGATTCAGAAAGAAAAAGAGATGGCAGAGATGGAAGAGAAGGCTAGAGAGTTGAGGAAGAAAGGGTTGTGCAAAGTAAAACAAAATCCTTATGTTGTGGAGTACAAACACAAAAATGGAGGAAAAGCAAAATAAGGATGGAGTTTGTAGAATCCTATGTGGAAAGTGCCCTTAAAGCTGCAATTGAAGATTTAGAAGACTCTCCTCTGATAGAAGAACTAATTACAAGAGATGAACTTATAGCAGCCATTTCAGAAATGAACAGAAAGGAAGAAATGAGAAAGAAGAAGGTTTATGATGACTATCTTGAAAAGCAGATGGAAACTGAATCTGTTCAGCAACAAAGATAATCTGTAATCTTTCATTTTCAATGTGTAATCAAATTACGTTCATAATGTTCATCTATTGTTCTCTCTGAAATTTAATTCTTTTTATGTAAGTTAGGCTTGTTATCAGACATGAAATTGTGCCTAAGCTTCTTACTCATAATTTGGGGGAGATTGTTAGGCTCAAGGCATGTCTGAATACCACCATTAACAAGCCTACTTATTGTGACTATGTCACTCTACATGACCTAGTGAATTCTTTCACTGGGATATAGTATAGGTCTCTATTATACTTGACTTGTTTTCATGTACTTAACTTTATCTTGTATGCTCAGAGTTATAATGAGCTTAGTAAGCTTCTTGCAATCTAGAATGTACATAGGCCATGGAATAATTATCCTGGTAGAAGTTCAGAAATGATCATGTAGCAGGATGGAGATGAATAAGGCCCTGAAGAAATAAGTTGCAGAAATTTATCTAAGTCCCTATACCGTGAAGTCAAAATAAAGCTATGTCATGAAGTCCTCAAAAATCCATGTCGTGAAGTACTGAGATCACATAGTCCTAAATGAACTATGTCGTGAAGTCTTCAAGGCTCATATCGTGAAGTGTTGATACAGCAAAGTCAAAATGTACTAGATCGTGAAGTCCAAAAAAAGCCTAGATCACAAAGTCCTCAAAAAGGCTATGTCGCGAAGTCCCCAAAAAGGCTAGATCGCGAAGTCCTCAAAAAGGCTATGTCGCGAAGTCTTCAAAGGCTATGTCGCGAAGTCTTTAAAGGATATATCGTGAAGTCAAGAACATACTGGAGTTCACGATATCAACACTTAGTCGTTTATAACAAGACAAATCAAGGTACATAACCAAAATTCAAAGGAGACAAATACTGAAGCATCTGTTACGGTAAGGTGTTCCAAAGAACAGATGGCAAATCTACAGCAAAACTTGGAGAGAAAGATTAGAGACAAGCAGCTACAGAAACGGGAAAGACTCCGAAAAGCAAGTGGTCCTTCCTGACACAGTTAACTTCTTATGGAAGGACAAGTTGGACTTACAGTTAGGGGTAACTGTGTAAATAGGAGTGTGCACCAGTTTGTATAGGTTATATATATATATCTTGCACATCCTATTGTTAGCTGTAAGAGAGTAATACATAGAAATATTCAAGCACTCTTTTCTCTGTAAGCAAAGCAAGAAAAACAACTGTTCTTGTTGAGAAGCCAGAATTTCACTTGTGAAATTTTGGAAGCTGTAGTATTTAATATACTTAATACAAATTAGATTAAAGTGATTGTGTGTGTTCTGTTTATTTTCATTCCGCATTTTATACAACACAATCTCTCACAGCATTTTAGCTTCAAGAAATCGAAAATTATTCAAACTATCCGTTCACCCCCCCCCCCTGTCTAGTTTCTTAGTGTCATTCATAACTAACAAACATAAATTATAGATTAAAATTGTAAAAGTTATACATTTACTCAAAATATTTTCTCATTAAGTGTTAGCTCATAGAGTGGTATTAGAAATTCATCTATAAAATAGATGATTATTTATTGAACGCATAGTTCAACAAATGATCGTAATCTCGAAGTATATAAATATAATAAAAATTTTATATTATAATTAAAAGTAAAATAATTTTAATTGATAACCAAATTCTCGAAATAGAAAAATATAATAGTGAATGGATTTAAATTTTTTAATATAATCAATTAACATAGGATTTTTTTTGACTTTACACTAAATAATAGATAACTACACTCACATCTCTGTGTAAAAACCTTAAAATACGACATTTAACAATTAAACAATCAAAAATACAAATTATTGATTAAAGTCGTAAAAACTATACATACCACAGTAGATATAAGTTTATATTTTAAAATCTAGAACAAAAATAGAATTTAAAACATAAACAAAATTCTTATAAATACCACAGTCTTGCTCTATGACCACACTTTATCAGTTGTCGGGATCTTATTCTTATTCTTATATGCCACACTTTGCCAGTGACCGATATCTAAAAGTCAATAATTATGCGGCCTTAATAGGTATCTAAAGTTGCACATTTGTGCTTCTACTAATTAAGGGTATCTAAGGCTATTTCCGGAACTATAGCATAAATTATGAACGGGTTCGATAACGTAGAGACTACAGGGAGATTCAAAAGATTCTCGCATCTTATATCTTATACAGTTCGAAACAATTTCTTATATCTTATACGAAAATCTGAAAATCACAATATTTTTTCTGAAAATAAAAAGTAAGTCAAAATGTACTTACATCGAAGTCGACAGTAACAATCCGAAATTAGTAACACGAACTGATCCTATAATTTAATTAAAACATAAAATAATTTATCATTTAATTAACACATACTTTATATATGCAAAGACGTGTTTAAAACATGAGTAATGATAGGTACCCCAAAATAATTCCCAAAATTATTATCGAATGACATGGCAGGACAAGTGTCGACTTTTAATTTATGAACGCATATGTATGCTCGCGGGTTCCCATTTGAAAATTACCAATTATACAAACATTTGGTTATAAATTTAGGACAATTTTTGGGGACTCTAGCATTATACTTAAAACATTTAACAGCCAACAACCAGAGGCTAACGCATGCTTACTGTACCCAGTTAAAGCAAATTATGCTCATAAAAACAAATGACCAGGATTATAGCCAAACAAATCATTAAATAAATAAATGGCACTTAAAAGCCCAACATGGCATGCATAAGATCCAATCCATCTAACAACTAATTACAGAATGGTTACTCTGAAACCAACTATAATAGCCTGACTTTTCGGACTGTATTTGGGCAAGTAGACTTCGGCTTATTCGGATCGGAATCGGGACTTGACCCGATTTTCGAAAAAGGCTCGGGATTTTATCCAGGTTGTTACAGTTAAATTAAAATGTTTTATTACACATAATTTACTTAAATAAAAACATATTGATTCTATAAAATATTCTTACGTTTCTTTCCAAACATAACAAATTTTATCCTTAATCGAAAAACTTGCACGAAAAGAAATTCTAAAATTTTCTAAACAAAATCAATATCTAAATAAAAAATTACTTTAATATCTAATATCTAAAAAAAATGCGGGGTTTTACAATTTTGGAAACTATTGATTGGAGTTTGTTCTGTATTATGAGAACTTATAGTTTCATGTTTGGATTTAAGATATTTTCTTGGTGTAATCCACAAATAAATTAAATTTAAGTTGTTTGTTTCAAATGAGTTATGTGAGTTTTTTCCCCCGTCTTACTAACATGAGTGGAATGTTTGGGTTTGCACGGTACTTGTGTGCACTTTGCGTGTGCTGGACCGCCGTCCAACTCGGGTCGAATGGTGATTAGGGTGAATGCCTCGATATCTCACGTACAAGAGGCGACTAGTCGATAACTCTATTGATTATTTAATGTGAAAATTACTTTATCTGAAATATAAATAAAAATAAATATATAAAATCTATTTCAGTTTTAATTGGGTTTATTGGAGATTAGACATACGTCTTACTCTCTCTCGGTCTCTTTCTCGCACATACATACAAAGTAGTATAGATATGAGGCAAGAAATATTGTATCTTCTTGAAAATTCGGCGACTTATTTTCGTTCTCTTTTATATATTTTTCTGTTAATTATTAATTGTATATATGTTCTTGTATACATGGTAGCGGTAGAGATGAAAGATCAGTGATGATGAAAGTTATGGTGGAGATGGCGTTTGTGGTGGTGGTGATCAGCTTTAATAATTTCTAGTGATTTATAATGAAATTTAGTATGGGTTGAATTTTGGGTAATTGGGGTTTAAATTTAGTGATTATGTAAGTGGTAGTGATAGTGATTGTGATTTAAATTTTGGTCATTTTGCTTTTAATATGGTGATTATGGTGATTGTGTCTGGTTGTGATGGTGGTGGTGGTAGCGGCAATTTGGTGGTGATAGTGGTTATATATATAATTATAAAATACATGTGTTTATTATATATATAATTATAAAATACATGTGTTTATATAATATTAGAGAAGACCAAAAGAGTCCGAAAAATCCTAGAATGGGGTGGAACGTGGAGGAATTTTTTGAAAGTACTTGGGAATTCAAGAAGTGACTAGAAGATAGCGGAACGCGGTGGAGCTTCTGGAAGCTTCCGGAACTTTCAAGAGCTTGGAAGCTTCTAGAGATTGCTCTTGTATTATTTTAAGATTTTGTATTCTAGTTAAGGTAGGATCTAGAATAATCTTATAGTGATATTTTAATAGAACAATCTAGAAGCATGTGGAGTGTGTATGTTCTAGAATTCTCTTCAAGTGGTGGATGAGCCTATAAAAGGGTTATATCCCTTATTTGAAGAGAGGCATAGATAGAATTTTGAGAGAAAAGAGAGGCAAAGTAAGAGCATTCAAGCGAGGGGAGAGCAAGCTAGGTGCTAGGGAGCAAGTGAGCTTGTCTTACGAGGGTGAGTGCGTACTTTTGTAAAACTAGCAAGGGGCTACTATGGGTCAAGGGGATCTGACTCCTGAAATATTGTTTTACTAATAGAGAAAGGGTCCATGTTAGTAATTTTTGGTGTGTCTCTACACCAAATTAAGGCCTCTGGGGTTCCGAAGCTTTTTGGAAGGATTTGTTAAACTATTGCGAAAAATGAAGGGCACGTGCATCGACAATGATTGGAGCCAACAACGGTCGTTCTTTAGAAAATTTGCATTGTTTCAGGTCCCAGTGATTTAATTCTATTAAATCGGTAATTTTTTTTCTTAAATTGCTATATTTATATATATTGGCACACATACACATCATTTAATATATAATGAAATATCTACTGAATTGTTTTAATTTATTTGGAAGGATATATTAATGGAAAGATGTGGGAAGATTCTGAATCGCCTTGCGGTGTGGGATAAAACTCTAATGCGTGTTGGATCTGATCCTAAACACACCATTTACAGTATGTTGGCTGCCATGCGCGTTAAGGTAATCTTGATTACTTAAGACGATAGACATTTATAATCTCGCAATAGTATCTTATAGATTTCGTAATATATATTACAGATCCCCATTACATATTTTTCCTCTATGTATATTTTTATGAAATGAAAATTAAAAAAATAATTATGTGATGACGGGCAATATGTAACATATATCCACACAAATATCGACAAAATTAAAATCTGAAGATAGGTTTTTTTAATTAAATTTTTATGGTCAAAGTAAAAAATAATAATACCTTACAAAATAAAAGCATTCATATGTGATCTTCAAATTCACTACAACATCTCTTTTTTTGAATGTTTTCCATTACAATTTTATCTATTTAAAGGCGATCATTCTATTAGTCGATCGTCGATTTCTCCCCTAAAAATCTTTCTTACAAGGTATTTTCTTCCCATATATGATAATTATAAAAATTATCCTTTCTTCTAGAATTCAAGCTCCTTTTATTCTGGAAATGACAAAAAGCTCGACAATAATTCTGAATTATGAGCACCTACGAGGATCTATCGGTCTCGGTTTTGCTCCTAAATCTTTTCCACCCCCGTGGCCATGGGTGGACATCCAAACGCTCACAGAAAAGAGTATGATGCTAAAAAAGATAATGAAATTCATGAACAATTCACCATCTTTTAAGGGGACAGTTGTGGAATCATCTTCCTCTTCTTCAAAAAAACGGAAGATGATTTTAGAACTATATATTCCGACAAAGGGTGGTGGGTTTTTCATTGACTTCATCCTCTCCTTTTCAACATCACATTCCTTTTCATGAGGGTTTTGATGTCCACACAGGGCTATCGGGGTGGAGAATATTAAGGAGCAAAACTAACAACGATAAATCTTTGTCGGTGCTCTCAATTTAGGTTTATTTACGTGCTTTTCTCATTTCCAGAAGGTGAGGAGCTCGACATCTGTAAAATAGGATAATTTTTGTAATAATAATGTGTGGGATGAGAAGACCTTGTACAAAAATTGTTAGGGAAGAGACTGATGATTGGCTAGTGGAGTGATGCCTTTAAATATATAAAGTTGTATTGCATTACATTTAAAAAAACAAAAAAGATGGTGTAATGCATTTGGAGTCATATATGAATACTTTTAATATTTTAAGGTATTCTTTTAAATGCTTTGATTATAAATTTTAATTAAAATTTACTAAATCTTCATATTTATATATTTACCATCTTTACTTTTTAATTATTTACCATCGGGGTGGATGAAATCTCGGACGTGGAGGCCAGTGAAGGTGGCGGTGACAATAATGAAGATGAAGAGATGTGTAAAACTACATGGGAGTTATGAAACTCACATTCCTGTTTAGTTGTAAGATTAGTTCTACGATTATTATTGTTCATATTAAACCAAGTGATGTGCATATTTGACTTCGGTTGGTATTAAGAACCTTATGAAGAACCGATGGACTGGAAGGAAGGTTAGAAGGAGGCACCAACATCCAAAATTGAATTTGGCAAGGATGGCACAGGTTGAGAAAGTTCTTTTTCAAGAAATTTTTTTCGAGAAATTTTTTTCACGAAATTTTTTGTCGAGAAACTTTTTTCAGATTTTTTTTAGAGACTTTATTGGTGAACATTTTGTACGAGTAAATTTTGTCCCAAAAAATGTTTTTCAAAAATTTATTGGTCCAAAAAAATTCTGGACATATAATTTTCGGATAATTATTTTTCGAAGAAACTATTTTTCAAGAAAATATCTTCGATGAAATTTTTTTCGGAGAAAATATTCTTTGAGAAATGTTTTTAAGAAACTTTTTTCCGACAAAATTTGTTTTGGAAAAAATTCCTTTAAAAAAAATTTCAAAAAATTTTGGACATATAATTGTTGTGGGAAATATTTTTCAGGAAAGTATCTTCCAAAAAAACTAACACTTTTGATTAAAAGTATGTTCACAAAAATATCTTCAAAGGAAAACATTTTCTGGAAAAAGATCTTAGAGGAAAAAAAATTTGTAATTATTTTAGAAGGACACGCGAAAGTAAAATGCTAGAGCTACAAAATTGATACCGAAATTGGTTCCAAAATATCATATATCAACTCTTAATGTGTTATATAACAATATTAAATAACCTCCGGCATTCAAACTAGCAACTCCAATTAAAATATTTCATATTACAATCGCATCTATAACATATTCCATCCGTCCTCCTCAATTCTTTACATTGAGAGCACGACACAGAGGTTAAGAAAAAGTGTAAATTAATAGGGAAAAGTAAAAAAAAAATGAGTAAAGTGGTGGGATCAAACAATATTTAATGTATAAATTGGGTATAAAGCAGTGTTATAAAAAGCGAAAATCGGAGTTAATCGGTGAATGCACCGTCCAGGGATTAATCGGGTAATCGGAGATTAATCGGAATGATTAATCGGATCATTAATCGGAATAAATTTAATAATATTTTTATATACAATTATATTCATATATATAATTGTTTCGTTATTTCAACTAAACATATCTTATTATCATATATTTATACAAATATGTTAAAAATGTTATATAATTGTAATTAAAAAAATTTTGAAGGTTTAACTTTTCATTTATAGATTAATTTAAGAGAAAAAATTAAGAAATTTTGTGATTTAGGAATCTAAAATTATAATTATATATATATAAATAATGTTTTTTTCTATTGTTTAGTCAAGTTTCTACCTTTTAAATTTTTATTTTATTTTTTAATTTTAACTACTTTTTTTTACTATTTTTTAATAATTAATCCGATTTTTGACCGATTAATCCGATTTTTGACCGATTCAACCGATTTTGACCGTTTTTCTGAAAAAATGATTAATTAACCGATTTTCGCTTAATCAGTTCGGTGGTCCGCCGTCTAGCGATTAATCGCCGATTTTTAGAACACCGGTATAAAGTAGGTATAGTGAAACAAAGCAGTGAATGTGATTGGATTTTATATTATAAAATGTTATTATTTTTTGTATCTAAAAAAATGAGAGAGACGTGCAAAAATAAAAGTGTAAAGAAATGAGAATGCGGATAGTATCATTTTAGTATAATTTTGTGTACCTAATTTTGAACGATAAAATTGCTTTTCCTATAATTGGGCGTCTTGATTGGCCCGTGCTTTTCCTACGATTCAAGCCCACCAAGCATCCTCTCCAAAATTTAGGTAAATTTCATCTTTTAAACCCTACTTTAATCTTTCACAAATTCGCTAGCTTTTTGCTGATGATTCTTAGATTTTGAACTTGTTCAACTATGCCAGTGTGTGTATTTGTATGTATTTATGCATTGCAGCACTTATTTTGCGTTTACAATTTTAAAAAGACACTGTAATTAGTTAATCTAGACAATGTGCTGAAATTGTTTTCGTCATTGCTTATTAGGCGTATAATTTGTGTTGATATTGCAATTCCGGGGTGAAACTAAGAAATTCAATTGGGATTAGGTACACTTGTAACCATAAATTTAAATGTTTTTTTTCGAGTAATTTCGAGTAGTTATTACTATATGTTTAATACTCCTGGTAGTGTATTTGATATTGTTGGATCACCGACACATTTTAGTTTCGGATTGCATCCTGCAGCATTACTAATTTTTGACGGTGATGGCGTAGGATCACTGCTTTCCTGCAAGTTCCTGCATACATAGATAATATTTTCGGTAAAGAATTTGACATTATCACTACCGTATATGATACCTTAAGAACGAGACATGAACTTATAGTTCCTTGGTTAATAAAAGAGGCTGACTACTAAGAAATTCTACAAGTAATGAATTTGATTATCTTTTCATCTCTTGTTCATTATAAATCGTAGTATCAAATGTCAACCTGTGTGACCATTTTTTGTGTCCATTTTGAAAGCTTATATATCATTCCGAAAAGCTTATAAAGTCGTCCAAATTATAATTAGTGTAATGTGGTTATAATTAGTGTAATGTGGTATAGGCTTGTCATAATTATAGTTATGTTGATGTATGGCTGCTAGGACTTACATTATAGGCTAGTACTAAAAGGACTCTTGTGAGGATAATACTTATGATGGAACTCTGTTGCACGAAATTACGCTTGGACTTTGGTATAGAATTTAGTACTAGTTAAGTGAACACAACCAAAAGGTTCTCTCGAAGGGACCTTAATTTTTGGACAAGGACATAGCAAGTAATTCGTCCCTTGATTTTTATCTCATTTCGAGTTTTTCGAACATAGCAGTAGAATAACTTAACTTGTGATGCCTATATTGGCAATTTGTTTCTAATTCGGTCGATAGATGGCATTTGCAGACCTGTGTTTTAGCTCACTACTACTCCTTATCATTAGCAACTTGAATACCTTTATGAACCCTTGTAGCCACTAGCAGTAGCTGCAGCACGGCAAACTAGAAAATCTTCATTTAAGCTTAGTATCCGCAATCCTGTGTAAATGCGGATCTCAGGAGGCTCATACAAAGCTGAGCTATGCAACCATATAAAGCAAAGATTTTTCTAGCTGGCATATTGTCATGTAATCATGCTTATGAGTTTCCCGTAACTAGCACCAAGTACAGTACGGAGGTTCTGAACCTTTTTCTAGTCAATTAAGAGGATAAAATGAAGACTGACATCAGGAAGCAACTACTAGAAGAGTGAGTAAAATAGTACGAGACACTTGTGACTTGTTGGAAGGACCAAAATGTGCATGCAAGAATGACTCTGATAAGAGCCGATAATGCAACTCCACATTAAAAAACGAGCATGTTGGCAAGTCTACTTGTCTCTATTCTGCCATAAACATGAAATTTAAAATTTCTACAGTGAATTACTTCATCTATGTACATTAACGTGAAAAGTTCGTAAAGATTTTGCATTTTTACAATTAATCATTTTTTAATAAACATTCAGGTGAAAAAATTTCTCGTAAAGCACTAATATGGATGACAATATGAAGAAAATTCAGGAAAACCTAATTGAGATTGAGGCTGAAGCAGAACATCTCCTATTAGCACGGCACCAGGTTATTTAATCATCAATTTAAAATATGACTCCCGTTTCTGTCTGTTGTTTTAGTTGACTAAATTTTGGCAAGTATGTGTAGATGGTTGAAAATGATAAACTGAGAAATGGGAATAGAGAAGCATTGACAGCACTCAGAAAAAGGGCTCGAACAACAAAGACAAGTGTACCTTCACCTTTCGAGTCAATAATGAAGGAGATTGAGGGAATGGGATCAAAACCTTTAGTGAAAGAGGTCTGTGCTACTTGTGGCAATCATGACTCCACAGAAAAGACATGGATGATGTTTGCTGGAACTGATATATTTGCCCGGATACCATTTCATGCCGCTCACACCATCTTGGAGAAAGGTATCGCTTTACCCCTGCTATATACATGGTCACAGTCACAGACAAACACGAATGATATATTTATGCAAATGTATGTTTATTAGATAGGCTCTTTATTTAGAATTTGTGATAATTTTCGTGTATTATTAAGGATAAAAAAATAGGTTCAGCATGTACAATTGTATTTTGAAAACTGCTGTACTGGTATACTGAAAGCATGTTATTTGATTGTAAAATTATTGAATAGGATATACCGATCAGTATATGAGTACAAGGAAAATTATTACTTCTCATAACATTAACTCTGGTTTTTAAGTTGTGCAAAAATTGCTATACAAATTTCTGCTTTCTCATCTGTTTCGTTGTTGTCATTGAAAGTTCCTTGGTATCTATCTATCAATACTAAATTTTTACTAAGATATGGGATCTTATTTTGTTGTACATTGTAGCTACTCAACTAATGATATAGATAATAGAAGAACACAAGAGTATTATTAAATTATTTGTGACTAGGCTAAGTGCTTATTGTTATTCTAACAATATTACTAATATCTAGGTGGGATGTTCCCTGTAGCCTTGCACTTTTATCGGGGAATTGGTAAAGCCTGTTCAAAGCCAGCCTGGTTGTAAATTTATGTGGATTTAGTCTTTAGTAATTATCGAATTCTGATATTTGTTCTTATTGTTGGGTAAACGTTTTTTAGTTCTACAGTCAAGCAGCTTAAGGTAGTGAATGATTAGAGCTCCAAATAGTTGAATGTTTTATAATTCAAAACCATCTCTCCCTGAGTTTTGTCTTTCATTACTCTTTATTAGTTTAGATTCCAATACAACTGAATCCAAATAGCTAGAATCCACTTTGAGGACCTGATTCTCTCTAGTTTTTGTAATTTAAAGTATTCCAGGTCGTGTTTATCTTTTTGTATTAATATTAGAGGGGTGTTTGGGTGAACTTTTTAGTGGTCGCATACTCGCATTACTTATAGTTTAGCTTGACCAAGTATCACTGAGTTGGAAACACTGTTATAAGTTTTCTCAGGCCTAAAGATATTTGGATCAACTGAGGATACCCTGTAAGTAATTTATATGCCCCATGTGCTCGGGGAGGACATAATAATCAGTATCTAGACCCTTCAACTCTCACTTCTCGTACTGATTTAGGGAAAATTCTATATTGAATTAGGCATTACACAATTGAATGAAAACAGAGAAGAAAACACCTAATTCCTTTTATAAATCAAGTGTCTGCCACAGTATTATGATTCATGGCTCATATCTGCTCTTTACAAGTGGCAAGTTTGACTTCAAGATTGTCTTTGAGGAAGAAGTGAAATCTTTGAAAGACTCAACGAACTAATTTTATTTACTTGTTATCTGCTCTTTTCTATACACAAGCTGCCTAATACTTTTGACTTTAAGATTAACTCTTGGGGAAGAATGAAATCTATGAAGACTCAACAAACTAAATCCATTAACTTGTAATTGTTTTGGTTAATAAAGTATAAACTTCACTCCCTGGCTGATAGTGAAGTATAGAGGGGATAAAATAAGCTGCTGTTAGCTGATCAAACTAATAATGCAGAGAGTGGCCCAGCAAAGATGACTATGAATGAAATTACAGCTGGACAGATATACCTCATTTCAAGTCTATGGTTCCCCTGACAATTTCTTAAACAGCCTGTAGTCTGTTTCGTTAGGGATATCACAGCTTTAATGCACCTCCACTCTCTTCGGCAAAAAGCACTTACAAGGGTTTTTTTATGTAACTGATAAATTATTAACGAGCAGTAGACTACTAGAGCTCATTACTTTGTGAATTTTACATCTGCAAGTGGGGAATATTCTCATGATTCATGATCGATGTTTGTTGCATATTTGTCCTTGCACATTTAGTAAATATCATTCATGTTTTATAATTTTTGTTTAAATACTTGGAATATGATTGGTGGTATAGATCAAGGCAGACTTGACTATGATGCGAATAAACTACAAAGTTATGTGAAGGAGAAGTCGTTTTCTTTAAGCGAAAAAGGTGCTCTTGCGGACAAGATCAATCCGGGCATTGTCAGATCTATGGTGACCTTAACAGACAAAGCGAAGTAAGTTTTCTTGCAATGAAGTCATAGTTACTTTGTTCCGGAACTGCAAGAAAGTAGGATATCACAATAACGTTTGATGTATTTCTCGGTCATGCAATCTTGTATTTCTGTCCCATTTCCGATTTTTACAAAACCTTGTAAAATTGCACTATAAGAAACCTGTTTGCCAACTTTCCATTTTGATGTTCTTGAGTATCCTACCGAAATATTATATCACAATAGGGGATTCCTCCTATAAATCACCGGTTTTAAAATTCTCTCCTGGTTGCTTTGCAGTATAAATTAATATGAATACTAAAAGTTATTATTTACAGCATCACTTGTATTATCTTAGATGCCAGAGGGCATGAAATAGATCATTTGTTTGTTCATATTTTCTCTGTATAAGCCAGCAAAGCAAAATGCATTATTAGGCCCTGGTATCAAGCCCCTGAATTGATAAGTCTCCTATTAAGCCCTTAAACTTTTATAATATTTTCCTAATTGGACCGACACTAACAGAAAATCTGACATGTCATCTACATGACATAATGCCATCAGACACAACAGATGTATTAGCCTTTGTTAACCCAACTCTTCATTTTGCCTCAAATACCTGTGCCGGACACTTGACGCTGGACACGGGTATGGACATTTAGGCACTTAATTTAGGCCAAAAACATGTAACCTTTTCAAAATATAGCTGAGTCCAATACTTGGAGACGTTTTCAGATTGGACACTTCCAGCCGAATCCGGGTAACAAAGGTATTAGCTGAGTAGAGCCTGTGAGACTCCTGAAATTGTGATTGTAATCCCTAATTGATTTGAACATCTAATGAAAAAAATCAGTGTTATTATGTTGTGTTTGGTTAGGATGAATGAAAATGGAAGGAAATAAGGAATGGATTGAAATTTGAACTTATATATATATATATATGATTGTTCATGTTTTTCATTCTTTCCTTCATTCCATTCATAACAGTTTGAACCACAAATCAACAACCCCACTCCATTCGTTCCCATGTCTATTTTTTTCATAATTTCTATCATATCAGATTTGCCCTCACTCATTTTTTTTTCAAATCTTTTCTCCAAATTTCATTGTTCCCCATTAATCATTCCATTCCATTCCATTCTCCCCAACCAAACACAACATTAGTCTGGTCTTGGTACAAGTGTGGATGATTGGAGCTTATGATCTAGATAAGATAGATATGTAAAGGGAATGGATTCTAGCCTTCTACGGAAATGTTTGGAACAAGCATTAACCTAATAATGAAGATCGTGATCATAATAATAGTGCCAGTTAGGTAGTAATATGTATTTATTGGGTGAAAGTATGTATTTGGCTTTGTAAAAAGATACTTATGTAGTAAGGTTAAGTAAGTATGTAGGAAAGAACTGATTTAAAACTAAAGTCACTTTCATTTTTGGAACCCTGACTGTTCATCTGGTAAAGGTTCTGGTGTTTGGATTTCATGCATTGGCTCAGAAGATCTAACTTAAGGTCTACTAAATATTTTAGGTGTCGTCACAAGTCTGCAGAAAAAGAAAAACAAATAATGTTAATTTATAATTGTTCCAAGTTACTTGATTTTTGTTTTAGTCTAATTATGAACTTCATGATATTTGGACAGGGTTGTGCTCTATTAATTTACGCATGTTATTGAATTTTTGAATTTCGATTCCATGAACTTGTGTAACCTCTTGAGGTTATCTTTATTTCGACTTGTCGAAATTGTACTCCCTAATATTCAACGCATCCAACGCATGTTGCTTAAGCATGTTTATCTATAAAATTAAAAACGGTTAAAAAAAAAGGGGGCAAGTGCTGGTCACTGATCACCCAACTGATGAACTTGTACTACCTATATTATGCAATCAAATCTTTTGACAAAATGTCAACTTTAGGAAATTCATTATTTATAAAATATATTAAATGATTGATGTGCATGACTAGAATCAAGAAATGATGATTATACAAATATTGCAGGAGATATATAGTACGTGTCTGGTATCCCAAAAATGTTGATTTATAGTTTAAATGAGTAAGTGTCAAATATGTGATAAGTTGATAAATTCTTATAAGTTATACGGGTGTTTGGATAAATTTACTTATAAGTTAGCGAATAATTTGTTAAATTAAATTTGAAAAAATAATTTTTAAATACAATGATTTCAACACTTGTATTTTAAATTAAAAAAATATTTCAAAACACAAATGTAAAAAAATAAAATATTAGAAAAATAAAGAAATCAAAGAATAAGTTGATAAGTTAAGTAAAATGTTGATGATTTTTAACATTCAACTTATCAAATTATAAATTATAAGTTATTAAATAAACTGAGTACACAAACACCTTTTACGTGTTTATAAGTCATAGTTGAACTTATAAACCCGTTGTCAAACAAGCCCATAGAACATAGAATCTCCTCACAATCTTCAAAAGGTGAAGTACCAATGGATTTGGGTCAACTTGTTGGCATGCTAATTGCTAACACCATTTCATAAATTGAGAAAACACATTATAAAAAACGTCGAGCTGATAAGAGGATTGAATAGCTCGGCTTATTCTGTCATTTCATATTATGAATTCGATTCTTCTTTATTCTAAAATTTATAAAATTTTAGTGAATTTAAATTATGATGGTTAGATTCAAATTAGAATTTTGTTCTAACTAGTTTACTAAGTCGCGTTTCGTAGCGGTTTTATAATAATATTTTTAAATTTTCTTAAAAAATATTCTACAAAATACGTTTTTAAATAAAATAATATTTCTAATATAAAATTAAACTGAATTATATATCTATATATATATATATATATATATATATATATATATATATATAAAGTTCTAGATCGTTCAATCAAAAACTACAATTATACCTTCAGAGCTATTAAAATATTCACTACCTCCAAATCTACTCTCAATTAAAAAAATCAAAAAATATGAACAAACATCTTTTTTGTTTCCATTAGTAGGGATTTTAAATGCAAAAATATTATATGTTTCCTCTATTAGCAAACATTTAAAAGGTAATCGAGATTTTTTCAAATTTTTAATATTATTAATTCAAAAAATTGAGAAAAATAGAAAAATAGAACGAAGCGATTTGAGAGCGCCACCTCATATTAATTCAAAAAATTGAGAAAAATAGAAAAATATAACGAAGCGATCTGAGAGCGCCACCTCACCGCCCCCGTCTTCTCCTTTATATAATAGTATTGATTTAGAATTTAAAATTAATATAAATCTTATATATGTACTTAATCAATGTTTTATTTTTAATTGTTATAGTGCGGTACACGATAGATGTCGTTCGGTTGCAGTATACAATTTTTTTCTTATATATTTTAAGATATAATGTTCTTCTGAGAAATATCGAGTTTTTTAATAAATCAAATGCTATATTTATAAAATTAATTAATTTTTAGCATGATATAGTATTACTCTCATTTTCATAAAAATATAAACATATAATCATAATGAAAAAATAAATTTTAATAATGAAATATATTCTGCATAAAAACATAAATAGTTTTTAAAAGTTTTTATTATAAACAGTTATATGTTGAATCTGACCCTTAATTATTAACTTATATGTTTTACTCAAAAAAAATCACTAATGAAATATCAACAATATTTCTACCTATACACTTTTTTTATGAAAAATGTAATATGGCTTTAAGAGCAAATCCAATGTGATATTTGAAATGGCTATAATCATTCCTATATTTCACGCCAAAATGTGCTTTTCGATTGCAATATTTGTTTTACAACCAACCTTTTTTGAATTTATCTAAGTTTCTCTCTCTCTCTCTCAGTTTCACTTAAAACATGCTACATTTTATTTATAACTATTTAATGTGGCTATATCAAATATGTATAATACATACATCCAAAAAGAATTTTGTTATATGTAAACCCTAAAACTTAGAACTAATTAGGGTTGAGCATTCGGTCTGTTCGGTCCAGAACTGGACCGAACCGAATAGACCGAGAATCAAATTATCATTTTTTTCGGACCGAACCGAACGGAAATTGTGTTTTGGATCGGAACGGAATCGAACCGAAATAATGCTATTCGGTTCGGTTCTTTCATAAAAGAACCAAAAAAATTTCAAATAAAAAATTTGTATTTCAAAAAATATGATTTTTATAAAAATAAAAATATTAGCTAATGAAATACAAGTATGAAATGTAAATATAATAGTTCAAAATTCAAATCTCGAACCAAAAATAAGTCATGAAAAATTTTGAATATATACATACATATAAAATTAATATATTATATCTATAAAAATTATATAAATATAAAATAAAATAAATTCGGTCTATTCGGTTCGGACCGAATTTTTTTTGAAAGATTCGAACCGAACCGATATTTATTTCGGTCTATTCGGTCCGGACCAAAAGACCGAATTTTCAGAAAATTAGAACCGAACCGAAATAATACTATTCGGTTCGGTTATTCAGTTCTGCTCAGCCCTAGAACTAATTGTAGATCATGTATTTTTATATATGTACTGCAATGTAACGTGTGTACTGCACATATTATTTACACTGCAATACATATATAAATATTATCTGATCTACGATTAGTTCTAAGTTTAAGGTTTTACACTGAACTTTTGTCTACATCCAAAATATAAAATTCCAAGTTGATTTTTTTTATATTTAATTTTAAATTATAGAAAAAAATCAATTTTAATATTATTTTGAACTTAATATTACCATAATAATATTTTTGATGCGTAACAAAGAATCACTAAATATAATATAGTAATACCTATACACCATCATCATTGCTTTGCTCAGTTAGCCGTTTACTTGGAAGAAGAATGAAATTGCCGCGAAAAGATAACTAAAATCAAAGGCAACGACTTTCATTCCCAAAGACTTGGGAATCACTTCAAAGGATGACTCATATATCTGAAGAAAAATCAACTCATTCGATAATTCTGCTAAATTTCCAATCCATTTTTATTTTTATTTTTAGCTAGATAATTTAAATTTATTTGGTCCAACGTAAATATCTTGTTTTGTTCTAGGACGTTTAGGACGTTTAAGTGTGTATTTCGTGACCTTTTGTACCTTTCGTAACACGGGTTGAATGGCATAAATTTGTAGACTTGGACGATCGAACTGTATAATTTCAAATTTTTGTGACGATTGTATATTCTTATAAATTATTATAATCAATTGATTTAAATTCTAATTAAAAATAAAATAATTTTTGAATTTTGATTGATTATCACGCTGCATGGATAATCTAACCACCTTTAGTTAATAAAATTTAATGATAATACAAAAATACAGTCAAGGTATTTTTGTAATTTAGTTTGTTCCTAAGGGGTAGTTTTGTAATTGCCCAAAAATCATTCTGTTAGGATATAATACTAGGGTTGTTGTTCATTAGAAGTCAAGAGTCTTGTAACAAACTTATACTCAAATATTCATTTCTGTTATCTTCACTGAATCATTCATTTGCATTTTGTCATTATGGTATCAGAGCTGTAAATATTCATGATTGAAGATGATAATGAAACTGAAGGAATCCAATGGGATACGTGCAACAATCTGGTAATTTCCTGGATTCACAATAATGTCTCAGATAACATAAGGAAATCGATTTTGTTTATCTCTTCTGCTTGTGAAATCTGGAAACAATTGGAAAGAAGGTTTCAACTAACAAATGGATCAAGAAAGTATAAATTGAGTAAGGATATGTTTGAGTTGAAATAGAATGCTCTTAATTTGGCTGAATACTATACTGTGATGAGTAGTTTGTGGGAAGAATTAGACTCAATGAATGTTCTGCCTGCTGTAACAACTATTACTCCAGAAGCAACTGCTGTGTTTAAGACTATTGAGACTCAGAAAGAAGAATTGAAGTTGTTTCAATTCCTGAATGGATTGGATGAAAAGTATGGGCCACAAAGAAGTCAATTGCTGATGATGAGTCCTTTGCCTAGTGTTAAGATAGCATGTTCAGTGATTCAACAAGAAGAATCTCAAAGAGATATATTGAATGTTAGAGAAACCTGTGATCTTAGTGTGTCTGCTATGTACATCAAATCTCATAATTTCAGAAATACTGACAAGTCTGTGATTTGTGATGTTTGTGGTGGAAAAGGACATAACAAGGATAAATGTTGGACAATTATAGGATATCCGAAATGGCATCACAAGTTCAGGAAAATGCAGAGTGGAGTTCAGGTACAAAGTGGAGGTCATAAATCAAGAAATGTTCAAGCTCATAATGTCAGTCTTGAGAGTGCTAGTTCTGGCAATTTGACTATTACTCAGTTGCAATTGCAACAATTACTCAAAATGTTGCCCAGTGCTCAGACTGATAAGATAATAAATGAAAATTATGATGATGATCTGGATGCTCCTTTTTCTGGTATGATTACCTGTTTTAAAGCTAGTTTGGATGTCAAGGAATGGATAATGGACTCAGGTGCTTCTGAACATATGACAGCTTCCTTGAGTTTGTTGAGCAATGTTAGGCAAGCACCATCTGGATTCAAAATAAGTTTACCAACATGTGATACTTCAATTATCACTCATATTGGAGATGTTACTTTGCAGAATGGTTTACAATTGTATAATGTCTTGTATGTACCAAAGTTCAAGTACAATTTATTGTCTATACATAAATTAGCCAAGGACAATTCTTGTGATGTGCAATTTTGTGCTGACAAATGCTTCATTAGTTGCTCTAAATCTAAGATTGTTACTGGTATTGGAAGAATGAAACAAGGGTTGTATTATATGGATTTCTCTGATGTACAAGATGATGATGCACATATGGCTGCCATTTCTGCAAATGTGGTTTCTGTGTCCACCAAGACTTGGCATTCTAGGCTGGGACATGCTCCTTTAGCTAAAATAAGGAGTATTTCAGCTTTGTCTTTACCATCTGAGGCTATGACTGAGGTTTGTGTGACTTGTCCAATGACAAGATTTACAAAGTTGCCATTTCCTGTCAGTGATTCTCATACTGAAGCTGCTTTTTCTTTGCTGCACATGGACATATGGGGGCCATACATGGTGCCTACTAGATCTAAATTTAGGTATTTTCTGACCATTGTTGATGATTTTTCAAGAATGACATGGGTATATCTTTTGCAACATAAGTCAGATTTTCTGAAACATTTCAAGGCTTTTGTAAACTATGTTGCAAATCATCATCAAGCATCTGTCTTAATCATTAGAACTGATAATGCACTGGAGTTTACTGATGGATTTTGTCAAGAATTTTATAGTCATAAAGGTATTGTTCACCAGAAATCTTGTCCTTACAAGCCACAACAAAACTCCAGAGTTGAAAGAAAACACAGGTATCTGTTGGAAACAGTTAGGGCACTAAAATTTCAGGCTGGAGTAGATTTGGCTATGTGGGGAGAATGCATTTTGACTGCTACCTATATCATTAACAGGTTGCCCAGTGTTCCTTTACAACACAAGACACCTTATGAGGTGTTGTTTAAAGAAGTGCCTGATTATAGTGTAATGAGGGTGTTTGGATGTCTAGTTTTTGCAGCTAATCCAGCAAATACTACTGATAAGTTTGCAATGAGAGGTGTGCCTTGCATTTTTCTGGGATATCCACCAGGGCAAAAAGGATACAGATTGCAGAACCTAATAGATAAATCCTCTTTTATTTCAAGAGATACTATATTTCATAAGAATGTATTTCCAATGAAAGATACATCATTCTAACAGTTGACTGGATGCCATACTTCTCTTTCTACTCTACCTTTTGTTGATGATAATGATATGTTCTTATTTGCTTATCCCAGTTCAGCAGAACACTTTACATCCTCTCATTCCAGTGAAGTTCCAGACTCCTCACCAGTTTTAGAGACTCAAGTTGATCAAGTACTGAGAAGATCTGTCAGAACTAGAAAACAGCCTTCTTGGATGGATTCTTATCATACTATTCAACCTCAAGTTAATATTGTCAAAGTGATTTCTCAACCTGTAGAAGATAAGTTTCACTGTTTTCAGAGTCAACTTGGAACAATTGGTGATCCTACTTCATTTCCTCAAGCTGTTAAGCATGATCATTGGGTTGCAGCTATGAATAAGGAAATTGAGGCTCTTGAACTCAATGGTACATGGGATATTACTGAACTTCCAGCTGGAAAAAGGCCATAGGTAGTAAATGGTTGTTTAAAACAAAATTTAATCCTTATGGCACCGTAGAAAGGTATAAATCAAGATTGGTTGTTTTAGGGTGTAAACAAACTTATGGCTTGGATTTCACAGAAACTTTTGCTCCAGTGGCAAAAATGACTACTGTTACGACCAAACTCAACACGCAAGTGCACGTGGTCACAAGTAATACAGATAGCAAATAAGGTTCGTTCCTACAGGGACTCGTTGTTTGTCTAGTTAATTCACTCACCAATGTATGATTATTATCCGATGCTAAAACAATTAACAAGTGGATTTTTGTTATCACTATAATTAATCTAAGAATTATAACTAATTATCAACTACTTGAACTGAGATTTATTTCGAATTACTTATGCAAATAAAACATGGAATTCTAACTTCATTAAACAATCCATCTATAGTTTCCAATTCTCTAGCCTTTTCATGTGATTTATTAATACCTGATCGAACACACAAAACTGATATAAGCCAACTCTCGTTGCACAAATACCATCCTAAATAATATCCACAATAAAGATAGAAATCACTTAGTCTCCCAATTATGCTTAGTCCCTATATGTCTATAGAGATTGAAAACATAATGGTTGAAGTACAAGCATTCAATTGATCACATAGTCGTCATAAAACGGTTAGAGTTACGACACTAATTACAAATGATATTATCACGCATAAACCTATGCTAGCATGGCAAGTTCTAAACTCTTAAATCCACTTTCGCTTCAATAAGAATTAACACACAATTACAGGAGTTAGCTACTCTCCTATAACGAATTAAAACAACCATGATAGGATATCGCATCAATCACACTATAGGCATCGAGAAAATTCAACCAATAAACTTCATGAATAAATCCGCTAAAACCCCATGACAACGAATTAGTTCATAATCAAACTAATCGTCACCATGGGTTCTAATGTAAACATGATTGAAGAAAACGAATCAATATTGGAATAATTATCAAAGGTTCTAAAGAATACACTCAAACCAAGCATCCACAAGCTAGAAAGAATACAAGAATAAATTGAACACTATCTTCTTCCTTGCTTCTTCGTGCTTTAAAACTCCGTATATAATATGTGGTATGTGTCTCACTTGGTTCTCTAGGGTTTTCTTCTCTTTTTATATGCCTCCAGGTGCAACAAGTCGTACTGAATTGTAATTTGACTTCAACTCGAAAAGTCAGCAAATCGGGTTCAAAACAGGAATTTTCGTCAGACAGACTGGCGCTGCCGCGCCACAATTGTATAGGATAGCGGCGCTGCCGCGCCAGATAACTACTGCTCCTTTTTCCAGCGGCGCTGCCGCGCCATAGGCAAGCACAAACACTGCGCTGCCGCGCCGTGCCTTCTGTCCAGGAAGACGAATTTTTCCATTTTCTTCGTTTTAGCTCCAAATTGCATTCCGATTGCTCCGCTTCATTCCCATTACACCTGTGATAGATATTCCTGCACAATACCCTTAAAAGAGATCAAAAATACCACAACTCGAGTACAAACAATCGTTTTAAGCCATACGGAAACGTTTTAAGTGAATAAAATACCCACTTATCACACCCCCAAACTTAAACCGATGCTCGTCCTCGAGCATAAACAAACAATTTATTACAACTAACTAGTACCACTTCCGTAGGTGATCACGGTTGCATTTGGCATATGCAACAAGCCCTTTAAACCCCTAGGCAGCCCTAGTGGACGAGTAAGGTCTCGTGAGGGCCTATAGTGAATGTACCCACAAAATCCATCTAACAATGCAACTACAAATGCAACTAACTACATGTATGCAACTATATGGAAATGCAAGGACCCCCTTAGACTAACCAAAACCATTCATTAGGCAAACATCTCAAATCATGCAATAACTTCCAAACAGAGCTCGACTAAATTCCCGTATACTAACAATACATGCATAGGAACGTGGTGTGTGATACTCATCAGATATACTCCTAACACTAGATCAAAAATCATACCAATTCTTAGTCAAGGCAATCACAAGTTTATAAAAAGAATGAACGGTAGACACTTCATAACTTCGAGACACCTCCATCATCATTCAGGTTAACCAGGAATTCATGCTTTATTACTACGACACATACTACTATATACAATACACATGCTTATTTAACCGTGCAATGAGTGAGACCCCAAAAGGCTTATACAATAATACCCATGTAACGAGTGTTAGGTCAGTGGATCCTAGACTATAAAAGCCTTAGGTCACTAGGACTAAGTCCCCTCAGACTTAATTGCTCGAGTATTAAAGAGCTCACTCGTGGTTAATTTTGCATTTAACTATTTACCTGACTCTTTTTTTTTTTTTCTTTTTTTTTTCTTTTTTTTTTCCTTCTTTTTTTTTTATATACAATCTGGAATGAGAATTCTCATTTCCAACCCTAGACTACTCATATAAATATGAGCCGGCTACTAGCCATTTGACACCTAGCCATAAACAACAAACAATTAGCAAGAAACTCCTGTTTCCCCCAAACTTATACTTTAGTGCTCTTACGTTATCAAGGGAATAAAGAACATTCTAAATATAACCAGGTAATTAAACCTCAAAACATCCAAACAAGCATGACCCCCAATCTAGCCCAAAAGCAAACAATGAGTTGTGTAAATGTTTTTGTCCCCATAACATGCATGTCAATTTCATAGAAACTATAAATCAACCCTCTATTCATGATTACCACACTCAAATCAACATCTACCTGCCAAACAGAAATAGCTCGTCCTAAGGGATCATGAAAAATGCATGCCATGCTCATGCAACTATATGAACATAAATATCACAATAAACAGAATGTCCTAAATGCTCTAACTAACATGCACAAATGCTCCTAACATGCAATATACCTATTATACAAATGCACCTTTCATCCCCACCCCCAAACTTAAAATTTTCAATGCCCACATTGAAGGTAAGAATAAAAAGAGTGCAAGGCATACCTACTCATCGTCCGAACCACTCCCATTAGGAGTGTCCGGTGGCGGATAGACAGCGCCAGCTCCAAAGGACGGAAAAGTCACGTCCACCCCACTTGCACGCAAAGCCGTGCTCAAAGCCTGTGCAAACTGACCAAAATCTGCTGCAAAACCTGCCTGCATATCGTGCACCGCATCGATACGCCTCGTCAATCGCCTATACTGCCGCTGACTAATAAGAGAACCTCCATCCTGAGGCTCCTCCTCCTGCTGCTGCTGATGCTGCTGCTGCTGCTGACCCTCTACTACAAAACCAAGACCCCACCAATCCGGCTCACCTCCATCCCACACATTCAACCGCCTTATACTCTGATGATCCAGTGTTGCCTGTGGCGGCTGTACAGGCTCCTCCGCTGACCAACTAGCACCACAATCCCTAGCCAACCTAGCAATGACCGAACCATGAGGTATCGCCGCAGTGGTACTTCCTTGCATAAAACGGAGAATCCCCTGATGTATCAAATTACCCAAATCCACATACTCTCTGCTACAAATAGCATACAACAAGATAGCCCTCTCAACCGTCACCTCATTCGAATGCCTAGTAGGGATGAGGTTAGCATAAATAAACAAATTCCAAGTACGCCCATACTGATTCAGAGCCGTCGACATAAACAACGTGGGCTCAGAAGTGCCACGCCTCAAGGTCCACTCCGTACCTGGAACACACAACCGCTGAATAATCATCTGAAGGTCCACAGCATCGCGAGTCCTCCCTGACCAATCCTCTTGATTCCTCCTAGGAGCCGGAAGACCAAGAACACGACGAATAGCACGCGGCCGATAATCCACACGGAACCCACGAACCTGGCTAATCCCATTCCTTTCCACACTAGCGTTCGCGTAGAACTCGCGAACCACAGACAATGGAACAGGCTCCGGAGTCTCACAAATCTGCTCCCAACCCCTCTCCTGAATATTGAACAACATATTCCCATCCGATGCCGTAGGCAAAAGTCCCCTCTCTCGGGCAATAGAACGCCCCATCAAATCAGTGTATGCCTCATGCGCCTCATTAGAAATAAACTGAGGTCCACCATTGCCTCCCCCAGAATCGGATGAAGATGAAGAACGAGGGTTCCTTCCACCAGCCCCACTACCACTAGCACCCTCACTACCACCACCAATTACAACCCGTTGTCGCTTGGATGCCATTGAATCGAATGGAAGAAGTGTTTAGAATGTTTGAGAATTTTTGAGATTTGTAAGTAGTGTATGTATAGGTTTGTATAGGTAGGGTTATGGGATGTGGGTTTATATAGAGAATTTTAGGGTTAGTGGGTATGGGTAGTGGGTTAGGATAATGGGCCACTAAATACAACAACAAACTTTTCTTTTTTTTTTTTCAATTTTTCTGTTTTTTTTTTCTTTCAACAGTCGACACGGCGCTGCCGCGCCAGGATTGTGCTTTAGCACGGCGCTGCCGCGCCAAACCTTCTGATGAAAATTTTTTCTATTTTTTTTTTTTTTTTTTTTTTAAAACCTCAACAAATACAAAAATACAATTATACAATTACCATCAAGTGGGTTGCCTCCCACGAAGCGCTCTTTTTAAGTCATTAGCTTGACATAGCTCCATCTCCTTACGTTGGGCAAATTAGAACCGCGGTCTCAACTTGGCGATTCAACTTCTCTCCAAAATATGGCTTTAACCGCTGACCATTGACCTTGAACGACTGGTCCGGTGACTTGTCAAAAATCTCCACTGCTCCATGCTGAAAAACTGTTTTAACTGTGAATGGACCAGACCAACGTGACTTCAACTTTCCAGGAAATAACCGAAGTCGAGAGTTGAACAACAACACCAATTGCCCGGGTACAAATGTCTTAAGAACCAACCGACGATCATGCCACCTTTTGACTTTCTCTTTATATAGCTTGTTGTTCTCATAAGCTTGCAATCGAAACTCGTCCATTTCATTCAACTGAACCATACGCTTCTCACCTGCTGCTGTAAGATCAAAATTCAGCTTCTTCAACGCCCAATAAGCCTTGTGTTCTAACTCAGCTGGAAGATGACATGCTTTTCCATACACAAGCTGAAATGGTGACATTCCCAAAGGTGTTTTATAGGCCGTCCGATAAGCCCACACTGCTTCATCAAGCTTCAAAGCCCAATCCTTTCTAGAAGGACTTACCACCTTCTCAAGAATCCGTTTAATTTCACGATTAGACACTTCAGCTTGCCCATTGGTTTGAGGATGATAAGCTGTAGCAACTCGATGATTGATATTGTAGCGTGCCATAAGAGATGTAAACTTCCGATTGCAAAAGTGCGTACCTTCATCACTGATGATAACCCGTGGAGTGCCAAACCGAGTAAAAATATTCTTGTGAAGGAAATTGAGCACCACCTTAGCATCATTCGTTTGAAGTGCCTTTACCTCCACCCACTTAGACACATAATCCACAGCTAACAGAATATACTGATTACCACATGACGGAATGAACGGTCCCATGAAGTCGATTCCCCACACGTCAAAGATCTCTACCTCCAACATGACATTAAGAGGCATCTCGTCCCTACGAGAAATATTACCAACTCGTTGACATCGATCACATCTCAACACAAACTGATGAGCATCCTTGAATAGAGTCGGCCAATAGAAACCTGCTTGAAGAATACGTGTGGCTGTCTTTTCACCCGCATAATGACCTCCATAAGCTGTAGCATGAAAATCACTAAGAATAGCCTCGGTCTCACTGTAAGGAACACAACGCCTAATAATCTGATCAACTCCTTGCTTGAACAAAAACGGCTCATCCCAAATATACTGCTTGACATCATGTAAGAATTTCTTCTTTTGAGCATAAGAGAGCTCAGGTGGTATGATGTTACTTACTAGATAATTCACAATGTCGGCATACCATGGTTCAACATCTTTCACACTGAATAGTTGCTCATCCGGAAAAAACTCATTAATAACTGTATTGTCTTTAGGTGACTTCCCATGATCTTCCAATCTAGAGAGATGGTCAGCTACCTGATTCTCCGTCCCCTTTCTGTCCTTGATTTCCACGTCAAATTCTTGCAAAAGAAGAACCCAACGAATCAATCTTGGCTTAGCATCTTTCTTCGCCAGGAGATAGCGAATAGCAGCATGATCCGTATAAACTGTCACCTTAGTACCAAGCAGATAAGAGCGAAACTTTTCAAACCCGTAGACAATAGCAAGTAGTTCCTTCTCAGTGGTGGTGTAATTCATCTGAGCATCATTAAGAGTTTTGCTTGCATAATAAATAACATGAAACACCTTTTCTTTCCTTTGGCCTAGAACGGCCCCAAGCGCAAAATCACTAGCATCGCACATCAAAGCAAATGGTTGGTTCCAATCAGGAGCTGTAATAACTGGAGCAGAAATTAATTTCTTCTTCAAGATCTCGAATGCCTGTAAACAAGACTCATCAAACTTGAACGGAACATCTTTTTCCAAGAGATTGCAAAGTGGCTTAGAAATTTTTGAGAAATCCTTTATGAAACGCCTGTAGAACCCTGCATGACCAAGAAAGCTGCGAATACCCTTGACTGAAACAGGGGCAGGAAGGTTCTCAATAGTCGCCACCTTTGCCTTGTCAACTTCCAAACCTTTACACGAAACCTTGTGTCCCAGAATGACACCTTCTTGTACCATGAAATGGCACTTTTCCCAATTTAGAACAAGATTTGTCTCCACACAACGCTTTAGAACCAAACTCAAGTTTTCCAAGCACTCATCAAAAGAATCCCCAAAGACTGAGAAATCGTCCATGAATACTTCCACATTACTTCCAATCATGTCAGAAAAAATGGCCATCATGCATCTCTGAAAAGTAGCTGGTGCTCCACACAACCCGAAAGAAACACGTCTGAATGCAAATGTACCAAATGGACAAGTGAATGTAGTCTTCTCTTGATCCTCGGGCGCTATGCAAATCTGATTGTAACCAGAATACCCATCAAGCAAGCAGTAGAACTGATGTCCAGCCAGTCTGTCGAGCATCTAATCAATGAACGGAAGTGGAAAGTGATCTTTCCGAGTGGCCTTGTTCAACTTTCGATAATCCATGCAAATCCTCCAACCAGTAACTGTTCGAGTAGGAATGAGCTCGTTCTTTTCATTAGTCACCACTGTCATGCCTCCCTTCTTAGGCACACATTGCACCGGACTCACCCAAGAGCTATCAGAGATCGGATAGATAATGCCTGCATCAAGCCATTTAAGAATTTCCTTCTTCACAACTTCCTTCATAACAGGATTCAGTCTCCTTTGATTATCAACTGTAGGTTTAGCTCCCTCTTCCAAAGGAATTTTGTGCATGCAGTAAGAAGGACTAATACCCTTGATGTCTGCTATAGTCCACCCAATGGCTGATTTGAACTCCCTTAAAATTCGCAATAGCTTTTCCTCTTCCATGCCTGAAAGCTTAGATGATATAATAACAGGTAAGGTAGACGAATCTCCAAGATAGGCATACCTTAGGTGTTCAGGCAATGGCTTAAGTTCCAATGTAGGTGCTTCCTCGATAGATGGCTTAAGTCTAACATGAGACTTCTTCAGCTCTGACAACCCCAAAGATTCAAACGGAATCTTAAACTTCTTCCATGGAGATGCATTAAGATATTGCAAGTGTTCTTCATCCACTTCGTTCTCAATCTCCAAGTCATTAGCAAGAACTCTTTCCAACACATCAGTTTTGATCAAGTGTTGAGTTGCGGAGTTAACCACCTTGTCCACCATATCAATTTTAAAACACACTTCCTCGTCAGTTGGAAGCTTCATTGCATTGAAAACATTAAAGGTGACATTTTGATCGTGCACCCTCATAGTGAGTTCTCCCTTCTGGACATCAATAAGAGTCCGACCTGTAGCCAAGAATGGTCGTCCCAAGATGATAGGGATCTTCTTGTCTTCTTCAAAGTCAAGAATAACAAAGTCGGCTGGAAAGATAAGCTTGTCGACCTTCACCAAAACATCCTCAACTATTCCTCGAGGATAAGTAACTGAACGGTCCGCAAGTTGCAGAGTCATAGTAGTTGGCTTTGGTTCTGGAAGACCAAGTTGCATGAAAACTGATAAGGGCATGAGATTAATACTTGCACCCAAATCACACAAGCATTTGCTGAATGAGAGATCTCCAATAGTACATGGTATGGTAAAGCTTCCAGGGTCCTTCAACTTATGTGGCAACTTTTGTTGCAAGATGGCACTACATTCTTCCGTCAATGCAACTGTCTCTAGCTCCTCAAGTTTCAATTTCTTCGAAAGAATGCCCTTCATAAACTTCGCATAGCTCGGCATTTGCTCAAGAGCCTCTGCAAATGGTATGTTAATCTGAAGCTTCTTGAAGACCTCCAAGAACTTAGCAAACTGCTTGTCAAACTTTTGCCCTTGAACTCGTTTTGGGAATGGAGGAGGTGGAAACACCTTTTCTTCTACTACTTCCTGAGCATTATCACTCTTCCCAGTTACATGAGTCGAGAGAGTAGCATTAGGTATCAAATCAGGAACAGAATCGACCCCAGCGTCAAAATCATTTTTTTCTTCCAGAAGGGCCGGCGCTGCCGCGCCGTTTTTATACTGAGGAGCGGCGCTGCCGCGCCACACATTCTGCTCAGAATTTTCATTTTTTTCCTCGGCTGAATTTTCTTCGTTCTGACCTTGCAGAATCTTCCCCGATCGTAAGGTTACTGCCTGGACCTGTTCCTTGTGATCTTTCTTGCCTGGATTCATCTCTGTGTCACTCGGAAGCGTTCCTGGTTGACGGTTCAATAGTGCATTGGCTAGTTGCCCAATCTGATTCTCTAAAGTTTTCAACGACACCGCTTGACTCTTGTACATCATTCGAAGCTCTTCCAATTCAGACTTCTCAGACTGATTCAATGAATTCCCTTGAGATGGTTGAAATCCCGGTGGAATGAATGGTTGCCTTGGAGCATAAGGTGGTGGTTGATAGTTCTGATTATATGGCCTTGCATTGAACTGCTGATTTTGTGGTTGCTGAACACCACCCTGATTGTTGCTCCAACTGAAATTAGGATGATTCCGATTGTTGGGATGATACACATTAGGTGCTGGTTGCTGAGTTCTCTGAAAGTTACTAACAAACTGTGCTGATTCAGCTGAGATAGCACACAGATTCGTGTCATGAGCCCCTGCACACAATTCACACACCATAGCAACCTGGTTAGTCCCAAGATTAGAAAGGGAATCTACCTTCATTGTCAACGCTTTGAGTTGAGCAGCAATAGCAGTAGCTGCATCCAATTCAAGAACTCCAGCCACTTTAGCATGTGGCAAGCGTTGAGTAGGATTCTGAAACTCATTGGCCGCCATAATCTCGATAAGATTATAGGCATCCTCATAGCTTTTTGCCCACAGTGCTCCTCCAGAAGCTGCATCAAGCATAGGCCTTGACTGAGCTCCCAATCCATTATAGAAATTGCTGATTACCATCCAATCCGGCATCCCATGATGAGGACAACGTGCCAAAATCTCCTTGTACCTTTCCCAAGCTTCCCCCAAAGATTCCTGGGGTTGCTGAGCAAACTGAGAAATAGAATTCCTATAAGCTGCTGTCTTCGCCATGGAGAAATACTTCGTCAAGAATTTTTGAGCACAATCTGCCCATGTTTTAATAGAACCTGATGGCATGGAATGTAACCAACTCTTGGCTTTATCCCTAAGAGAGAAGGGAAATAGCCTCAATCTGATTGCGTCATCTGTAACTCCGTTGAATTTGAAGGTATCACAGATCTCAAGAAAGTCCCTAATATGAGCATTGGGATCTTCAGCAGGACTACCCCCAAACTGAACCGTATTCTGAATCATCTGAATGATGTTTGGCTTAAGCTCAAAATTATTAGCCCCAATAGCTGGACGAACAATGCTGGTATGAATGTCCTCCACTTTTGGCTGAGAGAATTCACTCAAAGCCTTCGCTGGTTGTGCTTGATCTTCCATATCTTCTTTTGATTCACGATTGTTTTCTACACTGATGTTCTCAAAGTCAAGTTTCCTTCGTGCTAGTTCTTCTCTTCTTGCTAATTCTTCTCTACGTGCTCGAGCTCGTGTACGCATACACTCTCAATAAGTACCTGAAATTCACCAACAAGAAAATTTGGTGAGAAACGTCCTAGTCACCAAACTTTAATGACCACTGATGGTAAATACTGAAACTAAACAAATAAAACCGAAATCCCCGGCAGCGGCGCCAAAAACTTGTTACGACCAAACTCAACACGCAAGTGCACGTGGTCACAAGTAATACAGATAGCAAATAAGGTTCGTTCCTACAGGGACTCGTTGTTTGTCTAGTTAATTCACTCACCAATGTATGATTATTATCCGATGCTAAAACAATTAACAAGTGGATTTTTGTTATCACTATAATTAATCTAAGAATTATAACTAATTATCAACTACTTGAACTGAGATTTATTTCGAATTACTTATGCAAATAAAACATGGAATTCTAACTTCATTAAACAATCCATCTATAGTTTCCAATTCTCTAGCCTTTTCATGTGATTTATTAATACCTGATCGAACACACAAAACTGATATAAGCCAACTCTCGTTGCACAAATACCATCCTAAATAATATCCACAATAAAGATAGAAATCACTTAGTCTCCCAATTATGCTTAGTCCCTATATGTCTATAGAGATTGAAAACATAATGGTTGAAGTACAAGCATTCAATTGATCACATAGTCGTCATAAAACGGTTAGAGTTACGACACTAATTACGAATGATATTATCACGCATAAACCTATGCTAGCATGGCAAGTTCTAAACTCTTAAATCCACTTTCGCTTCAATAAGAATTAACACACAATTACAGGAGTTAGCTACTCTCCTATAACGAATTAAAACAACCATGATAGGATATCGCATCAATCACACTATAGGCATCGAGAAAATTCAACCAATAAACTTCATGAATAAATCCGCTAAAACCCCATGACAACGAATTAGTTCATAATCAAACTAATCGTCACCATGGGTTCTAATGTAAACATGATTGAAGAAAACGAATCAATATTGGAATAATTATCAAAGGTTCTAAAGAATACACCCAAACCAAGCATCCACAAGCTAGAAAGAATACAAGAATAAATTGAACACTATCTTCTTCCTTGCTTCTTCGTGCTTTAAAACTCCGTATATAATATGTGGTATGTGTCTCACTTGGTTCTCTAGGGTTTTCTTCTCTTTTTATATGCCTCCAGGTGCAACAAGTCGTACTGAATTGTAATTTGACTTCAACTCGAAAAGTCAGCAAATCGGGTTCAAAACAGGAATTTTCGTCAGACAGACTGGCGCTGCCGCGCCACAATTGTATAGGATAGCGGCGCTGCCGCGCCAGATAACTACTGCTCCTTTTTCCAGCGGCGCTGCCGCGCCATAGGCAAGCACAAACACGGCGCTGCCGCGCCGTGCCTTCTGTCCAGGAAGACGAATTTTTCCATTTTCTTCGTTTTAGCTCCAAATTGCATTCTGATTGCTCCGCTTCATTCCCATTACACCTGTGATAGATATTCCTGCACAATACCCTTAAAAGAGATCAAAAATACCACAACTCGAGTACAAACAATCGTTTTAAGCCATACGGAAACGTTTTAAGTGAATAAAATACCCACTTATCAACTACAGTCAGAGCTTTACTGGCAGTAGCTGCTATTGAAGATTGGATTACATTGCAGATGGATGTTACCAATGCATTCTTTCATGGTGATTTAGAAGAAATAGTCTACATGAAGTTTCCTCAAGGGTATTCTGGTCTTGGGAGCAGAATAGTTAAGAATCAGCAAATACCAGTTCAAAATTTATTGGTTTGCAGATTGAGGAAGTCACTGTATGGTCTCAGAGAGGCTCCAAGGCAATGGTTTAGTAAGCTTTCTGCTACACTTCTCTCTGATCAATTTGTACAATCAAAGGCAGATTATAGCCTGTTTACTAAACATGATGCCAGTACTATTACTCTTATCTTGGTCTATGTGGATGATTTGATGATTGCTGGAAATTGTCAAATTGAAATTGACAAATTGAAGACTGTACTTTCTACAAGTTTTCATATGAAAGATTTGGGTAGTTTGAGGTATTTTTTAGGTCTTGAAATAGATAAGTCTGATAAAGGATTTTTTGTGTCTCAAAAGAAGTATACATTGGACTTGCTCAAAGAGTTTGATATGCAAAATGCTTCACCTTTGAAAGTGCATTTGGATATTCATGTCAAATTAACTCCTAAAAAAGGAGATCTCTTAGCTGATCCTAGCCAGTATCAAAGGTTGGTGGGCAAACTCCTGTATCTTACTACAACAAGACTTGATATCTCATTTTCAGTCCACTTATTAACACAATTTCTAAAGAACCCTACTACTGTACATATGCAAACTGCTAAGAGGTTGCTTAGGTAATTGGTTGGCAGTCCTTCACAAGGTATACTCTTGGCATCAAAGTCTGCAGCACAGCTCACAGCCTTTTGTGACAGTGACTGGGCCAGCTGTGCATCTTCAAGAAGGTCTACAACAGGCTATTGTATTCTGTTGGGACAGTCACCTATTTCTTGGAAATCCAAGAAACAAACAGTGGTGTCTAGATCTTCTGCAGAGGCGGAATACAGAGCCATGGCCTTGACAACTTGTGAGATTACTTGGTTGACAGCTCTCCTCAAAGATATGGGACTGGAACATTTGCCTCCTACTTTGCTTTGCTATGACAATCAAGCAGCTCTTTTTATTTCTGTTAATCCAGTGCTTCATGAAAGAACTAAGCATATTGAGATTGATTGCCACTTTATGAGGGACAAGCTCAAAACTGGTACTATTCAGACAACTCATGTCCCTTCCCATGCTCAGTTAGCTGATATTCTGACCAAGCAACTTCCTGCAAAGCAGCATCATGCTCTTCTTCAGCTTCTGGGTGCTTCAGGAGTTGCTGTTCCTTTGTTGAATACAGTTCAGTCTTAGGGTTTCTATCTTTATTTCAGTTTTGTTTCTCTGTTCTTGCTGTTCAATTGTCTGTGCTCTTGTTCTTCAAGCATGATAGTTCTTCTACTATCAGCTTGAGGGGGAGTAATGATAATACAAAAATACAGTCAAGGTATTTTTGTATTTTAGTTTGTTCCTAAGGGTAGTTTTGTAATTGCCCAAAAATCATTCTGTTAGGATTCTATTAGGATATAATACTAGGGTTGTGGTTCATTAGAAGTCAAGAGTCTTGTAACAAACTTATACTCAAATATTCATTTCTGTTATCTTCACTGAATCATTCATTTGCATTTTGTCATTAAAATTATATAAATAAAGTTTTAATGAATTTAAATTGTAATTAAAACCAAAATAACCATTGAATGTTCATTGATTAATCAAGTTGTATGGATAGTTTAACCACCCCCGGTTAATAAAATTTTGAATTTTGATTAGTTAATTGTGTTATATGGATAGTCTAATTATGATTGGTTGATAAAATTATATGAGAAAAGTTGTCTGGCTCTTATGATTGGTCTAAAATTTAGTATTAACATCTGATTGGTTAACCGGTTAATAAAATTATATGAGAAAAGTTTCAATTAATTTAAATTCTAGTTTAAAATTATGTGAGGAAAGTTTTTACACTCTTGTGATTGGTCTAAAATTTAGGATTGACCAACCCTTGGTTAATAAAATTAAATGAGAAAAGTTTTAATGGATTTAAATTTTAATTAAAAAAGTAATTTTTGAATTTTGATTGATTAATCGTGTTGTATGAATAGTTTAATCACCCTTGGTTAATAAAATTATATGCGGAACATTTTTAGCTTTTGTAATTGATCTAAAATTTAGGATTGACATCTGATCGGTCCTAAAATAATTCAAAATTTTTTGATTGGTTAACTGTATACCTGGGTAGACTCGGGTATTTTTGGGAACGAATTTGAGAAATTTAGTATTTCTTTTAAATACAAAACTACATATTTACAAAGTCAGCAGAAAATTTAAGTTGTTAGCACTTGGGGCACAGACAAGCACACACGACATGGTTCTGGATACAAAGAGTGAAAACGGAATGAAGCAGTGGCTGGCTGTCCAAAGATAAGAAGGTCTTCCGCGTGTTTAGTTGGTACGTGGAATTTACACCCATTTTCAACCACAAAATCTCTTGGGTCCGAGTTAAAGCATTTCAACCAACTCGGGTCCTGTCTTATCAATCCCTACACGTGTCCCCTCATTCTTAACAAAATATCTCTTGTCATTTGTTACGATTCTCACAAAAAGTCTTAAAGTGTTAAATTTCTAAGAAAAATCTCGAATGTCGCGGGTTGTGTCTTGCTCAAGCCAAAATCGAATCAAGTATCGTATTTATATATCGATGTATTTTAATAGAGTCTTTTAGTGAAGTCTTATTATGTCAAGAACCGTTGTTTATGTAGTAATTTTTTAATGTAAAATTTCAAAAAGATTTAAGGTAACTTAAATCCATCCACCTCTAAATATTATCACAATCTCCTATATCAAAATCCTGATTCCGCAATCTGTTTAACGATGTAACGATGTAACGATGTATGTATTGTACATACGCAATATACATATACATACATAGGATAGCGTTCTAGAACACATCCTCTTATATAGAGAGTACCGTAACACCATTATAAAAATATTTATAATACATATATTTATTATATTTTTAATTAAATATTATTACAAACTTCAATTTAGTAAATTAAAAATGAAATTATACGACTTTCCACTTTTAAGAAATCACTGAAAATTATAAAATATTCTAACATGATTCTACAATAGAATTAAAATTATCCAGAACGGTTCTAGAACCGAATTTAAAATCAAATTTTTTGTTCATATTTTAAGTGTTAATTTCTTTATAAAATGTATATATTGTAGTATTTTATATGAAAATCAAGTTTCATGTTTTGTGAAATAATTATCCATGCTATTCTTTTGTAGAATTAATAATGTTCTACGAGAATATATATATAAGATGATTCTTTATAGAATAAAAACTCACATGGCCACATATATATGTAAAAGGTAGCTTAGGCATGCATGCAACTGTTCAATCAAAAGTACACAACGACGGCCTAGAATGGCTAGATAGTCAGTTTACGAATTGCGGAACTGAGTTTAGGGGTCAGAGAAGACCTCCTTTTTGTATGCAAAAAGCAACTCAGTCTTTTCTTACCCCCAGTAAATTTCACAAAACACGTTTAATTTACTGACTCGTTTTTCTATATTTATAGAAAAGATTCAGGTACAACTGTTGTTACTATTGATTTCACAGTCTTGGTACTGTTTGACTTGATGCTCCGAGCATCTCCAATATAGATTGCCAAAATAGTTATTGATCTTTACCACATTATCTCATATATTATTATTTTATCACTCTCTCTTATCCATTTCATTATTGACAAATTTCGTTAAAAATCTACTTCAATAGTTTCCAGATAAAATTTGACAACCTCCTTGACAATTGAAGATGATCTTAGCATCGACGTATCTATTTTATCTACACTTTCCCGATGACAGATCATCAGCATGTACATAATTTTCCAGACTCAAAGTGATTAATTATCTTCTGTCAAATGATTTCCTGGGATTTTCGGTTTCGAATAAAATGATTAAAAACTTCTATCCGAGATTACATTTTTTCCTAAAATTTCATATAACCGCGAAAAACTCATCAAACAAATAGTTTTTCAAACATAACTGATCAGGTGTTGGAACGATGATCACAAAACAGCCGAGTTAAAATAAATTATCTCTAATTTCTGATTTTATAATTATAAATCACAATTTATAAAAACTTTTATTTTAATCATGGCTACAGCCTAGATTAATTCCTGGTTCCGCTCTGCAGGTGACTAGTCTATATCTGTGTATATCCTATGAGCATACAAAGGTGATAAGGATGAGCCCACAAAATCAACAGAGATTAACACTATAATTAACACTAATACCTAAAGTCTTAAAATGGTATTATGATGACCATAAGGTTCTCTCAACTTCTCATGGCCAGAAAACAATAATAGAGGGATATGGATCTCTTAAATATATAGTATACTTTAAATGAATCCCAAAAGTTGCCAGCTTTAGGTACTATGAATTTTTATTTTTCTTTGACAAAAGGTACTCTCAATTGCATTGAATTACCATGAAAAGACTAAATAAAGCAATGAGTGTCCAGCTTCCACCTACAATCCTGTACATGTTTTTTGACAGAGACAAAAACCCTACCAATAAAACCCTACCATTTTAAGAAACCTAGCTAGGTCCAGTTCCCTCTTCACGGCATGTATATATTTACACTCTTTTATCTCTAACGCTGTTAAATATCACTACTCAGGTAAATTTTTCCAAGAAAATGGTAAAATACTTGCCCAGCCATATATAGAAAATAAGAGCATATAAGGGTAGCAATTTCGGGTTATAGGTCGGGTTTACTATATCATGTTCTGTTTTTGAGTTAACCCGAATCTGATTCGAACCGGAATAAAAAAGGTTGTTAGATAGACATGCAGTCAACTTTAACTATTAGTTTCTTTTTGATAACTAAAGAGGTCCTACAACTTTTCTTGATACCTCCGCCCCGGCTGCCAATAAATACTTGTATGAATTATATATATAACTTAACTCGCGCTCTCCCACACATAGTGTTACCCAAACAATGTCTACATAATTTGCTCCACTATAAATAAATTATTTGATGCATACGGTTGTAGAAAATCAAGAAACGAGTTTGTTTATTTATTTATTTCACGAACATTATGTACCACGCAAATGCATGAACTTACGTGTGACCCAACTTATCAAACCCTAAACTTTCGCAAATTAACGTTGTTTAACATGCTTCATGCACATTGCATGTACAAGATTATACATTGGTTAACGAGTATTAAAGTACACACTCCTTAGATCGATGTTTTGTGTACGATAGCTCAGATGTTCGAGAAAGTATAAGCTCCTTTCGGTTTACTTGGAAACGTAGCTAGCTCATATATATAACAGCTTGTTAAGAAAACCATAGTTCAAGAAAACTTGAAGATCGCAACAACACATGATAACTTAAACTATATACCTATATACACACACACATACATAAAACAGTACTCATAAGTAAGCTGTTTAGTTGCCACCATGCAGAGTTGAAGATTAAGCTAGCACATGACATCCTTGAGAAGCTTGTACCTGCGGGTGGCGGTTCGCGGTGACGGGCTCGGACTCTTTCCCTTGTTATGATCCGAACTCTCTTCGTGTTGCTGCTGCTTCATTTTGTCACCTGCATACTCTGACCTGTTAGTGATAACTAGTCCACCACCCATCATTTTCTTGGATGGTTTTGAACTGTTTTCGGCACTTTGACACCAATCACATTCTTCAATCGGCTGCGATGATTCTCTATAAAAGCTACTGCAGTACCTAAACAAATGTTTATACATCACAAGGTTAGGTTAGTTCATCCCAGAAATGATCAAACATTAATCATTCAACTACAAACGACAAATAATAATCGAAAAAATTTAAAATTTCTCGATTATTTTCATGACTCATTCGCAACATAACCTTATAATATTGGTGAGTGTTGCCAGATTAGGCAATAAGAGTCGTATGATACATTTAGCTAGCATGAAATTATAGAAGTGAAGTCTTAAATTTTCGAGATAATAATGAAACACAGGAATTTTATTGTTATTTCATGTGGATGGGCAACAAAAATACAAAATGCTTGAATTTTATGTAATGATCCATTATTCCATAGAGATTTCAATGATGGGCCAGAGTGTGCAATAATTATAAAATGGAACATACATCATCATAACTATACTGTGTGTCTCTTGCCACATACACACCCGCATATGGAACATTGCATATATCACCACTATACACTTTCATGAACTTTTGCAAGCTTTAACATTTGGTTTCATTACACTTTTTGGGTCAACATGTAGAATTAATTATATTGTGAATTCTAAATTTATAGATTCATTTAAGTTTTGTAGATATAAAGAGATATATAAATAAATGTATTGATAACGGAACATAAACTTAACTATCCGGCGACTTGAATCACAAGCACACAAAATGTTGTCTATGTCAGAGAGAGAGAGAGAGAGAGAGAGAGAGAGAGAGAGAGCAGGCAAATTAAAGGGAGAGAGAGAGAGAGAGAGAGAGAGAGAGAGAGAGAGAGAGAGAGAGAGAGAGAGAGATTATGAAAGGCATAGGCCATAAGCTTAAAAAAGGGAGACAAAGAGAACAGATAAGATTTGCAGAGAGAGAGAGAGAAGTTGCATACGAATGTTGGAAGCGATTGTGGCACTTGCTGCAGCGGAAGAGTTTGTCAGGGAAGCCTATGTCACCACACAAACAGCAAACAGTGTCAAGATCTCCCATTATTCTTCAATCTCTTCTTCTTGATTTTGATGATGCTGATCCAATTAACAACACTTATGTTTATTGTATAGTCTATCTAGAGATATAAAAGATGCACAGAGAGAGATGGGAGAGAAACCCAAGAAATATAATTAACTACTCCTGTAGAGAGAAACTTAGAAGAAAGAGCTAGTAGTCTTTGGTCTGAGTCGGTCTACTATACACCCCCTTCCTTTATATATACATACACCACATCTGTACACATATGTGCATGTGTCCTCGCGCAATATCTTCTCCTAGCTTCTTCCTCTATTTAATTCCATAAAAAACATTTCATTGTGTTTTTTTTTATCCAAATGAGTCATTAGGTGCGGTATAAATTATAAACGAGAATCGAACATGTGATTTATCGTAAGTAAGATTTTAATTTTTTATTGATTTGAAATTTGAATAATATGGTTGTAATTAAATTTTTAAGAATGTATTATTAATTTACGAAAATGAATATGACCCCTTTAGTGGAGCATATGAAAGAATGTACGTGTATAAAATATAATTTATAATTATATATGTGCATGTGAAGTGGATATACATGAAAGTAGACCACAGGTTGCTTGCAGTCGTTTTCAAGTAAGGACGGAGGAGAGGACTTCTACCCATAAAAAATATATAAATATTTACGATATTAAATAAGAAAAGAAAGTGATATGAACCTTAAAATTAGGATGGAAAATGACACTTATGCCCCCCTTAAAGTTGCAAAGGTTGCTTCATTTTCTTAAATCTTAACCTCCTCGCCTTTCTACTTCTCTTCCTTTGTTATTTTTTTAAAGTGAAGTGCACTTTGTGTACCTGTAATTTATGTATCAGATCACTTGAGATACCATATTTTAAAATTATTATTTGTTATACTGAAATTGCAATTTCGTAACATTATGTGTATTTCAGTTAAAAAAATATTAAAATGCAGGAGTAAAATAGTCATTTTGTCATCATCTTCTTCAGCAAACCCATTTGTATCATTGATGAAGCTTTTGAGAAATTAAAACTTGGATATCTCAATCAATGCTTAACGAAATCAAGTTATTTAAGTTGCAACAGAATGCTCTCTTTCTCCTCTACAAATTGATATTGATTTTGACTATGAAATAATAATTTCAAGAAATTCATATATTTTTAATATATTTAAAATCTAAATATGAAAATTTCTTCAAGTTAATCTTTCATAGCCAAAATCGATATCAATTTGTAGAGGAGAAAGAGATCATTCTGTTGCAATTTAAATGACTCGATTTCATTAAGAAATGAATGAAATATTCAAGTTCTAATTTCTCAAAAGATTCATCAATGATAAAAATGAGTTTGATGAAGAAGATGATGACATAAAGACTATTTTACCCTTGCATTTTAATGTTATTTTTAACTGAAATAAACATAATGTTACGAAACTGGAATTTCAGTATAACAAATTGTAGTTTTTGAAGTAGAGTATCCCAAGTGGTCTGACACACAAACTGTAGGTACACAAAGTCCACTTTACTCTATTTTTTTATTGAAAGCATTTTACTAAAATTTATGGAACTTGGTATTAAATATTAATATCAGTTCTTTTCTAAAAGTTAGCTACTAATGGAGAAGGATTAATTGCTAGTTCGTGATTAATTAATAAGATTTTATGTTAAGATCACATTAAAATTTGTTCTTATAAAAATTATTCAAGAATCTGTAAAATCAATTTAATTGGTAAAAAATCGGATCAATAGCTCAAAAATTGGTTTGGTAGGTAAAAAATGATTAAAATTAAAAAGGTAAAAAATTATATTAAAAAGAAAAAGAATATCACTCTTGTTGATATAATTTTATTCTAGACGATTAAATCACAAAGTCTCTTAATTTTCCTCCCAAATCGAACCCAATTCAGAAACTAGATCTTATAATTTATAAAATTTATCTTTTCCAATTATATAATATTTTTGATTATGTTTGTATGAATATATGATAGCTATATCTATATAACTAAAATACAAAAAAAATAATTATCCAAATATTAATTTCTATTAAAGAAATATTAAATTAGTACCGATAAATCAATTTTTATAGTATTTTAATCATCATCAATTATTTTTTTGCATATTTATTTTATTAAAACATATTATAATGATAAAGTACAAGTTGGGATACGTGAAAAAATATTTATCCTTTTAAAAAATTAAGTATTTTAGAAAACAATTATGGTGTACTGCATAACTAAAGATATCCTGTAGAACCAATAAATCTTAATTGTTGATTACACAAAATCTATGGTATAGATTATTTCTAAATTTTAAATCATTTTAAATCATTCATATACTTTAATGACAGTCGAACTTCTAACCTCGTAGACACAAAATAAAGTGCGTGTTTGGGTAATCATAAAAAAGTTGACTTATATCTTAAAATGAGTAAGTGTTATATAAGTGGTAAGTCGATGAATTCTTATAAGTTATACGGGTATTTGGATAAATTTACTTATAAGTTAGTTAAGAGTTTGCTAAATTAAATTTGAAAAAATAATTATTAAATACAATGATTTCAACATTTTTTACATTAAAAAACACAAACATAAAAATATAAAATATTAAAAAACATAGAAATCAAGTAATAAGTCAATAAGTTCAGGAAAATGTACCTAATTATTAACATTTAACTTATCAACATATAAATTATAAGTTGAGGTTGTGTTGACAAACACCCAGCATAAACTCTTACGGATTTAATCTATGTCCACACAACACCTCTTCTCTTGTTTTTTTTCAATTTTCTTTCAATAAAATCGAGATTTGTTCCACAAAACTCGCAAAATCCATATGAGTTTCTTCAATTTAGTTTTCAGATCTACTAAGGTTAAGAGCTCGGATTTTATAATAAAATTCAGTTTTGGATTCAAAATCTCTTGAATTTTTGGGTTTTTTTGTTTCGTTCTGTTTGAGTTATTAGGTGTGTGTTTGATTGTCTTGTTTTGTGCGATGTGTTGCTTGTGTTGAAAATGAATTTTGCGGTGTATTGGGAGATCTGGATATCTCGCATCAACACCACTTTCGGCAGGTCTATAGCTGGTGTCCGGCAAATAGATAGCTGGGGTGCGTTTGGAAAGGTGGTGAAAATCGCATGTGCTCACCTCTCACAAAAAATATTTGTTCATAACATGAGGTGAGGTATCTGAGCTTAGTTTTTGCAACTGAGTCCTCTGAACATTGCACTATTCATGAAGTTAATGTGAAGGTCAATTGTGAAGTTACTGTTTTCAGGGGAGATGCAAGCTGGATTTCTCGGGAAACTGTTATCTTCATTTTTAATTTTAAGAATATTTGTATTCAATTAATTAAGCAATCCGGAAACAAAATAACTAATTACTTAATTTGTTTATTTGTTTTTCAACCTGGTTGCATGATCAGTTGGAGTTTATCCCGATTGAATATCTTTCAAATTATTAATGAAATCTGCTCTATTTTTGGGAAAAAAAAATTAAGTAGCCAAACAGGCCCAAAGTACTTTGATAATTTTTCTTTTCTTTCTCATTGATGGTAAAACACGTGTTAAAGAGAAGACTCGATCTTAAAGCCTTCATGGTCTTCAACACAACGTGAGCAACACTGCAACACCCTGCATACTATACGGAAAAAACCGTGAATGGCTTTAATGGTATTCAAATAATACATGCATGTAAAGAATGGTATATTTTAATATAGACCCACAATTTCTTCAACATGTAAGTCTTACGTATACGCATATAGAGAAGTAAATGTTTTAAAGCTAGCTAAATATCTCCATCACAAAAGCAATATATAAACATAAAGCAACATGACAACATCCATGCTCAAACTTTGTGAGAAAGTAATATTGTTATCTCTTAGTTCATTGTTTTGGAATTGTATTAACATAATTATTTACACGCTTATTTGCAAGTCAGTCATCAAGTATGAGCGAAAATACACCAGGACCATTGAACTAATGACCATTGAACTAGTAAAATAAATATATTGAAAATTCTGGTTTGAGGTTCACCTGGACCACTAATGAACTGAATTCTTTGTGTTGGGATGCAATCTCGGGATTTGAGACGGGACTTTAGCAAAAAATTTAAGTTAATTTAGTTTTTATGTTATTCCATTTTCACTCTTACTTCCTTTGCCTTTCTCGCTCTATCTCTCAGTGAAATCAATAATAAAATCATGGATATTGAAATCGTGCAATCACTATCTTTTTAGCTAATTATATCGAAGAAAAAGATCACATAACCTTTTATCATTGTATGGATAAAAGTAAAGAAGACCTTGATTTGTCTCCTCTCAAATCGATGGATATAAAAACCCTAGAGGAATTGTTTTTAGATTGCTCGAGATGAGAGGAACTCCTCTGGTACCCGCCAAGGGATATATCAACAAGAAGAATGCATTTGTCAATTGAGGATTCCGGTAAGAAAAACAACTCAATTCTTATGTTCTTTTTATTGGCTATTCTTTCAATTGTGTGTATGTATCACTGTTGTATGGTAAATTGAGTTTATTAGTAATTGCATCAATTGGGTTACTTGTATGATTTAAAAGATGAAAGATATTATCTTTACTTGTTTATTGTTCTTCCAAGATCTTGGGCAATTGTCATGTTAATTCATGCATGTTCTAGTCAATGGTGATCGGATAAATCAAAAGAGGTTAGGTTAGAGGATGAAGCAACTGCACGGGTGTAACACCCAAGTCCCACATTGAGTAGATTTGGGACTTCTGTTCAGTTTATAAGACAGAGTACTACTACTAATTAGTACCAACAAATCAAATCATGATCTTTTCGGGGCCTATGGTGGGCTTGTGAATTACCGAAGTTGGTTGCATTTGGTCCAGTATGCTTCGACTTATATTCAGACACAAAATCGGGACTTGACCCGATTTTCGAAAAAGACTCGGGATTTGACCCGGGTTGTCACATATGGTATCAGAGCCGACTCTTGAAAGATTGATTCGTCAAGTTACCGGAGGTGGGGACACGAAGCCAGCCGATATTATCCCACAATGGCTAGAGAGGAACGATCTTGGAACCTATGGATATCCATTCAGGCCTGACAAGGACGTCAGGAGTTTAAGTGGGGGAGTTTGTAACACCTCAGTCCCACATCGAGTAGATTCAGGACTTCTGTTCAGTTTATAAGGCAGAGTACTACTACTAATTAGCACCAACAAATCATGATCTTTTCGGGGCATGTGGTGTGCTTATGAATTACCGAAGTTGGTTGCATATCATAATCTTTTCAGGGCCTGTGGTGTGCTTGTGAATTACCGAAGTTGGTTGCATTTGGGCCAGTATGCTTCGGTTTATATTCGGACTCGAAATCGGGACTTGACCCAATTTTCGAAAAAAACTCGGGATTTGACCTGGGTTGTCACAACGGGAAAGGTCTTCTCAGGTCATTGAAGTTGTAGACTTGGTGATCTCATACGACTCTTTGTATGAATGGTGGAAGTGGATAAATTTTGAAGTTGAAGTTGGTTATGAATGGTGTTTTAGATAGTGAACTGTGAATTTTGTTTATGTACTCATTTTCTATTTTGTGAAGACCTCAGTTAACATAGTATATTAATTATGAATTTAAAATAAAAAATTTACATCTTCAAATTATAGTGAACTTTATTTATTTGATCTTCATTCAAACATTTGAAAGAAATTATTAAAATTGGTTTAAAAGTTGTATAAATTAGTGTGCACTGTAGTGCATAAATACATTTTATTAGAAGTATGTAATCATATTCTCTTTAGCTATTAAAAAGAGTGACATAAATTCATTGGTTCATTTTTTATGCAGGTGCAAAAAACTAGACAGAATATGAAGAGTCTCATTGGAAATTAATATTACAGGGGATGTGTCTCTCCCTAGTAGCTATACCCTTTCATTTTAGTACATATATTAATATATATTACACTCTTAAATCATCATTATAACTACTGTATTTTAATTTTCACACGTCAAATATCTTACATAATCACACACAAACCTACAATGTACTGCATTGAGATGGTAAGTCACTGAAGTATTCCCAAACCTGGATATTGTAAACTAAATGTCCATGATTGTTACACAAACAATTACACAATAGGAACAAGACAGGGGTGGGGGGCTGTCATTAGAGATGATAAGGGCAAGATTGTGAGCATGCTAACAGGAACTCAGGCTGGGTACTCTGAGAAGAAGATCATGTGGTTTGCCATGATGATGGGGCTGAAGCTTGCATATGAGGAGAAGAAGGAACTGATTATCCTGGAAAAAGATAATGGGTTTGCGTTTGAAGCTTATTATGGGAAATGGTGTGAAGAATGCAAGTATGAGATAAAGCAAATCCAAAAGAGAAAGAGTGACAAGAATGTGAAGATTGAAGTGATTGACATCCCTCCTGCTGCCAATAGATTGACAATCTACCTTGCTGAAAATGGGGGTGAAACCAGGGAAGACATACATGTTACAAAGAAGCCATTTGGGAAGATCCAAAGGAGAAAAAGTGACAAGAATGTGAAGATTGAAGTGATTGACATCCCTCCTGCTGCCAATCGATTGACAATCTACCTTGCTGAAAAACGGGGGTGAAACCCGGGAAGACATACATGTTACAAAGAAGCCATTTGGGAAGGTTTTTAAGTTTTGGTATGAAGATATATGACTTGGCTCATGTCGTATAATATAGGACTTGGCTCAATTTCCATTCTTGTATAAAGCATAATCATACTTGTAATGCATGTTATAGTTGGATAATGTAATTTGATCTATGTTCATGTTTGAACAAATTAAGTTGATTTGTAAATTTGGTGGGTATTGCAATGAACATGAAATCAAGTTATTACTAGCCTTTTTCGAAAATCAGGTCAAGTCCCGATTCTGAGTCCGAATAAGTCGAAGCGTACTAGTCCAACTGCAGTCAACTTGGGTAACAACAAGCCCACCATAGTCCCAAAAATATCATGATTTGTTGGTGCTCTTGGTAGTATTACTTTGCCTTGTAAACTGAACAGAAGTCCAAAATTAGTTTGTGACCTTTTGATAAACGCACTTGAACACACTTAATTATTACAAAAAGTATCAAAAACACCAATTTTTCTAAGTTTTTTTTTTTTTTTTTGCGATTTTTCCATATTTTGAAAATATTTGCAAAAAATACGGTTTGCAACCAAAGTAACAAAATGCAACTTCATTTTACGTTTTTGTGAAAAAATTTACTTCGGTTGCATTTTGCATTTCATTTAATTAGTGCAACTTGTTAAGTTATGCAACCAAAAATTATTTCACTTACTAAAATTTTAAAGTTTCATTTGTAATTGATTTTGGTTGATATGAGTTACAAATATGGTTGCAAACTGTATTTTTGTAAATATATTTCCAAAATTCGATATTTTGCAAAATATTTTAAAAAAGATTATATTTTTCAAAAAAGTTAATTAAACTTAGATATTTTTGGAAAAATCCCTAATTATTAATATATATATCTATCACTCAATAAGTATTCATTAAGCTTAATGTACAATATACGATTAGATTATTTTAAGTCATATATTGATCTTGTAATTTGACCGAGTATAGTTGTTGAGTTTAGAGCCTGTTTGGCTCTTCTTAAAAATTAGAACTTATGTATTATAAGTTAATAATAGCTTACGAGGGGTGTTTGTGTACTCAACTTATTTGATAACTTATAACTTATAAATTGATAAGTTGAATGTTAAAAATCACTAACATTTTACTTAACTTATCAACTTATTCTTTGATTTCTTTATTTTTCTAATATTTTATATTTTTACCTTTGTGTTTTTAAATATTTTTTTAATTTAAAATGCAAGTGTTGAAATCATTGTATTTAATAATTATTTTTTCAAATTTAATTTAACAAATTTTTCATTAACTTATAAGTAAATTTATCCAAACACTCGTATAACTTATAAGAATCCATCAACTTATCACTTATAAAGCACTTACTCATTTTAAGATATAAGTCAACTTTTTTGTGATACCCCAAACGCGCACTTAGTTTATGCAACTATGATCTTTCAAGAATTTACATATAAATATCATTATCAAGTAATCTATAAAGGTATTCTTTTATAACTTTCATGAGATTTATTTTCAACTTAATGTAAATTGAGTTAAAAAGATGGTAATTAATTTTTCGATTGAGGTAACTATTCTAAATTGGCCATAACCCTACCATTTTTGATGTACTAAATTAGTTCCTTTGTGAGGAAATTTTTTAAAATAGTTTTATGTTGAAATTTAATATTTTTTATTTTGTCAAATTTTTTAGAAAAAACATCATTGTATTAGATTTTTTAGAAAAATCTTACAAATTGAAAAACAAATTAGTTTACAAAGACAATATTACTTTGAGCAACTTATTTAATTAACTTTTGTTGTAGCAAATTTTTCAAAATTCAACAATAATTTGAATCGTATTCCTCAGATCTAAATAAAATTCAATCTGAAAAAGAAATATCAACAAAGTTTCAGATCTAAGAGTTTGGCTCGCCAAATAGGTTTTTAGGATTCCATCAAATTTTGAAAAACTCCAAAACAAAAAAAAATACACGTTGCTTTCATACTTTCCGCTCCATACGCTTGGAAGGAGACGCACCAACTATAAGTACTTTAAGAAGTAGTACCACGGACTCATTTTATGTTTTATCTTCTTGTTAATCTAGTGTATCCTCATATTCTTGGATGGTAAAGTCACCAATAAATTTGGTTAACAAAAAAAATATTCACCAATAAATTTTACGAAGAAAGTGAAGGTAAATTAATAGCTTACAATGGAAGTATTTGCTAAAGAAATTATAATAATTTTTGAAATAATTTTCCTCTTCAAATTAATTTTCTCTCGCACAAAATTTAATTTTCATGTCAAATGATAGTTATAACACTTTATAACTTTTTTTAACAAATTTTGGTCTATAAAGTTATAGGTACATGTGAAGAGTAGGAACATGTATATTTCTTGCCTCAACATATTATGGCAAATTCTTTCATATAATGGATAATGTTAATAGTTATCTGTCAATTTTAACTTTATTGTGTTTGTAATTAATCTATACTAGCTTAAAATACGTGCGATTCACGGATTGTTAATTATTATTTTATTATTATATTTTTAATATTTATTAATTATATTTGTTAAAAAAATAAGTAGGCATGTTAAAATAGCTAAATACTTTTAATTAATTAAAAACATTAAAACATATTTTAAAATAAATAAGTAAGGGTTTGCCTGTTATATTTTTGAAAAATGAGGGGGTTTAGTAAGAAAAAATAAAAAATGTAACATATATTTAGTTTAAAAAGGGAAATGCCCGTGATATTTTTTGAAAATGAGATTTTAAAATTTAATAATTAAAGGTATTTAAATTCATTTTAAAATAAATAAGTAAAGGGTTTCCTATGATATTTTTGGGGAAAAAATGAATTTTAGTGAGAAAAATAGAAAAAGTAAATTGAAAAAGACAATTTCTCGTGATATATTTAGAAAAGAAGGGATTTTGTTAGAAAAAATATATAATGTGTTTTAGAGTAATTGGTTATAAATAGGTATTTGATTATTTATATTTTAATATTCTTAGTGATTGCATTTGTTAAGAAAAATAAGTATACATGTTAAAATAGGTAAAATTTTAAAAAATATTTATAATATTATAGGTTAAAAAATAAATAACTAAAGGTTTGTCCGTGATATTTTTGGAAAATGAGGGGTTTTAGTAAGGAAAAATAGAAAAACTAACATGTTTTAGTTAAAAAAAGGTAATTGCCATCTTTGAAAAAATAGGGGAATTTGTTAGAAAAAATAATGTATTTTAGAAAAAAAAAAGGTAATCGGTTATAAATAGATAATATCATTATTTAATAATATATTTCTATAAATAAGGAGGGTTAATTAAGTAAAAATACGAAATACAGTTAAAGGCAATTAAATAAAATCACAATGTACCATACCGACCAACCAAACTTTTAATTTTTAAAAAATAATTATAATATTATATGTTTAAAAATAAATAACTAAAGGTTTGTCCGTGATATTTTTGGAAAATTAGGGGTTTTAGTAAGGAAAAATAGAAAAGCTAACATGTTTTAGTTAAAAAAGGTAATTGCCATGTTTGAAAAAGTAGGTGGATTTGTTAGAAAAAATAATATATTTTAGGGAAAAAGGTAATTGATTATAAATAGGTAATATTACTCCCTCCGTCCCGTTTTTATTGTCCAATATTTCTTTTTTGGCTTGTCCCAAAATAATTGTCCAAAACTGATTAATATGGTAAATTGAATATTAATTATGTTAACTTTTATGAAAAACAATACAATTATTTGGTAACTATCTGTTTATTTTACATGATTGAATAAAATGTGGATTTTTGATGATGGACAATTAAAATGGGACGGAGGGAGTATTATTTAATAATATATTTCTCTAAATAAGTAAGGTTAATTAAGTAAAAACACCAAATACAGTTAAGGACAATTAGGTAAAATCACAACGTACCATACCGACCAACCAAACTTTTAATGTTTCGCATATTATATAATAGTATTTATTTTTAAGAGAATCATGTACATGAGGTTATCTCAAGTTTTACCTGAGATATTAATATGTTCTCATATAAATATACTAGCTTAAAACTCGTGGAATGCACAGATTTTTATTAATAATTATTATTTTTATTATTTATATTTTAATATTTTATTAATTTGCATTTGTAAAAAAAAAATAAGTAGTCGTGTTAAACTTTTTTAAATAATTAAAAGTATAAAAATAGATTTTAAAATAAATTAATAACTGTTTGTCCATGATATTCTTGGAAAAGGAGAGGTCTTAGTAAAGAAAAATAGAAAAAGTAATGTGTTTTAGCTGAAAAGGTAAGTGGTCGTAATTAAAAGTATTTAAATAAGTTTCAAAATAAATAATTAAGGAATTTTCCGGGATATTTTTGGAAAATGAGAAATTTTAGTAAGGAAAAATAGAAAGAGTAACATGTTTTAGTTGAAAAAGATAATTGTCTGTGATTTTTTTTAGAAAATGAGAGGATTTTGTTAGAAAAAATAGAAAAGGTAATGTATTTTAGCTGAAAAGGTAGTTGGTTATAAAAATGTTATTATTTAATAATAATTTCTTTAGAAAATAAAAAAAAAAGAAAAAGTAACACGTTTCAGCTAAAAAAGTGCTCATAATTAAAACTATTAAAATAAATTTTAAAATAAATAATTAAGGGTTTGCCTGTGATATTTTTGAAAAATAGGGGGTTTTAGTAAGGAAAAATAGAAAGAGTAACATATTTTTGTTAAAAAAGATAATCACCCGTGTTTTTTTAGAAAAAGAGAGGATTTTGTTAGAAAAAAAAAGGGGAATGTATTTTAGATGAAAAGGTAATTTGTTATAAATAATATTATTATTTAGTGATAGTTTTAAAAAAAAAATAAGTAAGAGTAATTAAGTAAAATCACTAAGTACCGACCGTCCGTCCGACTACCAAACTTTTGATGTTTCGTCTTTAATAATATAGCTTAAAACCCATGCGATGCACGAATTGTTTTGAATAATTGTTAATTTTATTATTTATATTTTATATTTTATTAATTGCATTTATTAAAAAAAATAAGCAGGCGTGTTAAACATTTTTAAATAATTAAAAGTATTAAAATAGATTTTAAAATAAATAAGTAACGGTTTGCCCGTGATATTTTGGAAAAAGAGGGGCTTTAGTAAGAAAAATAGAAAGTAACATGTTTTCTTTAAATTTTAAAATATAAAAGTAACGATTTGCCCGTGATATTTTTGAAAAAAAGAGGGGGTTTAGTAAGAAAAATAGAAAATGTGACATGTTTTAATTGAAAAAGGTAATTGTCAATTAAAAGTATTAAAATAGATTTTAAAGTAAATAAGTAAGGGTTTGCTCGTGATATATTTGGAAAAGGAGGGATTTTAGTAAGGAAAATAGAAAATATAACATGTTTTAGCTGAAAAAGGTAATTTCCCGTGATTTTTCTAGAAAAAGAGGGAAAAGGTAATTGTCAATTAAATTATTAAAATAGGTTTTAAAATAAATAAGCAAGGGTTTGCTCGTGATATATTTGGAAAATGAGGGATTTTAGTAAGGGAAATAGAAAAAGTAACATGTTTTAGCTGAAAAGGAAATTACTCGTGATTTTTTAAGAAAAAAGGTAATGTATTTTAACCGAAAGGGTAACTGATTATAATAATTTTTATAATAATTAAATAAATAATTAAATAAGGCAAGTACCGTACCAAAAAACAGGTACCAAAATTTTCAATATTTTGTCTTTAATAATATACTATAGATAGATAGATAGATTTATAATATTAGTATTTTATGTTAATAAATGGAATAACCCGTGATATTTTTGAGGTTTTAGTTAGAAGAAATATTAGTTAGAAAATATAAAAAAAAATATACGTTTTGAAAAAAAAAAGCTAATCGGTTAGTCATTAATAATTATAATTGATATGGGTTGAAAAATAAACCTAGAAGTACAATTACTTACGCATTAATTAGAACCGGATTGGTCCAAGAACACTGCCCAATAAGCAAGGCCCAAAACCATAATTATTTATTAAATTCGTAATTAATAAATAAGGGAAATATACAGCTCAGGTAAGAAGTCCAAAATATGGTAAATTCATCAAAGAAGGATCCAGAATCCCAATTAAAAAGAAATAATGAGTCATAGCCTTTATCAATAAGGAAAAGACTTACCCAACAAGAAATACAATGTTTATCCATTATCAAAAAGGAGACTTATTCGCTAAGACTCCTAAACTTACTCTAAATATGAGGCTTCAGACGCCTATATAAAGGACCTGATCCTACAATCAGAACTACGTCTTTGGCTTGATTCTCAGCACTAATTGAGATACGTAGGCATCTTGTGAGAACCGATTTAGTCTCGAAACACAAGAACATCCATTAAAGCTCGAAGCTCTCTTAAACCCTAAAAATTAATTTACAAGTACGTTTTTTAATCCATAACATTTGGCGCCGTCTGTGGGAAGACATCATCAACCATGGCAAACACACGAAGAACAACTCGAGATACTCAAACTTCCGAGGAGCTTCCTATCACCTCCGAGGCTGATACTCACGGAAATCAACCACCGCCAACTACTGGCATTCAAGGGGCGAATATGCCCCTCACCACTACTCAAGGACCGGAGATCCCAATTTCGGTTGAAGGGACGAATCCCCTGCAGATGGTCATTCATGGATCTAATCCACAAGATACCGTTCACCAACAACCAATCACGACCTCCCCACTGCTCATGAATGCACCAAGTGGTCTTCAACTCCATACTACTGATCTCCCCCAATACGCAACTCAGACTTTGGGGATGCCAAGCTATGGCATGCCCCCTCGACCCATGGCGGGCGGTAGTGGTCTCAATCCCACATACCATGAAGCATATGTTCCTCCTTATATACAAGGTCTGGGACCTCAAAATCAACAAACTCGACGGACCCCTTTGATTCAAGACTACTCGGGTCCCTATACCGAGGATGATGATTATACATCTGGAGAAAAGAGGGATGTCGCCCCAAGGAGGAAGCGTTCTTCCCAAACAAATCGGGAACAACCCCAAACTACTAAGGAGAAAATTGCAGCCCATGAGGCAGAGACTGCAAGACTCAAGAAACTCCTTGCTGAGGATGAGGCCGCCAAATCTCAAGACCGAGCAACTGGAAGAGTCCCGATAATCAACCTGGACCCGACACCAAGAAGGACTGAGAGGGCTGAAGCCCCAAGGGGTGATCCTAGTGTTTTGTAACCCCTAGGAGATCCTGATGATCCTACACCACCGTTTACTCAAGACATCATGAAAGCCACCATATCCAGGAAATTTAAGATGCCAACGATTAAGGCTTATGATGGAACGGGGGATCCCGCAAATCATGTAAGAATCTTCTCCAATGCACTGCTGTTGCAGCCAACCAATGATGCGGTCAAGTGTAGGGCGTTTCCACAAACCTTGGCAGGCATGGCCCAACGCTGGTATAGCCGTCTTCCTCCCAACTCTATTGGGTCTTTCAAGGAACTAAGTAAAGCTTTCATCAATCAATTCGTTAGTGGAAGAGTGCATGAGAAAAAATCTGCATCACTCATGGGAATCCAACAAGGAAAGAATGAAGCCCTAAGGGATTATATCAACCAATTCACCCGGGAGGCTCTGAAAGTCCCGGACTTAGAGGATATAGTGGCTATGATAGCCTGCAACAAGGAACTACTGATGATCACTTCAAAAGATCGTTAGCAAAACATCCACCCGAGAGCATGTTGAAGCTCCAAGATAGAGCCGGAAAGTACATCAAGGCTGAAGAAAGCATGAGAAAGTATGAACCCACTACTGGTGGTAGTGGAAATACAAAGAAGAGAAAGGAAACACAGGAGTATGACGTCAAGGAAAAGTTTCCCAGAACATCAAAAAGTTCTGATTCTCCACCTAAAAGAAACAATTTTGGCCCAAAGTTTACAGAGTATGCAAGATTGAATACTCCTAGGAGTCAAATTCTGATGGAGATAGCAAAGGAAGAGGATCTCAAATGGCCGAAGCCAATGAGGGCTGACATGTCCAAACGGAACCAAAACCAATTCTGTTGGTTCCACAAGGAAGTCGGTCACGATATCTGTACTAACCCCAAATTTTGTACTTATTAAAACCCTTGATGAACAGTAATTTTTCCGTTTAAGAATTTTTTTTAGACCACACTATATACATGTAGGAAAACTGAAGTTCGAAGTTGTATTATTGTTTTACTATGTAAATGAGAGTATATAAATCCTATTTATATTCCAAGATTCACGCTCGAGCCATTTTAATTAAGAATTTAATTGTTAGGACGAATAGTGAATAGTTACTATTCATGATGAGAATCGCGTAGAGTTTTATTCGCTCTTTTTAGAAAATATTTTCGAATCATTTCAAGAAGAACAAAAACAAAGATGGATAGTAACATTTATCAATAGTACTCCAAGGTGAATAGTAAAATTTTATAGTCTCCGATCGATCCCATATTTCAGCAGAAGTTCCGGAATGATAAACGGTTACTAATCGCGTAGTCGGAAATCGCCAACGAATATGAGAATCGAAAATCCGCTTGAAGGAGCAACTTTGAACGTTTCCTAAGCTTAAGGAAAAGAAATAAAATAGAAATGGAAATTAGAGGTTTGACAAGTCAAAGCTTACATGAGAAGCTTGGTTAGATATTAGTAGTATTATGACATAATCTTGATTTTAAATAAAGGATAAAACCAAGTAAATACAAGTCAACTAAGCTCATCCAAAACACTCCATTGTCATCCATTTTTGAAGCAAAAACCGTGGCCTTTATTGAGAGGAAAAAGATGAGAAAAAAATCTTGCTAACTTGCTTGAATCTTGATGAAAGTGTTTGGTGTTTAATTTGATCATCTCACAAAGACAACCCCATTGATTCCTAGCTTTCATTTCCATCATCAACCACCAGAAACACTTGATTTCCACCATGATTCTTGAAGTAAAAATCTGGGTTTAGTGTCTAAAAGCTTAGATGAGAGTTTGGAAGAGCAAGGCGAAGCTTGGATGGTTGTATACCGAGGTGTTAAAGGTTTAAGTCGCTTAACCGAAACTTTGTTGATTAATTTCATTTTTAATTTATGTTCATGAATTCGTTTTGACCTTGGATTGGAGGATTTGACTGAGTGAAGGGAGTATAAGGTGGATTGTGAGTTTGATTGCTTGGTTTGGTTGAGTTTTAAGTTTTGGAAACGTTACGTTTTAAGCCGTCGTAATGCCCGATTTTGCATAGCCATGTTTTGAGTTAAAAATACGAGAGTATCACCCAATGTTAAAAATGACCACTTCCCATGTTTGTGTAGAGATTTGTTTCTACTTTACGTGAGTGCAAGAATCATGTCATTACGAAATACGGTTTAGGAGAAACACGCGTGTTAGTGGAAGTCGTCCGTAAAACCAAACTACACCATTTAGTCAACTTTGAGACTATGATCGAACCACTTAGATGTCATAATAAAATTTGAAACTTTGGTATATCATGAAAAGGACAGTTAGGAAGGTCCTCGAAAAGGTTTCGTGTTAAAACAATAGTTTTTCAATTTTATAAAAATGTCGGAAACAAAGCTACGCGACGATAAAACGATTTCTGCACCCCATTGCTATAAACTGCCCATTCTGGATTTTCACTCCCCAGACCAGAAAAATATTTTTAAACCATTTTTTTCTAGATATTCTCTAGATCATGCACGCGAAAACGGTGTGTCAATAGAGTTAACGGTTAATGAGTCATGAGAGTTTTCGTGAAACGAGCGCAAATAGTAAAACTCCGTAGTTGACTTGACTTTTAAAATGCCTTTCACCTATTTCGAATCAGGTTTTCAAATCAAGATATTTTTGATAAATATTACAAATACTCAAGAAGATCCTTGAGGTTGTTTCGTAATTAATTATTAATTTTCTGATTTACTAAAAGTGTTAGAGTGTGAGTTGCGGAATTGTGATTGTATAGAAAGTCAACTCTAGAGAGGTACTACTTTGACAATCCGTTTTGGCTAAGTTAAAAGGCTAACATCGAGTCGACTAAAACACGAAACTTGTCAAGGATTATTAAGATAACGTATTGGTGTGAAGAACGATATTAGAAATGATGAGTAAACGGTATAGAAGATCGTAAGTTAAGTGGACCCGAGAGAGTGAAAGTCGGGTAAAATGGAGTTTACTTAGAATAAGTGAATTGTCAATCAAGTGACTAATTAAGATTATGTATTTTCTTGGTAGAGGTTCCAGGACTAGAAGAGATGACATCCAGTTAGAGCTTGGACATCAGGCAAGTTTAACTAACTCTTACTCTATTGTTCAGAGTAGGTATATTTTCAAATGCTTAATACTTGTTTATTCAAATATATATACACTCTTTTGATCAGAGTATTGTGACAAGTTTTCTAATCCTATGTTTTACTTATGAAAATATATATGGAGCATGTTTATGCAAGTTTACTTTCTCAAATACATATACCAATGATATATCATGTTGTGGTTACGGTTTTGATATCAAGTGTAATTGTTCGATTTATATTATGAACTTTATATGTTAAAGTTTTGACAAAGCATACCTCGTTAATAATGGTATCTTGAATTTAATATTCGGACGACGACTCTAGGGATAGAACGCGTTGGTCCAAAAAGTAGAGTTGACCGGGTAGCGGTATTTTGTTTTGACGTATTATAACCATGTAAACCCGAAAGGTTCTTCGGGAGATAGTATATGTACTTACGATTATTTAATGAACTTTATTTATTTATAGATTCCAAAAATATTTATCTTGGATTAAATACATACTTGTTGATTTCTACAAATCGTACCAAGTCACTGATAGTGTAATTCTAAATTACGAACTAAACTCGTTCATATGGTAGTATTCTAAACTTCATATTAAGTATGAATACTTTAATTGGAAAACTATGTACTACTTTTATATTGTTAGAAGAACTTTATATTAGTAACTAGTTAACTTGCTGAGCATTCTTTCTGTAATAACCCCAAATTTTGGACTTAGTAAAAAAAAAATTATATTTGATGAATAGTAAAATCCTGATGAATAGTAAATTTCTGAACCGAAAAAGATTTTCAGACCACCCTATGTACGATTCGGGATAATGAACTTTCGAAGTCGTATTAGTGATCTACTATAAAAATGAAGGAATGCAAAAGCTGTCAGAATCAGAAAAAGAGCATTTTCTGTTTTCTCCGAAATTTCACCTATTACTGATGGATTAATCATTATATAAATATATTGGAGGATTTTATATTATCAATTCCATGGATATGGATTTAGCAAAGTTATTAAGATATCAAGAACGTTTACGGTAAACTACTTCGATAGAACACTTAAGAAATCCTTGCGAGCGTTCAACGAGATTAAAGCGGTGACGGAACAACGCGACACTTACAGGATATCCAAGGAATGCAACAATTGTATCATCCATGTGAAAGGAAACGAACTAGTAAAGCTGCTTTGCCACCCATACATCCCATTGCTTGACACGTGTCCTGATGATGAGGCAAAAAGGCCATGAATCACCATATTACTACAAAATATCACAATTATCAAAAGCAACCAAGGCAAAAAGCAAGAAAATCTCCCCTTGGAAGAACATCAAACAATTCTGCCCAGCAGAAACCAAGATCAAAGAAAAATTCATATCTCCACTTCTATCCATCCTTAAATCACCAACTTTTAACCATAGCTTCTCCACTCCATGGGTAACATTCGTTCAAAATTTCATGGTCAACAAAGGAGTGTAGCCTAGCTAAATATCTTCCCCAAGTTGGAGAACCCAATCTGTCCAGTTTCTGTCCAGCGGAAAGATGGGGCTCAAACCCCTAGCTAGGAAGCTTCAAATTTGATGATCCAGAACTAAAAAGAAATCGTATCAAGAGCACAAGGTCTGGTAAAAATTTTAGCACCAAACTCTTATTTTTCGATTTGTTATGGATTTTACAAGATGAGGATGAATAGTAACTTCAAGTGGTTTCTTGTTTTGATCTTGAAGTTTAAGGCTTGTAAAGGATAATCAAGGAGCAAGGAAGGGTATACTAGCCATCTATAGTCTATATTAAGTACCAAGGAAGGTATAAACCCTCTCACACTTTTACTTATGATTTGATATTAGTGTATAAATGGATGATTGTTAGTGATAGTATGATTTAGAGATGATTTACATGATATGTATGAGGTTTAATGGATTGATTGATGGTTGAACTAGTGATTAGTGTTATATATGAGTATGTTTAGACAGAAATAAAGTGATTTGGAGGAGATCCTTGGGCTGTGATTGTTGGTTGTGGATTGATGAATTGATTAGAGTGTTTTAAACACGGGAATCGCGTTTAAGCGTCGTTACTATGTCAAATTTTACTTAGGAAGTTTGGACAGAAATCCCGAATACTTTAAAGGGCATAAACATAAGTTTTCTGACCATTATCATGTAGGCCCTGTTTCCTAGTTTGTTTTAGCGAAAGAATCGTATCGTTTCGATTTACGGTTTAGGAGAAACGTCTGTTTTAGTGAAAGCGGTTTCACGTAACTAAGTAGTTCATTGCATGAACTTTGAGATAGTGATCAAACCCCTTAAGCGACTTATTAGAATGTGAAACTTTGTGTTAACATGCTAGGTACGTTTAGGAAGACCCTCGAAAAGATTTCGTGCTAAAAGGATTAAATCTCAATTTTATAAAAATGCGTGAGCGAGTATGCTCGAGTAGAGGATCTTAAGGAGTTAACTTGAAAATGGACTTTGTACTTGAGATAGTATATACTTAGTATGGTGAAAGCGTTTAAGTTATTAATCTTGAAACCTTGTGTTGATTCTAGATTACTGGACCAACCTGAGACTTACTGCTACTTCGGGATTTCCAGGCAAGATTTCTCATTCCATGCTTTATTTTAAGTTATAATATTCTGATGATGTATATGCATATGGTATTATGCATGCTTTCAAACCTCACATCGTATATAGATGTGATGGTATAAAATTATTGAGATGAACTATATGCATATAGTATTATGCATGCTTTCAAACCTCACGTCGTATATAGATGTGATGGCATTAAAATTATTGAGATGAAATATATGCATATGATAGATGCATGCAAGTTTTCGAAACCTATGCTTACTGTTGGTGTGATAATAAACTGTTTTCATATATGATATGCAAATGAGAAGTATACATGTTTTATTCCCAAGTACATTGCGATATATAAATTGCATGCTTGTTTTCGAACTGCTATATATAGCGATACTCGAGGTTATGACTTGATGTTGGGGCTTATAAGCTAGATATGGGATATCAGCCATAAGCCAGGTTTTTATAAATGCCCTAGGTTAAGGGCGTGTGATTTTCTTTAGATCAGAAGTAATTATATTTTCTGTATATATTAAAGATTATTTTCCGATAAAGATATCGGGTAACTATTATTCGATGATTATTTATTTAATGAATATTATTTTTCGAATATTCATTTAAGGTTTAATTATTTAATGAATATTATTTTGAATATTCATTTAATCCTTATTTATTTATTGATTATTATTTTTCGAATATTCATTTAAGGTTTAATTATTTAATGAATATTATTTTGAATATTCATTTAATCCTTATTTATTTAATGAATATTATTTTTGAATATTCATTTAATCATTATTTACTTAATGAATATTATTTCGAATATTCATTCAAGGTTTATTTACTTAATGAATATTATTTTGAATATTCATTTAATCCTTATTTATTTATTGAATATTATTCTGAATATTCGTTCAATCACTATTTATTTAATGAATATTATTTTTGAATATTCATTTAAAGTTTATTTATTTAATAAATATTATTTGATTATTTATTAAATACTTTTAACACACTTTTAAATTGAGTTGGATTATTTAAAGTTATTCTTTACCTTTAACATTTATGAAGGATGTTCTAAGCTGTATTATTAATTATTTTAAATCAAAAAGAGGTTCCCAAAACACTGTTTTTCCATTTAAATCTATCTTTTAAGAGGATTTAAATACTCGCTCAACTACCAAAAATATGGGGAACCTGATTTAAGTAAATGCTACTCATTTTAAATTCTCAACTCAAAACTGTCAGGGGACAGATATTTTCTCGGAGCAATTTAATTGCTGCAAGTCAAATGTTGTGTAACTACCTCAACGATCGAGGAGTAAATTGATGGAACAAGTCGATATCCATTAACAAGCAATAGCTTGGGAAATATTGGAGAATCTTCCTTTCCAACCTAGATATAACTACTTAGTGGAGTCGTATCAACAAGTATTACACTTGGGGAAATGAGGACGATCTTTACGTTTCAGAGTCATGGATTTCATCCGAACTAGGAGTGGTGTAAGAGGTCCAGTTGCGCCGACCCATCCATTTTATTGCCCCAAATGGACCGGGAGATCCGGGAAGGCGGTAGACAATGTCAGGCTGTCGTGATTCTTCCATCTATATGTAGAGAACATATTTTGTTGTTGTACGACCTGCTACTGATCATAGTAAGGTTGGTACGACGGGCGGGGTAACAACTCCGGTATTGGTTCATCATCCAATTTAGATAATTCTGCAACATGTATTGAAAGGGACTAAGGGTAGCCCCTTAGTACAGGTTTTCCGATCATGTTGGCAGAGGGTCGAAAAGTGTTCAAAAATGAAGTTACAATAAATTCTTGCAACTTCATCTTTTATTTTATGAGTTATGACTCTGATAAAACCTTACTCAGATTATATATGCATAAGTGGATTTTGGGTTACGGAAACCTTATATTAATTTTCTTCATAACTTCATCTTTTATGTTATACTAGTATCTTATCTGTTTAATGCATAGCCTGTGGTTACAAAGATATTTTTGAACTGTATAGTGTTTTGAATCAATGAATAGGCTTTAAGCTTTGATTCCAATATTTGATATCTATTTTAAAAAGATATGTTTTGAGTCTTGGTTATCATACTGATACCAAGGATTTCCAAATGATTACGAAGAATGTATGAGTATGATCATAAGTCATATGGTATTTTGAACGGTATACTATTTTGGGGTTAGACCCTAGTGGTATTAAAAAAAAAACTTTGATCCCATATGGATTATCTTCCAAAAAGGTTTAAAGATTTAAACTGGGATAGATTTCTTGCTGAGCGCTATTAGCTCATTCTTGCTTTATTTATACTTTCAGCATGAAGAAAACATTGCCGATTCACCTCGTGTTGCGAGAGCAAAGGAATGGAGAGACCACCCTTGAGTTAGTTCAGCAAGATGGGTACTGCCGGTGTGAGCAGAATAGTTGCAGACTGTATTAGTAAGAATTATTTTCGAGTAGGTTTGTAATAACAAGTGTTACTTATGGTTGCTCATTTCCAAGGCTATAAATTGTGTGTGTGTGCGTAAGTGATTGGGGTCTTTGGAGTTGTATTATTAAAATGTTGTAAGTAATGCAGGTATTGTATAATTGATGGAGCGTGACAACCCAGATTCCTGACCCCGGATCTGGGGGTGTTACACTTTCGCTCATTCTTGCTTTGTTAAAAATTATATTTTCAGTGAGACCATAGTCAGTCGTCCCGTATTGCGAGGAAAGGAATGTGGAAGATACTCCCTCGAGATAGTGCAGTTCAAGAAGGATATTGTATGAGTAAGTTGGATAGGTTCAGTTATCCTTATTTAGGGTGTTTACAAATGGGTTGTAATAACTACATGTAGTGGTTGTAGATTAATAGTGTGAGATCCTGGATAGTACATTTGGTTTGTAATCACTAATGTTACTATATATCGTTTCTAAGGCTATAACTTGTGTGAGTAAGAGATTGGGGTCTATGATGTTGTTTTGATTGGATCATTGAGTTAATACAGGTATTATATGATTGGATGGTGAGGTGACGACCTAGATCCCCGACCCCGGATCTGGGGTTGTTACAATACCGACGATTGTAGGCAATTGAAAGATGAGATTGAATTTCTGATACGAAGAGGAAAGCTCAATAAGTACACCAAGGATGGAAACCAAGGGAGTCAAAGGGGGAACTATGAAAGGAAGGACTATGATAGAAGGGACAACGATCAAGATCGAAATCCCAAGCCCCGAAGGCCAATTATCAACATGATATTCGGAGGGCCAACTGTTGCTGGGTCCTCTAGAAACTCAAGAAAGGCTTATGCTCGAGAAGTAATGACTGTGGTCGGAGAAGCACCGAAGCGTGCCCGAACAGAAGTATCAATAGGTTTTGATGATTCAGACCTGGAGGGAGTGAAGTTTCCCCACGATGTGTTGGGTTTCGGGGCATCATACGCTGCGAAAACAGTCGTAAAAACAATAATAATCCGAAACCCTAACCCTAGGATCCGTGTACAAGACATGGCTGATTATGGAGAAACGAAATCATACCTTAATTGAGCTTATAATATTCAGAAACTTGGAGGTCCTTGTTGTAACCACCACGCAGCCCTTGTTCAAGATCTGCGTCGCCAAAGTAGTCCACACAAACGCTTGATCGTCCAACGATCACGGAGTTGGTACTAGCCAAATAAAAACGCCCTCAAAACCTTCTCTCTCTGTTTCTAGCCTCTCTAATATGCAGAGCTGCTAGGGTTTTTTCTGAAAACGAATTTTGTAACTTAACCTAAAACAATACATCATAATGTATTTATTGAAAGAGAATTTTGGGCCTTGCTTAATCTGATTGGGCTTCCAAAACCCAATCTGATTATTAGTATTATTAATTATTATATTCAAATTATTATATAATTAATCAAGTCCTACTTAATTAATCCAATAATTCAATTAAATTCGAAATTTAATTAATGCTCCGTTTAAAACGTTCTTTATGTGTAACCCTTTAGGTTATTATTACGTTGGCAATAATTTTAATATCTCATAATAAAATTATAAACAATGAGCGGCATCTAGTAATACATCATTGCTACCCAAGTAATAATAATAATTGGTGATCCAATTAAACCTTTCGTGACTAATGTTTCCGTGTAATATAATCCCTTTAACCAAATATTATTGATTAAACTCGAGGCATGTTATTAGCCATCCTCTTCAACATTTAATCCAGGTTTCCTTGATCAATGAGTAGACTATTAAAACAAATCAATATTTGAGCATGGCCATGCATTTTCATAGTCTCACTCAATCAAGAGGCCAATAATATATCTCCTAATAATAGGAGGGTTAAATCCTATATCTATCATTCATATTTCTCATACGACTCATAATATACCCGATGTCCACTTTTATCATCACCCGGTCAAAGGTAACTTTTAATGTAATCAAAGTATATTAATCCTCGTACAGAAATATAATGATCTCAAGTCTAAGGATCATTACACCATTATCACTGTGAGCTATTCTAATGACTTTATTACCATGTAGAATATCACTGTGGGTCAATCCAGTGCCATGTAGAATATTACATGCACCTATGTTCTTGACTTTAGTATCACTATACCTATGACCAATGAGATGTGGTCATTTAGTCAACGATCATACTAATCTTTATGCATCATAATTGTCCCAATTCATAATGCTTAATTAGGGATATTTTAGGAATATAAACACTATTCATATAATCTCATTTTTAAGTCACATACTTAAAGATATAGAATACGTGTTCAATATTCCAAGGACATTTATTACTCTAACATCAATATCGCAGTAAATAAAGACATAATAATTGTTGTCGAATAATCAATAGAACATAATCATTATTAAATAACAAAATAGTGTTTCACAGAAGTACAATTGTATTGTCTCTAGGGCACTAATACTAATAATCTCCCACTTGCACTAGAGCCAATCACCCATGTATCTAATACCCATGGAACTAGGGTGACAATCGTGCTTCTGCTGCGACAAAGCCTTGGTCAGTGGGTCCGCAACGTTATCATTAGTATGCACTTTACATATATGTATATCCCCTCTATTATTTATTTCTCTAAAAAGGTGATATCTCCTAAGTATATGTTTTGCCTTGGAATGGGATCTTGGTTCCTTAGCCTGCGCAATGGCTCCATTATTATCGCAATATAGATCAACTGGGTATGCGATCGATGGAACCACTCCAAGTCCCGTAATAAAATTCCGAATCCAAACAGCCTCTTTGGCTGCTTCACTGGCTGCAATATACTCAGCTTCCATTGTAGAATCAACTACTGTTTCTTGCTTTGAACTCTTCCAGCTTACAGCACCTCCATTTAGGCAAAACACAAATCCAGACTGAGACACAGTGTCGTCCCTATCTGTCTGGAAACTAGCATCAGTATAACCTCTTACAACTAGTTTCTCATCTCCTCCATATATCAAGAAAGAATCTTTAGTCCTCTTAAGGTACTTAAGAATGTTCTTGACAGCTGTCCAGTGACTTTCACCTGGATTAGACTGGTATCTACTCGTCATGCTCAAAGCATACGAGACATCGGGACGAGTACATATCATTGCATACATTATAGAACCAATTGCCGAAGCATATGGTACTTTATTCATACGGTCCTTCTCATCTGATGATTTAGGACAGTTTTCTTTTGAGATCGTTATCCCATGAGACATTGGGACGTAGCCCTTTTTAGCCTCTTGTATCCCGAAACGATGCAATTTCTTGTCAATGTATGTACTCTGACTTAAGCCGATCAATCTTCTGGGTCTATCTCTATAGATCCTGATCCCTAATATGTAGGATGCATCGCCTAAGTCTTTCATCGAGAAATTATTTCCCAACCAAGTCTTCACAGCCTGTAGAGAAGTAATGTCATTCCCTATTAGCAATATGTCATCTACATATAATACTAGGAATGCCACATGGCTCCCACTAACCTTCTTGTAAACACACGGTTCATCCTCATTTTGTATGAAACCAAACTCTTTGACTGTTTCATCAAAACGAATGTTCCATCTCCTCGAGGCCTGCTTCAACCCATAAATGGATCGTAGTAACTTACAGACCATCCTAGCAAATTTTGGATCGACAAAACCCTCAGGTTGTGTCATGTACACATCCTCTTCTAAGCTCCCATTTAAGAAAGCAGTCTTGACATCCATTTGCCAGATTTCATAGTCATAATAAGCTGCTATTGCAAGCAAAATCCTGATGGATTTGGCCATAGCCACCGGTGAGAAAGTTTCATCATAGTCAATACCATGAATTTGCTTGAAACCTTTCGCCACTAGTCTAGCTTTGTAGGTCTGTAAATTACCATCCATGTCAGTTTTCTTCTTGAAAACCCACTTGCACTCGATGGGTTTTACCCCTTCAGGTGGTTCAACCAAAGTCCATACTTTGTTTTCATACATGGAATCCATCTCAGATTTCATGGCCTCCAGCCATCTCTCAGAATCTGGACTATTCATAGCATCTTTGTAGGTAAGAGGCTCATCATTATCTACAAGCATTACATCGCCATTTTGAGTCAGCAGAAATCCATAATATCTCTCTGGCTCATGACGAATCCTACTAGATCTACGAATGACCTGTGTTTCTTGAGCAATATTGTCATCAACATTTTCAGTCACATTCTGCTCGTGTTCCAACTCTGGTTCAACGTTAATCTGTGGTTCTCGATCCTCATCGAGATCTATTGTCCTCCCACTATTTTTCTTAGAAAGTAATTCTCTTTCAAGAAACACAGTTGTTCGAGCAACAAACACTTTGTTCTCTGAAGGATTATAGAAGTAATACCCCTTGGTTTCATTTGGATATCCCACAAAATTACATTTATCTGATTTTGGTCCTAGCTTGTCTAAGGTTAAACGTTTCACAAACGCTTCGCATCCCCAAATTTTTATAAATGACACGCTATGACGTTTCTCAGTCCATATCTCATATGGAGTCTTTTGAACCGTTTTTGAAGGAACTCGGTTTAGTGTTTGTGTAGCCGTCTCTAGGGCATAGCCCCAGAAACTAATTGGAAGATCCGTTAGACTCATCATCGCTCGCACCATGTCCAACAAGGTACGATTTCTCCTTTCAGATACACCATTCCACTGTGGTGTTCCAGGAGGTGTGAGTTGTGATACAATACCACACTCCTTTAAGAAATTCTTAAATTCTAAGCTTAGGTACTCACCTCCACGATCAGATCGTAGGGTTTTAATACTTCCGCCTATTTGCTTTTCCACTTCTGCCTTGTACTCTTTGAATTTTTCAAATGATTCGGACTTGTTCTTCAAAAGATACACATATCCGTATCTACTAAAATCATCAGTAAAGGTTATGAAGTAGTAAAAACCACCTCTTGCCATCATACGCATTGTACCACATACATCACTATGTATAAGCTCTAATCGTTCGGTGGCCCTTTCACCAATTCCGGTAAAAGGAGCTTTAGTCATTTTTCCAATGAGACAAGGTTCACATTCTTCGTATGATTCAAAATCAAACTTATCCAAGTATCCATCCTTATGTAACTTGGAAATGCGTTTCTCATTTATATGGCCTAAACGACAATGCCAAAGGTATGTTTGATTTGAGTCATTAGCCTTAATACGTTTATTATTTATATTATAGACAGGAGTATCAAGATCTAGAACATATAAACCATTAAATAAACGTGCAACCCCATAGGTAACATTATTCAAACCAAAGGAACAACTATTGTTCTGAATTGTAAAGGAAAAACCTTTCTTGTCCAAACAAGAAACAGAAATAATGTTTCTGCAAATCGCAGGCACGTAAAAACAGTTCTCAAGTTCTAAAATAAGCCCTGTGGGCAATGATAAATTATAAGTCCCTACAGCCAAAGCAGCAACCTTTGCTCCATTGCCAACGCGTAGGTCGACTTCACCTTTCGCCAAAGTCCTACTCCTTCGAAGTTCCTGCACATTTATACAAATGTGAGAACCACATCCAGTATCTAATACCCATGATGTAGAAGTGGACAAATTGACTTCTATAACATAAATACCTGAATCTGAAATCTTTACAGACTTCATTTTCTTCAAATCCTCCAAGTAAGCTTGACAGTTTCTCCTCCAATGACCCGGTTTCTTGCAATAGTGACAATCACCCTTTGCAGAACCTTTTGTAACACCTCCTGTAGGCTTCAAAGCCTTCTTAAAAGCAGGTTTTGGATTAGCAAATTTAGATCCAATCTTCTTCTTGCCTTTCCTTTTACCATGTTCTTTGGCATTCCCTTTATTGACCATCATAATGGTGTTAGGGGATGCCTTTTGAATATTGGTCTCAGCAGTTTTCAACATTGCCAACAATTCGGAAGGTGTCTTGTCTATCTCATTCATGATGTAATTCATTACAAACTGAGCATAGATGATGTTCAAAGATTGCAAGATTAGATCTATCTGGGTTTCCTCACCGATGGTTGAACCCAGAGTAGCAAGGTACTCCATATATCCAATCATCTTTAGAACATGCGGTGCAACTGGATCACGATCACCCTATTTGCAGGCATACAAGGCTTTGCTTGTATCAAACCTCTCCTGACGAGCCTGTCCTTCAAACATACGTTTAAGGTGCTCAATCATCACATAAGAATCCATATGCTCATGTTGTTTCTGAAGCTCGGGACTCATAGTCGCAAGCATAAGACAGGTAACATCTGTGTCATCATCGATATGTTTCTGATAAACATTCTGTTGAGCAACCGATGCACCTTCAGGCAGAGGTTCAGGGCGAGGAATATCAATGACATAGAGCTTTCGCTCTTGTCTGAGGACAATCCTCAAATTCCTTTGCCAGTCGAGGAAGTTTGTTCCTGTCAGCTTGTCCTTCTCAAGGAATGATCGTACAGAGAAGTTATTTGAGTTATTTGCCATTAAATATCTACAATGTTAAAAAAAATGCATAAAATAAGTTAGTCTGCGGATTTAATAGATAATGTTCAAGTGATTATTCATATATATATATTCATAATATATATCACCCACTATTTTTATCAAATTAATAGCCCTATCTATCAATTCGGAAAAGTTTCTTTAAACCTTTCTAGCGAGCCAAGATCCATATTTCATCATGCTTAAGGTCAGCTTTGGCTTTACTCCAAAAACACAATTATTTAGGTAGACAACTTTTGTCAATTATATCTTATATAACTCTTGGATAGTTTGGTAGAACAACAATTGTACGTATTTATCCAATAAATCTTACCAAACTCCATGCCTCTAAGTTCACAATCCTATTGTGGTAACTTAGTTAAGTCTAACCCAATGGTCTAACAAATAAGTATCACATTTACTTCATCACGCCTTACCACGATAGATTGGAGTGCTTCGCTTTGGCGAACCCACTATTTCTTGATCTAGGTCTTGACGAGTGTTGCCCATTGGAAGGCATCTAAGTGACTTAATATTTTAAATTTAGGGATTTTATTATTAAAACGACCATGATCCCATCATCAAGAGATTCCCAATTTTTCCTTGAACTAAGTACTTCAATTCAAAATTCATCAATGGTTTGATTTCCAGTCCAGCGGAGGAGTCACAGTGGTCTCACTTAAAATCCACCTTTCTTACAAGCGCTGCTTGTATTTTTGTCAAAATCGCCCCATATCAAAAATTGAAAATTCACACTTATTTCCGTGTTTAATAAACACAGGAATCTCATGTTCGTTTTGTTCAATTTTAAAATCTTGAATCGTTACAGATTTTATCTTGTTTAGCAGGCATGGCATGGGTGATGTATCTAATACATACATTAATACATGATTAATCTAATTAAAGCATGCATCACATTGTATCCTACACATGCAATCATACATCAATATGTAAAGTGCAATATGTAAACGTGCTTGGTTATGGCCTTTATCCTATATGATCCTTTCAAGCTAATGAAAGGATCAAGGTCAATCTATGGTGGAAAAACATAAATACAATTACATTTCTTCATTCTCCTTGTTCCCTTGAATTCACCTCCTCTTGGATCGTCCTTCAATCTTCAAGTACATTACATTGAACAATTGAATCCAACCTATACTAATGAACTTACATAATAAAACTCGATTTACATTCGAGGTTAAACAATTACAAGAATGAAGAAAACGACATGCAAGTCGTATTTATAAAACCAAAACCATAAACCATTAAACTACGGGTTTTAAGGCCATAACCAGCACCATGCTCAAATACACAATTACGAACACAAAAATAATAAAGCGGGGGTCCGGGGGCGGCAGCCCCCGGGCGGGGGTCAGGGGGCGGCAACCCCCTGGCAGGGTCCAAGGGGCGGCATCCCCTGGCTGGGGTCGAGCTGCCAGATAGTCTCAGATCATATCTTATAGTCTCTGCCGCCACTGCATCATATACAGTTCCGGAAGCATGTATCATATACATACAGACATATCCCAGTTTGCAGATCGTGTCCAAACATGATCTGTCTCACAGTTTATATCCCTATATAAACCAGACAACATGCATGACATACAATCATCGCATATTAATCAATCATATCACTATATTAAGCATAACAGTATCATATATAAGCGATATAACATATTATAATCGATATATCTCATAACTGTATCAAGGCAGATTCATAAAACATGCATACATGCATCGAATACAGTAAACACATAACCAAATCAGCCCCTTATACACGTAGCTCTGATACCATTGTTGGGTTTCGGGGCATCATACGCAGTGAAAACAGTCGTAAAAACAATAATAATCCGAAACCCTAACCCTAGGATCCGTGTACAAGACATGGCTGATTATGGAGAAACGAAATCATACCTTAATTGAGCTTATAATATTCAGAAACTTGGAGGTCCTTGTTGTAACCACCACGCATCCCTTGTTCAAGATCTGCGTCGCCAAAGTAGTCCACACAAACGCTTGATCGTCCAACGATCACGGAGTTGGTACTAGCCAAATAAAAACGCCCTCAGAACCTTCTCTCTCTGTTTCTAGCCTCTCTAATATGCAGAGCTGCTAGGGTTTTTTCTGAAAAAGAATTTTGCAACTTAACCTAAAACAATACATCATAATGTATTTATTGAAAGAGAATTTTGGGCCTTGCTTAATCTGATTGGGCTTCCAAAACCCAATCTGATTATTAGTATTATTAATTATTATATTCGAATTATTATATAATTAATCAAGTCCTACTTAATTAATCCAATAATTCAATAATAATAATAATTCAATTAAATTCGAAATTTAATTAATGCTCCGTTTAAAACGTTCTTTATGTGTAACCCTTTAGGTTATTATTACGTTGGCAATAATTTTAATATCTCATAATAAAATTTATAAACAATGAGCGACATCTAGTAATACATCATTGCTACCCAAGTAATAATAATAATTGGTGATCCAATTAAACCTTTCGTGACTAATGTTTCCGTGTAATATAATCCCTTTAACCAAATATTATAGATTAAACTCGAGGCATGTTATTAGTCATCCTCTTCAACATTTAATCCAGGTTTCCTTGATCAATGAGTAGACTATTAAAACAAATCAATATTTGAGCATGGCCATGCATTTTCATAGTCTCACTCAATCAAGAGGCCAATAATATCTCTCCTAATAATAGGAGGGTTAAATCCTATATCTATCATTCATATTTCTCATACGACTCATAATATACCCGATGTCCACTTTTATCATCACCCGGTCAAAGGTAACTTTTAATGTAATCAAAGTATATTAATCCTCGTATAGAAATATAATGATCTCAAGTCTAAGGATCATTACACCATTATCACTGTGAGCTATTCTAATGACTTTATTACCATGTAGAATATCACTGTGGGTCAATCCGGTGCCATGTAGAATATTACATGCACCTATGTTCTTGACTTTAGTATAACTATACCTATGACCAATGAGATGTGGTCATTTAGTCAACGATCATACTAATCTTTATGCATCATAATTGTCCCAATTCATAATGCTTAATTAGGGATATTTTAGGAATATAAACACTATTCATATAATCTCATTTTTAAGTCACATACTTAAAGATATAGAATACGTGTTCGATATTCCAAGGACATTTATTACTCTAACATTAATATCGCGGTAAATAAAGACATAATAATTGTTGTCGAATAATCAATAGAACATAATCATTATTAAATAACAAAATAGTGTTTCCCAGAAGTACAATTGTATTGTCTCTAGGACACTAATACTAACACGATGATCCCTTAGTCATCGTTCCTGTTATAAGGAATTCTGAAACAAAGAGAGTTTTGGTCGACAATGGAGCTTCAGTGGACATCTTGTTCCATGATGCTTTTATCAAGATGGACTATACTGACTCTCAGTTGACACCCTCAAATATGCCCATATACGGATTCAATGGAGTGGAATCAAAGGTGGAAGGCACTATCCAACTCCCAATGACAATGGGGCAAGGGTCGAATACGTCTACTAAGATGTTGAACTTCATAGTTATAAAGGCAACTTCGACCTACAATGCAATCCTGGGAAGGACTGGTCTTCATGCGTTCAAGGCCGTTGCCTCATCCTATCATCTGAAAATCAAGTTCCCAACGAGGAATGGAATTGGTGAAGAACGTGGGGACCAGAAGATGGCTAGAAGTTGTTACGTAGCCGCGTTAAGGCCTGATGGAATCGGGGGACAGATTCTCCCAATTGAAGATATGGATACTAGTGATAATGAGGACCGAAGAGGGAAACCGATTGAGGATTTAATCCCCATTCCCTTAGTCCCTGGTGAACCGGAGAAGGTGACTTATATTGGGGCATTATTGCCTGAACTATTGAAAAGCAAACTTATATCTTTTCTTCAAGAAAACAATGACGTTTTTGCTTGGACAGCGGCTGACATGCCAGGGATCGATCCCCAACTGATAACTCACAAGTTGAATTTGGATCCTGAAAGGAAGACGGTGAAGCAGAAGAAGAGAAATTTTGCTCCAGAAAGGCACGAGGCCATTAAACAAGAAGTTGAAAAGCTTCTGGAGGCCGGGTTCATTGAAGAGATACAATTCCCAGAATGGTTGGATAACCCAGTGATGGTCAAAAGGGCCAATGGAAAGTGGAGGATGTGTGTGGACTTCACTGACTTGAATGATGCATGTCCTAAGGATTGTTTTCCCTTACCAAAGATTGATGCCCTAATAGATGCCACGGCTGGGCACGAGATGCTGAGTTTCATGGATGGCTTTAGTGGATACAACCAAATCAAAATGCACAAAGATGACATCCCCAAGGTATCATTCATCATCGACTTTGGTGTTTTCTGTTATCTAGTCATGGCATTTGGACTTAAGAATGCAGGGGCAACTTATCAACGACTGGTGAACAAAATTTTTGGACACCTGATTGGAAAGACCATGGAGGTTTATGTGGATGACATGTTGGTTAAAAGCCTCGATACGGCCGATCATATAAACCATCTACGGGAAGCATTTGAAGTGATGAGGCACCACGAGATGATGTTGAATCCAGCTAAATGTGCGTTTGGTGTAGGCTCGGGAAAGTTCTTAGGCCTGATGGTTTCCAAGAGAGGAATCGAGGCTAATCCTGACAAAATCAAAGCAATTCTAGACATGGAACCACCACAGACTATAAAGGAGGTCCAGAAACTAACTGGAAGAGTGGCAGCACTAGGAAGATTCATCTCAAAGTCAAGAGAGAAGTGTTTACCCTTCTTCAAAGCACTCAAGAACGTGAATTTTTTTGAATGGACAACGGAGAGCCAAGAGGCCTTTGAGGCCTTGAAGAAGTACATGGCTGAGGCACCACTCTTGGCAAAGCCAAATCCAGGAGAAACTCTCTATTTGTACTTGGCGGTTTCTAACACAACCCTTGGAGCCGTTTTGGTAAAAGAAGAGTTGAAGGATCAGAAACCCATCTACTATGTGAGCAAGATTCTACATGGGGTAGAAATAAACTACTCAACGATTGAGAAGTTTGCCTTAGCTTTGGTAATGGCCTCAAGAAAGCTACGCCCGTACTTCCAGGCTCACAAGATTGAGGTCTTGACTAATCAACCTCTAAGAAATATCTTGCATAGCCCTCAAGTTAGTGGAAGGTTGATCAAATGGGCTATTGAATTAGGCGAATTTGACATCAAGTATAAGCCTCGAACGGCCATAAAAGCTCAGGCACTTGCTGACTTCATGGTTGAATGCACCATTGACAACCAAGAAGTCGGGGGGCAGGAAGTAATAGTGGAGGGCAAGAAAGATGAAGACATGGAGTTCAAAGAATATTGGGTGCTCTATTTTGATGGAGCATCAAAAACAAAATCAAGTGGAGCAGGTTTGGTGCTACAAAGTCCTGATGGATTTTTCATAGAGTACGCACTGAAACTTGACTTCCCAACGACAAACAATGAAGCTGAATATGAAGCCCTGATAGCTGGCTTAGGGCTCACTGGGGCCTTGAGAGTTAAAACCCTGAAAGTGTGTGGAGACTCGAGGCTAGTGGTTTCCCAAGTAAATGGGGAGTTTGAAGCCAGAGATGTAGTCATGGCCAAGTACTTAAAACTCGTCAAGGCCATCATGACTCAGTTTGATGAATGCTATTTGGAACATATTCCAAGAGAAGAGAACATGAAGGCCGATGCCTTGTCTAAGTTTGCTTCTTCTGAAATTGAGAACTACGCCGGAAGTGTATACTTCCAAGTCTTGAAGAACCTAAGCATCAATGGAAAGTTGGTAGCACCTATTGATGTTGCTAACTGTTGGATGGATCCCATCAAAGCTCATCTGGAAACTGGGTGGTTACCCAACGACACTTCAGAAGCACGAAAGCTGTATGTGAGAGCATTAAGGTATGCCCTGATTGAGGGAATTCTATACAAGAAGTCTTTCATCATTCCTTATCTGAAATGCTTGAGACCCCAAGAGGCAGAATTGGCCCTAAGGGAAGTACATGAAGGAATTTGTGGGCAGCACTTGGGGGGCAGAGCCCTTGCTCATAAAGTCACTCGTCTAGGTTTCTATTGGCCAAACATACTTGCAGATGCTAAAAGCTACGTGAAGAAGTGTGAACGGTGCCAAAAACATGCACCGGTGGTTAGACAACCACCAGAGATGATGACATCCATTAACTCACCTATCCCATTCGCCATGTGGGGGATGGATATACTTGGACCATTTCCAATGGCAAGTGCGCAAAGAAAGTTCTTGATAGTAGCAATCGACTACTTCACCAAGTGGATTGAGGCTAAACCTTTAGCCAAGATAACCACCAAACAGGTGATGCATTTCTTCTGGGAAAATGTGATATGCAGATACGGGATTCCACGTATCTTAGTCACAGACAATGGAACTCAATTCAACAATGATGAATTCAAGAAGTATTGTGATGTGAATGATATCAAGTTACGCTTCACTTCTGTTGCCCATCCTCAAGCAAATGGGCAAGCTGAGGTTGCCAATCGAATTATCCTGGATGGACTAAAGAAAAGAGTTGAACGCTCTAGAAACACTTGGGGTAGACGAATTGATCCCCATACTATGGGCATATCGTACTACTTGTAAAGTCACCACTAGAGCAACCCCCTTTCTGTTGGCATATGGGGCAGAGACAGTGGTTCCAGTGGAGATTACTCACACGTCTCCAAGAGTTAAGGCTTATGAGCCAGAAGAAAATGAAGAAGGCTTGAGGCTAGCTTTAGATCTAATTGATGAAGTTAGAGATGAGGCAAATGCCAAGATAGTTGAACATCAGAAACGAGCGTCTTTCTATTACAACCTAAGAGTTAAAGAAAGGTTCTTTCGGTAAGGAGATTTAGTCCTCAGAAAGATTGAGGCATCCGGAGTTGGACAAAAAGGCAAGTTGGCCCCAAATTGGGAAGGACCATATCACGTTAAGAACGTATTTGGTCGAGGCTCCTACAAATTTGAAACCCTGGAAGGGACTGAAGTGCCAAGGACTTGGCATGCTGCAAACTTAAAAGTTTATTATGTTTAAGTCCTGATTGGACTCACTATTAAGACAAATAGAGAAATAAGGTCGACGAAACCAATCTAAGTTTTTAAACTTGAGTATTATGTAAGGGTTGAACCCATTTTCAAAGTTATAAATTCCACATTCTTATGTTTTCATTATATGTTATGAGCATTGCATTCTGATAGACATGTTAACTAAGCATGCAAAATCAAGAATGTAAAAAGCTGGAAGAAAAACAAAAGCTAAGACTTAAATAAAAATTAAGTTAAGCCCGTAGGCTGGAAATACAGAAAAACTAGTACAAGACATGAATGGCCATAAATAAAACTACAAACTATGCATCACCCCCCCTTGTTGCCAGTATCTGTCTTCTCCCCTGAGCAAGAGCCAGAAGAATGCTCGTTAGTATCAGGGTCATCAACAGATGTGTCACCAAGGGGTGATGACTGCAAAGGATCTAAAATCCTCTCATCCTCCTCTAAGTCATCCACTCCAGCCAGAATGCGCTCTAAGGGAGTAGGAGGGTGAGGAGCTGGAAAGTCAGCAGCATCAAAAACCCAGGGATGCTTGGCCAAGATAGCCTGAATGGCATCCTCCCATCCTGATGTATGTTGGACTGGGAAAAGAATCTCGTCATGCTTCTCGGTCAAGTTCTTGTACTCCTGAGAGTTAAGGTACTCGTCGATGCAATCATCCTTGCTCTTCCTCAGCTCAACAAGATCAGCCTGAGCATCAGCAAGCTCTTTCTCCCTCCTAGCTAGGGTCTCCTTTAGAGACTTCACCTCCTCCTCGGATCTCTCCAACTTGACCCAGTTGGCCTCAGAAGAGGTACGCCAAGCCTTAGCTTGGAACAATGCCCCCTGGAAGTTGGCATTAGTCTGCCAAAAGATAAGAGTTAAAAAAGTAAAAGTAAAGACTTAAAAGAAAGAGAAGGGCTAAGGTAAGAAAAATACCGCAAGAATAGCCTGAGCTCCCAGATGCTCGACACCCTCGAGGGTAGAGTCTGCAACGAAGTCCTTGTAATCACAAGGAGTAAGGGAATTGTATGACCAATCCACAGCATGTTTGGACACCCCAGTAATGGTGTCCCTCTTCCTAATACCCCACTTGGGGCGCCACACTGAAGACTTGGTAGACACAGGAATGTCTGCCTCGCCCACAGGGATCTCAGGAGAGATAAAAAAGCTGGGAACACTAGACTTCCCCCTTGGATCATCTCCAAGCCTGGCCCTCTTCATCCTGAAAGTCTCATCATCCTTGGCCTCGTTGGTCTTGTTTATAAAGGCCGCAGCTGCAATAACAAACCAAAAAATGGTTAAAAGAAATTTTCTGAAAGAAAGAAAAATAGACATAAAGAAAAGGGATAAGTAAAATTACCCTTATCAGAAACAGCCGAGAGATGAACAGACTTGAGGAATCATATGAATCTAAAGCAGACACAGACGGGTACTCATCCCCACGTTCATTAATCATATCATGTAAAGACATGTATTTAGAACGAATTGGAATGGGGGTACCTCGTTTGGATGCAGAATTCATCTTTTGCAGGCGTTGGGAAGCACGATCAGCCATCTTAGACCCAGAAAAATCTTCAAATCTTCAAAGAAATCTTCAAATCTTCAAAGCAAAACCCAGAAATCTTCAAAGAAAAACCCAGAAATCTTCAAAGAAAGCCCAGAATCTTCAAAGAAAACCCAGAATCTTCAAAGAAAGCCCAGAATCTTCAAAGAATTCTTCAAATCTTCAAACAAAAAACCCAGAAAACGGTGAGATTCAACGAAAAATCTCGCCGGGAATCGCCTTGTGACAGAACACTAGCAGAGCTACTCAGAGAGAATTTTAGAGGAAATCTAGCAGAATATCTTTGAGAAATGGAAAGTTAGAAATGAATGGAAACAAGTGAGATTTCACCCTTTTATAGGGATAACAGCCGGTCAATGGGCCAGTTGAAGGAAGGGCAACCGGCATCAGCCGGTATGGCCCATAAAAGACTACAGGCCCAATTAATAAATTGGAACAGTTAAAGTCCTGGGCCCAACTAAGCCCACAACAAATATGAACTATATATTCGACCATAAACCTGGTCGAAAGATTTCGAATAAGGCCCAAAATGGCACTCATCTTCGACTAGCATCCTGGTCGAATGTGTTCGACCAAGGCCTGAAATGAGGAATATATTCGACTAGCATCCTGGTCGAATTTGTTCGACCAAGGCCCGAAAATGAGGAATCTATTCGACTAGCATCCTGGTCGAAAGTGTTCGACCAGGGCCTAAAGTGGACGAAAAGTTCGACCTCCAATAAGGTCAAAATCCACAAGTATATGTGTTAGATCAGAATTCAATGATCGTCAGAAGCTAGACTCAACTGATCAGGATTGCTGACGTCATCAGTATTGCATGGTCATCAGTATTTGATCAAGCGTCAGTATCTTATTGATCATCAGGATTCCTACTCAGACTATGATCAGGTTTGATCATCAGGACTTGAAGCTGATCAGGATTCCTACTTCGAGTTATATTTGGAGTCTAGATAAACATGGAAGTTTGTTCCTGGTTTGTAGAATACAGCTATCGATTAAAGATATGTTTCTATCTTTATTATGATTAGGACTTATCTTGTTATTGATAGAGAAGCTGTGTGCACTATATAAACACAGTTTTGGTTTCGATTTATGTATTCATTCGAGAGAGAACATAATCGGAGAGAAGCTCTTAAGAACAGAATTTCTTGAGAGAGTTTTTGTAAGCTAGCAGCTCTTAAGAACATCAGAATTTCTTAAGAGAGTTTGTAACAGTTTTATATCAAAGTTAATAAAGCTGTTATTGTTATTGTTATTGATCTTTCATATTTGTGTTATATAAAGTCGAGAATCTTATACAATTGTATTCAACCCCCTTCTACAATTGTTATTTACTGGGCAACAATTGGTATCAAAGCAAACTGATTTAATTCTGAATCAGATACGATCTAAAGATGTCGACAACCAAGTATGAAAGCATGAAGATTCCCATCTTGAAGATATCAGAATATCCCACATGGAGGGTAAAGATGCTGATGTACCTGGAGGCTATGGATCCTGACAATCTGGACAGGATTCGTGATGGACCATATATACCAACAAAGTTCGTAGAACGAACAGATACAGTACCAGAACATTATGTGGTCAAAGCTAAATCTGAATGGACTCCAGAAGAAAAAGCTCATGTACTCAGAGAACCAAAGATAAAGAATATCTTGCACAATGGTCTTGATGCTGTTATGTCAAACAGAGTGATAGCATGCAAGTCTTCAAAAGAAATCTGGGATACTTTGGAAACTCAGTGCCAGGGATCTGCATCTGTTAAGAAAAACAGAAGGGCTCTATTGATTCAAGAATATGAACAATTCGATGCAAGACCTGAAGAGAGCCTGACTGATCTATATGATAGATTCCTGACACTATTGAACAGCTTATCCTTAGTTGACAAAGTATATGAAACTGAAGATTCAAACACCAAATTTCTTAGAGCTTTACCTGAAGAATGGGATACTCAGACCTCAATCATTAGACACCAGTATGATCTGAACATTGTGTCTCTTGATGAGATCTATGGGATGCTAAGAACTCATGATCTTGTAGTTCAACAGAGAAAGAACAAGAAAAGCAGCAAGGCAAAGTCAATTGCTTTGAATGTAGAAGCAAAATCAAAAGAGAAAGCTATGGAGGTCTCTAGAAGGAAAGCAAGAGTAGCTGAGTCAGATCCTGACGACTCTTCATCAGATACTGATGGCAATCCTGATGCCAATACTGGTGATGACTCTTCTGACTCAGACATGGAAGAGATGGTTGCTATGATTGTCAGAAACTTCAGAAGGATGAAGTTCAGGAAGAATAGAAGACAAGGCAACTTTCAGAAAAAGACCTTCAAAGCAGACAAAGACAAGTATATCAAAAAGGACAGCAAGGGTAGCAAATTTGACAAGTCAAAGGTTAGATGCTACAAGTGTAATGGTATGGGTCACTTTGCTTCTGAATGCAACAAGACAAAGGCACTCATCACATCAAGCAAGGATTGGATGGACTCTTCCTCAGAATCTGATACTGAGGTAGTCAACTATGCGTTAATGGCCAATGCTGATGTAACTGCTGCTCCTGATGATAAGGTACTAATTACTATCTTTGATTTTGATACTGATAATGCTTCTGAGTTAAGACGTTTTCTAAAGTCATTACATATTAGCTTTAGAAGTCAAACTGCTGAGAATACTAGAATCTTATCTGAGATGTCTGACCTTAGAAAGAGGAATGAGATATTAGAAGCTGAATTTTCTCGTATGCAAGAAGTACAAAAAGAATGTGATAATGTTAAGCACATGCACTTAGAGATAACATCTAAATGTACTTCCCTTGAAAAAGAACTTGAATATGCTAATGAGAAAATCAGAACCTGGACAGACTCTGGTAGGAAATTTCATGAGATTAATACCTCCAAGAATTGGAAAGAGTGTCTAGGATATAAGTCAGATGAGGATAAGAAATTGAAAGAGAAAATTGTCATTGATGAGACAGTTAGTCCAAAGACCTATAGACATGTTATAGACTCAACCAAATCTAAGATTACTCCTATTAATTTTGTTTTTGGTAAGGATTCCAATTCTACTTTTGAAAAGGGATCTTCTTCTACTCAAGGAATTAAAATCGTTAAGCCTAAACCTGTCTTGAACAAAGTTACTAAGAATGTAGGTCTATTGTCTCAGAAACAGCTTAAAGATAAAATCTGTGAGGTTACAGATAAGAAAAAGGAAGCTACTGTTAAGAGAAACAGGAATGGTAAAGTTGGGATCAATAAAGAGAATGGTTATAAGTATATCCCAAATGCATCTAGAAAGAGTTGTTTTAACTGTGGTAACTCTAATCATCTTGCTATTGATTGTAAAAAGAGTAAGAAGAAAATTGCTGAAATTCCTAAGTCTGATGTTAGGAATAGATCAGTATTTTACAAACCACAGAATTCCTGTTTTCATTGTGGTAGTCTATGGCATTCTATTTATACATGTAAAGAGTATCATGATTTGTACTATAATTTTTATGATCCATTGCCTAAGTTTGAAAGTAGTACAAAGTCTGATAGAACTGAAAATGTCATAGTGAAACATGCTTTTGTTAATACTGATATTGACAAAGCAAATCCTGATGGAGTAAATCCTGTCAGGACTGCTAAAGTCAAAAAGTCTTCTGCTGTTAAATTTAATAAAATGCATGAACAAGGAATCCAACAAGTGTGGGTTCCTAAACATTCTGACTAGTGTTTTACTATTCTGATGCAGGGTAAAAGGAAAAATGTGTTAGTCATGGATAGTGGATGTTCTGTGCACATGACTGGAAACAAAGCCCTGTTATCAGAATATGAGGAAAAAGCTGGCCCAACTGTGTCTTATGGAGATGGCAACATTGGACAAACCTTGGGATATGGCAATATAATCATTGGAAATGTCATCATTGAAAAAGTAGCTCTAGTGAAGGGACTAAAACACAACTTGTTGAGTATTAGTCAAATCACTGACAGAGGTTATCATGTCAATTTCTATTCCACACATTGTGAAGTAGTCAGTAAAGCAACAGGGAAGATAGCACTAACTGGCTACAGGCATGGTAACATATATGAAGCAAACATTCTCTCAGATACTGATGGCTCCCCTACATGTTTCATCAGTAAAGCTTCAGTAGATGAAAGTTGGAATTGGCACAAGAAGCTTTCTCATCTCAACTTCAGCAACATCAATGAGTTGGTTAAGAAAGAGTTAGTAAGAGGATTACCTAATGTCTTATATACACCTGATGGACTCTGTGATGCATGCCAAAAAGCAAAACAAAGAAGGACATCATTCCAGAGTAAATCAGAATCCTCTATTGAAGAACCATATCACATGCTACATCTTGATCTGTTTGGTCCAGTCAACATCATGTCCATCAGTAAGAAAAGGTACACTCTTGTAATTGTTGATGAATATTCTAGATTCACCTGGGTGTATTTTCTGCATAGAAAAGATGAAACTCCTGAAGTTCTGTTGGATCATGTGAGGATGATTGAGACAACCACAAAGTACAAAGTCAAGATTCTGAGAAGTGATAATGGTACTGAATTTAAGAATTCAAAGATGGAAGAGTTCTGCAAATACAAAGGAATCATTCAACAATTCTCTGCTCCTGGCACACCTCAGCAAAATGGAGTAGTAGAAAGGAAGAATAGAACTCTTATTGAAGCTGGCAGAACTATGTTGGAAGAAGCTAAATTACCTACATATTTCTGGGCAGAAGCAGTCAACACAGCATGCTATACACAAAATCTCACATTGATAAACAGGCATGGTGTCACTCCTTATCAGTCACTCAAAGAGAAGAAACCAAGTCTGAAGCATTTGCATGTGTTTGGCTGTAAATGTTTTGTTCTCAGAACTCATCCTGAACAGCTAGGGAAATTTGAAACAAAGGCTGATGAAGGAATATTCATAGGTTATCCTACATCAAGAGCCTTCAGAGTTTTTAATTTGAGAACAAGAACTGTCATGGAGTCAATACATGTATCTTTTGATGATAAGAAGATAACTGGAATCATTGAAGACTCGCATGATAGATTGTTATTTGAAAATGAAGCTTCCAAGGAACCTGAAGAAAGTGAATCAGAAGCTGTCCATTCATCAGATACTGATGGGTCACCAAATCCTGATGACTCACCAGGTACTGATGAGGCTAATACTGATGATGCAAACAACAGTCATACAACTAGTAGTGCTAATGTTGAGGGGGAGCAACGACATTCAACTACAAGTTCAGAGTCAACTCAATCATCAGGACAGAATTCTTCAGATACTGATTCAAGTGAAGATCCTGATAACACATCAGGAGGGCATAGCAATAATTCAGGGAGAGCTTCAAATCAATCAAATTCTTTCAATCAAGATAACACCAATCCAGGGGGAGCATCTACTTCAAGAAACAATTTGACACCAGCAAGGAAATGGACAAAAGATCATACTCCTGATTTGATAATTGGAGATCCTGATGCAGGTGTTCAAACAAGAAGTGTAACTCAGAATGAATGTTTATATAATAACTTTCTATCCAAGGAGGAGCCTAAGAAAGTTGAAGATGCACTTAAAGATGCTGATTGGGTTACTGCAAGACTAGAAGCCATCAGGATATTTCTTGCTTATGAAGCACATAAGAAATTCAAGGTTTTCCAGATGGATGTTAAAAGTGCTTTCTTAAATGGTGAACTGGAGGAAGAAGTTTATGTTGAACAACCTCCTGGTTTCATTGATCCTAAATATCCAGATCATGTCTACAGACTGGATAAGGCACTTTATGGACTAAAGCAAGCTCCAAGAGCATGGTATGAAACCTTAGCTCAATTCTTACTGGAAAGTGGATTCAAAAGAGGTGCAATTGATAAAACTCTATTTTATTTGAATCATGGTAAGGAGTTGCTGTTAGTTCAGATTTATGTTGATGATATCATTTTTGGGTCAACAAACAATAAGCTGTGTGAAAAGTTTTCCAAGCTTATGCAGTCAAGATATCAAATGAGCATGATGGGAGAAATGAGTTACTTTCTGGGTCTTCAAGTTAAACAGACTGATGAAGGGATTTTTATTAATCAGTCTAAATACACAAGGAATTTACTGACAAGGTTTAACATGCAAGACAGTACTCCTGCTTCAACTCCCATAGCTACAGCTACCAAACTTGATCCTGATCAAGGTGAAGAGGTAGATGTAACTCACTACAGAGGAATGATTGGCTCTTTATTGTATCTCACTGCCAGTAGACCAGATATCATGTTTGCAACCTGTCTATGTGCAAGATTTCAAGCAAAACCTAGAGAACCACATCTGATTGCAGTCAAAAGAATTTTCAGATATCTCAAAGGCACTCCTTCACTTGGCCTTTGGTATGCAAGGGAATCAGATTTTGGGTTGTGTGGTTATTCAGATGCTGATTTTGCAGGATGCAAAATAGACAGGAAAAGTACTTCAGGAAGTTGTCAGTTTTTGGGTGGAAGACTAGTTTCATGGTTCAGTAAAAAACAGAAATCTATTTCCACCTCAACTGCAGAAGCTGAGTACATTGCTGCAGGAAGTTGTTGTGCTCAGATAATGTGGATGAGAAATCAGTTGTTAGATTATGGCCTGTCATACTCAAAAATCCCTATTTATTGTGATAACCAAAGTGCTATTGCAATGACAGGAAATCCAGTTCAGCATTCTCTTACTAAACACATAAGTATCAGATATCACTTTATAAGAGAACAGGTTCTGGAAGGAACAATTGAACTTCATTTTGTTCCTACTGATCAACAACTAGCTGATATATTCACCAAGCCACTACCTGAAGCTACGTTCAATAAGTTGGTGAATGAACTTGGAATGATGATTTTTGAGAAATTCTGAGGAAAAGCTACAGAGAGGAAATCCTGATAACTGTCAAATCCTGATGGTTATTCAGAAAGGTATGTATCTTTGATCAAATCCTGATAGGACTCAATCCTGACAGGAAGTCAACTGGTCAATTCTGATGTACAGGTCAGTATTTTCATTACTAAATTTGTGCCTAATTTTTCGTCCGTATCTGCTAATAGACGATTGAGTTTTAGTAGGACAACTGTATACGCGCGTGTGTTGCTCTATTATAGATATATCTATACATACACATAAAAAGCGGTGCAGTTTTATTTAATGACACACGTAATCTGTCCACTAATTAGTTATACACAAATCATATTTTGCCACCTGTCATTGAGAGTAATATTTTGTTTTAACAAAATACTTTTCATTGTTTTACATCTTTCATTACTCTCTCATCATCAGTTTTTCGTTTTTATCTCTCTCTGTGCTTTCATACCCTAATTGCTTCAAATCTTAATTCTCGAGTTTTCAAAAGCATTACAATGGCGTCTTCATCTTTCATGAACAAACAAACAGTAATTCGTGATATTACTTTTGCCACTAATAACTTTGTAGCCATACTAGACCATCAAGAATTGCCTACTGAGTTCCATATAATTCAAGATTTTCTTACTTCAAGCCCATTGAAGTATGCTTTAACAGAGCCTACAAGTGTTTCTTTTAAGTCTGTAATGCAGGTTTGGAACACAGTTGTTTTTGGTCAAAGTTCTACAGGAACCATTCTGATGCAGTTCGAATCAAATGGGGTAACTCATCATGTCACCCCTGCTGTTATTGAAGAGGCATTGCATTTGCCTATTCTGGGTGAAAAAGTTCCTAGGGTGATTTCAGACTCTGCTCTATTTGAGTTTGTCAAGAAACTGGGCTACAATGGAGAAGTAAAGAGATATGGAAATCTCTTTAGGACAAAGCTTAAGAAGGAATGGAATTTCTTCTTTGATACAATCAGCCGCTGTTTCCTGAACAAGACATCAAATTTTGATGCTCTTCCATCAGGATCTCTTAAAATTGGGTACTCTCTTATCCATTCTACAGTGTTTGATTATGGGTCTTTTATCTTAAAAGCTTTAAGTGATAGGAAATCAGATAAGTTGGGTTCTGTCTGTTTTCTTAGATTTTTACAGTTGATATTTAATCACTTTTGTCCTAATGTTGTTTTTGAGGATGATGTAGTTCTACCAATCTGTAGAATTACTGAGAATAATATTAAGTCCTTAGTCAACAGTGATAAGGCAAATGGTTTTATAGGAAATGTTTTTATTCCTGATGAGGTTAGGTTTTTCTTACACCAGAAAATGCCTACTCGTTATGGACTACTTTCTAATGCTATGGTACAAGGACCAACCCACCTTGTTCCTGACACAAGCATGCAACCTAAACAGTCTAAACAGTTAACAACCACCTCTACTGTCTCTCAAAAGACTTTAGTTGTAAAATCAAAGAAATCAGCTAGAACTGATGTGTCTGGAAGGCAATCAGGTTCAAAGGATTTTTCCTCTACACCACTCACTAAAAAGAAGATACAAGGGGGTGTACAAGGGGTCCTGGTGAAGAAAGCTGATAAGGTTGTTACGAATGTTCCTGTGAAAAGGAAGTTAAGGTTGATTGATGAAAGTGATTCAGAGGATGACTTACCTATATCCTCTGTGATGAATGTGAACAAGGAAGTTGCTGATACTGCTACTAAAGCTGTGGTACCTTCATCAAAACCACAAAAGACAAGGAAATTATCAAAGAGCAGGTATCATATTCCTTTGACAGTGCAAATGAAGGATACTGATATTCAGACATCAAATCCTGATGAGTCATCTACTCCTGATGCTCTAGCAAATCCTGATGTTAGTATTCCTGATGCAGCAACAAAAGTTGTCTCTATATCAGACTCTCCAGCCTCTCCATCTCAGATTCGAGGACATTCTTGGGAGAAGGCTTCTACAACTGCTTCCTTGGTTGGTCTTACACCTACATCAAAGAAAAAGAGGAATGCAGAAGAGTTAGTCTATCAGAGACAGAAGAAGCTGAAAGGATCAAGCCCATAAGAACCTGAATTTCAGAGTAATTCAGCAGCTACTGTTGATCCTGCCACACAAGAACCACTCAATCAAAGTTTGGGTGAAGGCTTAGCTAGTGGAATGGTCACACAAGAACCATTTTCTCAAAGGGAGAATGAAGACATCAACATTCCAGCTACACAAGAACCATCTTCTCAAAGTGAAGATGCAGGCAAAGCTACAGCTTCTGTTGAAAGATTGGTCGAGAACATTGTCAATGAGGGAAGCACACAAGAACCTTTAGCTCAAAGTGTTGAAGAAGCTTCTGAACCTCAAGCTCCACAAGAACCATTGGTAGCAAATACTGATGCAAGCATATCAAATCCTGACGATGTTCATCCTGACGCTAGTGGTGCTCCTGATAATGAACCTATTTTGATACAGCCACTTCGTTCAAGACCAATAGATCATCCTATCTCAGAACCACAGGATAAACTGAAAGGTATTGCTATTCCTGATCCTGATATTACTTCTGATACTGATGATGATAGTTCTGATGATGATAGTGATGATGATAATGAGAATAGAAAAGAGAAGGAACAGCTTGCTACAGCACTCAAGATTAGTCTTGGAACTAATTTTGGTTCATCAAGTACGTATATGGCAGGCAAAGCTTTCACTGGGAAAGATCAGAGACAAGATTTTTCTACTCCTTCCTTTGATCCTGCAGAGGCATTTAGACAGAATGAATGGAACAATTCATGGCACAATTCTGATGAATCTATCAGTTTTTCTTCTGCTATTGAACATGCCTATAATGCAGTGAAGTCTATAGAGAATCAAGACTTGAAGAATCATCTGAAGGCTACAACTCTGTTATCCAAAAGCCTGAAAAGTGAGATTGATTCTATCAAGGGTTCAACTGAAAAAGTGAGGACTGATATCTTTAATAATTTTACAAAGGTGCCTTCTACTTTTCAACTAAGGGTAGTGGAATCCCAAGTGAAATCTGTTGTTTCAGAACAAACCTCCATCAAACAACGAATTGATTCTCTGGATACTAAGGTAACTGAAATTCAAGCCTCTCTTTCCTTAATTTTGCAATTATTGTCAAATCCTGATGTCAAAAAGGGGGAGAAGGTTATTCAGACAAAATGTACACCTGATCTAGTATTAAGAAATAATGATGATGATACTGGAGATGATGGTGGTGACAAAGCGATACAAGGAGAAACCTCTGATGCTGTTGTTATGAAGACAATCCAAACTTCTCAAAGTCAAACAACGCAGTCAACTCATGTTTCTGATTCTGGAGTTAAGACAGTAAGAACATTGGTGCAATCTCAGATCCTGACGGAAGATCAAATCCTGACACCTGGTCATGGACAAATTCTTGCTACAATTCCTGAAGGTGGTGAAGATGTGATTATTGATAATCCTGAAGATGCATCAAATTTATTCCAGAAGTTTTCTACAAAAGACGGCAGAATTGTTACTCTATATCACACTGATAAAAGAGTTCAACAATTATATGCAAGAAAAGCACTCTCTACAGTAAGTGAAGAATATCCAGATCTCTCACATGAAGAATTCTTGAGACTACAAAGAGAGACAATGGAAAGCTATACTGCTCCTGCTAGAGGTAGAGGAAGCAGAGGTAGGAGAGGTGCTAGAAGAAGTAAAAGAGGTTCTTCAACTCAAACAGTACCTAGACAGACAAGGTCTAGAGGGTTAAGAATTGAAGAAATTCCTGAACCTATTCAAACTCTAGTAGTTCCTGACAGATCTACTTTTGGTGATGATGGAATTGTTGAAGAAGAACCAGAATTGAAAAGAAAATCAAGAAAATCAACTCTCAGCAATACAAATCAAATTGAAGATTCTAATCCTGACAATATTCAAGATCCTGACGAATCTGAAATTCTGCAAGAGGTTGATTTGATAATCTTATCTACTGTTGTTGATTGTCACAACAAAGAAGTAGATGAAGAAGAAGAAGCCAGAAGAAGAGAAATTACAAGATCAACAAATAGAGATTTCAATCTCTATGTACAAAGGCTTAAACTCTCAAACAGAAGAGTGTGGAGAAATTCAAGCAGACAAGAATCTTTACTTGAAAGAAGCTACGCTCATGAAAAGGAGAAATACAAGAAGTGGAAACATATTAGCACATTAAGTTGTGATACACCTATCAATTTTCAGTCTGGTGGAATTATTACAAGCGCTTCAAGTGTTGTTGATTTGTCTGATATGTCTAGATCAAAAACACTCTGGTTAAAGATGTTTTCAAATCTGAAGCAATTATCAAGTAATTCAAGAGGAGGTATTGGACACAGAGATGGTGAATATCTGAATATGTCATATGTTGATCCTTACTCCTTAACTGAAATTGGAGGTACTTTAACTTCTGAAAACCTGAACAATTTATTAGCTGTTGATATAGTTATAGATTGTCATGATGGTTTTGAAAAGAAAGAAAAGCTTCTGTACTTCATGAAAGATGGTAGTGTGAAGATTCTATCTATTCAAGATCTGCTGATGAAAACTACACAGGAACTGAAATATGTTCACTATCTGTTAAGATGGAAGAACCAAGTGTACAAAGAATGGAGTGACATGATTTTGTCAAATATAAGAAGAAGACTGGATGGAAACAGTTGTTGGGTATAATTACTAACTACACAGCAACAATAGGGCAGTTATATATATAATTGTATTAACAAGAACAGGCAAAATACCAATAAACGAAACAAACACAAAGGTCGAAACAAAAGTATAATCAGAGACTGTAAATAATAAGATAAGAAAGAACACTTATCTCTCAGAAGCTTTAGCAAATACTGATAGATAAATAAAACAGCTGAGTCGCCAAGCCTTCGAGAAGTCTTGACTGTTCTTGAAGAGATTATTGCCCCACTTACGCTGTGTTGGGTTGCAGCAATATCACTCCCAGGATAAAACAGCACAGATCAATCCACTCACAGTAGTCGGAATGATCAACAGCGACCAGCACCTCACTTCGCCCAAGAACTATGTATTCTGTATGTGTTGAGAGAAAAACAGAGAAGAGAATAGTTGCTAGGGTTTTCAGAGTTATGTATCTATCTCCTCTGTCAAACGGTCTGTTTTGTATCTCTATATAAAATACAAAATAAAAACGTAAAACAGACCAAATATTGTAACTGAAGATATGACATTTAATACTAAATATTCTGATTTAATTACCATAACAGTAGTCATCAGGATTTAACAGCTCAGTCAGGATTTCCTGGTCCATCAGGATTTGATCATCATCAGTACTCCAAGCCATCAGGACTTGCTGTCCGTCAGGAGTGGCATCAGTACTTGATCGACCATCAGGATTTCGTCAGGACTGGACCATCATCAGGATTCAAATACTGACACAGCCATCAGGATCAGTAGTCATCAGGATTTCACTCCAAGTACTGACCAGGCCATCAGGATTTGATCCAAGAACTGGTCCATCAGGATTTAATATAAATCCTGACCCAGTTCGAATAGCTGTTATAAATAAATACTGATACTGTTAAATTAAATCAATAAATAATATTAAATAAACAAGTAATAAAATTCCTCGCCCAGGTCGCCTCGCGTACGCGAGACGCCGAGACATTCGCCCAAATCGCCCTTCGACCCGAGACGAGTCGAGTCGTGACGTGGCGGGGCGAGGCGAGCGGCGGCGGCGCGCGCGTGTGTGTGTGTGCGCGTGAGGCACATACTAACACCATGCACACCCACATGCCTTAGTAGTTGTACACTACTCTTGCACATGTTTCTATATAAACCCACCAACCTCTCATTACCAATTCTATGTGGGATACAAGTTATTTCAATATAACCAACCCACATAACCCATTTCAAGCAACCTATTTCAACTCAATTTATTTATGGATTACACTAAGAAAATGTCTTAGATCCAAACATGAAAGTTTAAGTCCTCATTACAAGGAACAACCTCCACTTGTTAGTTTCCGGAAATTCCATCAAGAACATATATAAAATATGCCTCAAACTTTCCATTTTTCTAACAATCCCCCACAAATCCATACAGAAATGCTTACATATCGGTCCTTATCATGACTTGTTTTTCAGAGTCGGTACCCTTCCGGGTTTAAACCCTCCTAAGTCCTCTACTTCGATGGCTACCGGATCTAGATGGAATGTTTCACCTTGAATCTTTATCCGTTTGGTGTAACCACACTCCATAGACGACGACAAATCAAAGGCTATGGTGCTGATCTACGGCTTTGAGACATTAATGGTCCTGTCTCGATCCTGTTCGTCGAATGCTTCAAGGAATAACCCTTTCCTCTAATTGCGACCACACAATTACATTCGCTTAGCTGGGCATCTCCAGAGATGTACTGCGATCATCTCGTCAAATGACTTGACCCCATTCAGAGTTCAAATAACTCTTGCTATACTGGCAGTAACAGTACCTTTTAGGTTTACAGGGGATAGACTCAGATACGTGCGTATCAAGGTATATAGTAAAGGTACTACCAACTCACCCTCACAGCTTGTTATTACCACATTGAATACACTTCAAGGGATCTCCTCTCAGGTGTATTGGGTTCCCGCTGCTGATGAATCATGATGGGCTATCAGTCCCATCCCCAACCTAGACTTTAGGACTACTGCATGCTCAAGTCCTTTAGTCAAAGGATCAGCTATATTATCCTGAGTTCCAATGAACTCTATAGCAATAATCCTCTCAGACACTAGACCCCTTATAGACTTAAGTCTAACTTGGATGTGTCTCTTTGTTTTAGCATTATACTTTTCACTACTGATCTTGTCGATAGTTGTACGACTATCACAATGAACAGCAATGGCTGGAAGCGGTCTGCTTACTACAGGTAACACTGACATAAGTCCATGCAACCATTCAGCCTCCGTCCCCGTGGCATCTAGTGCACACAACTCAGCCTCAAAAGTAGACCGAGTAATCAAAGTCTGTCTAGTAGACTTCCAGGATATTGCTCCACCTGCTAGGGTAAACAAATATCCAGTCACTCCATTGGTACCAGATTTCTTAGCTATCCAACTTGCATCACTATATCCCTCGAGTACTCCAGGGAATCTTCGATAATGCAAACCAAGGGAAATCGTTCCCTTAAGATATCTAAGAACTCTATCCAGTGCCTCCCAATAAGTCTTGTTCGGACAGCTTGTATATCTAGCTAACTTAGACACAGAATAAGAAATATCTGGTCTAGTCACATTAGCAAGATATTGCAAACTCCCAATAATCTGAGAATACCTTAACTGAGACACAGGAATTCCTGAACTATTCTTGACTAGGGCAACTTTAGGATCGTACGGTGTACTAGCGATTCTACAATTTGAATAACCATACTTCTCAAGTATAGATTTCTCTATATAATGAGATTGTGACAATGTTATTCCATCAGTTGACTGTGTCAACTTGACCCCAAGAATCACACTAGCCTCACCCATATCCTTCATTTCAAAGTGCCTTCTCAAGAAATTTTTTGTCTCGTTAATAATCTCAATATTGGTTCCAAACAATAATATGTCATCCACATATAGGCATACGATAATACATTCATTTCCTTTAACCATATAGTAGACACACTTGTCACTTTCATTAACTACAAATTCTGATTCTAAAACAGTGTCATCAAACTTTTTATGCCAGTCTCTAGGAGCTTGTTTTAAGCCATATATAGACTTGATTAACTTACATACTTTCCTCTCATTACCATAAGCAACAAATCCCTCAGGCTGATCCATATAAATCTCTTCTTCAAGATCACCATGAAGAAAAGCTGTCTTTACATCAATTTGATGGATGATAAGACCATGTACGGAAGCCAATGCTATAAGCATTCGGATTGTTGTCATCCTTGCAACAGGAGAGTATGTGTCAAAGTAATCAATGCCTTCCTTTTGCCTAAAACCCTTAGCTACCAGCCGAGCTTTATACTTATCTATTGAGCCATCAGGATTCATCTTCCTTTTGAAGATCCATTTACATCCTATAGTAGTACACCCAGGAGGTAGGTCAACCAACTCTCATGTTCCGTTAGAAACAATAGAGTCGATCTCACTTTTTACAGCACCTTTCCAGTGCCTTGACTCCGAAGAATCCATGGCCTGTCTGAAAGTTAAAGGTTCATCCTCGACATTGTAAGTGACAAAATCACTTCCAAAGTCCTTGACTACCTTTGCACGCTTACTCCTTCTAGGTTCATCTACTTCGTCAGGAGTAGAACTACTGTCAGGATCTACCCCCACATTTGTCACATTTTCCACATGATCAGGAATAGAACTAGATGTGTGAGTGGGATCATCATTAGAAATACCTTGAGGTATACCAGTCTTCATAGGGAACACATCCTCAAAGAATGTTGCATCACGAAACTCAACTATAGTGTTTGCCACTATACCGTCTATGTCAGATTTTAACACTAAAAATCTCATAGCCGTAGTGGTTTCAATATAGCCCAGAAAGATGCAATCAACAGTTTTCGGACCTAGTTTCTTTCTCTTGTGTTCAGGGACAAGCACCTTAGCAAGGCACCCCCACACACGAAGATACTTCAAACTTGTCTTTCTACTTTTCCATAATTCATAAGGTGTCTTGTCCATATGTTTCAGAGGAACTCTATTCAGAATATGGCAAGCCGTATTCAAAGCTTCTCCCCACATGTACTTAGGCAACCCAGAATTAATAAGCATGCTGTTAATCATATCTCTAAAAGTTCTGTTCTTTCGTTCTGCCACCCCATTTGACTCAGGTGTGTATGGTGGAGTTACCTCATGAACTATACCATTGCTTGCGCAAAATTCATGAAACGAGGTACTAGTATACTCACCACCTCTATCAGATCTCAAACGTTTAAGTACTTTACCAGTTTGTGTTTCAGCTTCAGTTTTGAACATAATGAATTTTTCTAGTGCTTCATCCTTATGTCTAAGTAAATAAACATAACAATATCTACTACAATCATCTATAAAGGTAATAAAATATCGTTTATTATCCTTAGTCAACATGCCACCAAATTCACATATGTCAGTGTGTACTAAATCCAATACTCCTGAATCCCTAACAACATTATGAAAGGGTTTCCTAGTTTGTTTAGCAGTCACACATACTTGACATTTAGATTTCTTTTCAATAGCAGATTTTGGAATCAACTCTAAGTTCATCATATTCTTTAGAGCACCAAAATTTAAATGACCAAGTCTAGCATGCCATAAATCAGACGATTCAACACAATTAACAGAAGGTGCAACACTATCATTAATAAAACTGCCCAAAACAGGTTCAACATTTATTAAAAATAAACCATCAGACAAATAACCTTTGCCAAAGAATGTACCCGTATGTGTAATAACTACTTTATTACATTTCAAAGAAAGTTCAAATCCACTCTTAACTAAACAACTTCCACTTATAATATTTCTACGAATATCAGGAACATGGTGCACTCTAGTGAGGGATAGAACACGCCCAGAAGCAAACTTCAGGTCCACGTTTCCTATTCCAAGAACTTGAGCAGCACTAGCATTCCCCATCGTCACTGTCACTCCATGACTCTGTTGATAAGATACAAATAAACTAATATCAGTACAAATATGTACATTAGCTCCAGTATCAATCAACCATTCATGTGACAGATAAGTGGAAAGAAGTACAGGGTCATAGGTAACATACCCGTCATTGGTTCCAGAGGCAACAGCCTCACCAACAACCATGTTAACCTTAGGCCCATCAGTGGTTGCAAGCACAGTATTAGCTTGTGCTACCACAACAGCTTTCTTTGCTTTCTTTGCAGGACAGTCCTTGCTCCAATGACCAACCTGTCCACAAGACCAACATGGTTTGTTTGTCTTTGGTTTCTTAGCCTTGTTCTTGTCATTTTTGGTTTTAGTGTTATCCTTCTTAGTGACAGCCTTTCTTTTCTGTCCAACAGTCACTACATTCACCTTTGAACCCCCATGTTCAGTAGGCATCACATGTCCCTGTTTGGACTTGTGCTGTTCCTGCACAGAGATGTCCAACATCAGGTTTGTCCAAGTGATCTCTCCTTTCTGTCTTTTCAGGGAGAGAGCAAACTCTTCCCAAGACTTAGGGAGCTTTTCAATCACTGCCATAACCTGAAACTTTTCAGGAAGGTCCATTCCGGACTCCTTCAAAGCATGCACCAACATCTCAAATTCATGTGCCTGCTCGGTCATGGACTTTGTATCCACCAGTTTAAAATCAAGAAACCTAGCCACAGAATACTTTTCCAACCCTTGCGAGTCAGTATTGTGTGTCTGGTCCAGCTTCTCCCATAAAAGCTTAGCAGTGAAAGAGTCAGATGAATAAACATCAAATAGAGTGTTCGCCAAAGCTGCCAGTATAGCAGCCCTAGCCACCCCATATTTTTCCTCCCACATAGCATAAGCCTTAAGAGTTTCAGCCTTTTCCTGATCAATAACTGGTTTCTCATACTGCACCACCGGCCATAGACCCTTTACCGTTAACCACAGTTTCATCTTTTTCTGCCAACGAGAAAAACCAACACCCCCACCGAATTTATCAGGCATTCCTGACAAATCAATAGGCTGTGGGAAACGGTACGTGGTCCAATCAATTGTGGGTACAGTAACACCAGAACCAGAAGCAATAGCAACATCAGGAGTTACAGTTCCGTTAACCATCTTGTTAATTAACAATATATAACACAGAAATAATAATCTCTTCAAGATTGTTGGGTATAATTACTAACTACACAGCAACAATAGGGCAGTTATATATATAATTGTATTAACAAGAACAGGCAAAATACCAATAAACGAAACAAACACAAAGGTCGAAACAAAAGTATAATCAGAGACTGTAAATAATAAGATAAGAAAGAACACTTATCTCTCAGAAGCTTTAGCAAATACTGATAGATAAATAAAACAGCTGAGTCGCCAAGCCTTCGAGAAGTCTTGACTGTTCTTGAAGAGATTATTGCCCCACTTACGCTGTGTTGGGTTGCAGCAATATCACTCCCAGGATAAAACAGCACAGATCAATCCACTCACAGTAGTCGGAATGATCAACAGCGACCAGCACCTCACTTCGCCCAAGAACTATGTATTCTGTATGTGTTGAGAGAAAAACAGAGAAGAGAATAGTTGCTAGGGTTTTCAGAGTTACGTATCTGTCTCCTCTGTCAAACGTTCTGTTTTGTATCTCTATATAAAATACAAAATAAAAACGTAAAACAGACCAAATATTGTAACTGAAGATATGACATTTAATACTAAATATTCTGATTTAATTACCATAACAGTAGTCATCAGGATTTAACAGCTCAGTCAGGATTTCCTGGTCCATCAGGATTTGATCATCATCAGTACTCCAAGCCATCAGGACTTGCTGTCCGTCAGGAGTGGCATCAGTACTTGATCGACCATCAGGATTTCGTCAGGACTGGACCATCATCAGGATTCAAATACTGACACAACCATCAGGATCAGTAGTCATCAGGATTTCACTCCAAGTACTGACCAGGCCATCAGGATTTGATCCAAGAACTGGTCCATCAGGATTTAATATAAATCCTGACCCAGTTCGAATATCTGTTATAAATAAATACTGATACTGTTAAATTAAATCAATAAATAATATTAAATAAACAAGTAATAAAATTCCTCGCCCAGGTCGCCTCGCGTACGCGAGACGCCGAGACATTCGCCCAAATCGTCCTTCGACCCGAGACGAGTCGAGTCGTGACGTGGCGGGGCGAGGCGAGCGGCGGCGGCGCGCGCGTGTGTGTGTGTGCGCGTGAGGCACATACTAACACCATGCACACCCACATGCCTTAGTAGTTGTACACTACTCTTGCACATGTTTCTATATAAACCCACCAACCTCTCATTACCAATTCTATGTGGGATACAAGTTATTTCAATATAACCAACCCACATAACCCATTTCAAGCAACCTATTTCAACTCAATTTATTTATGGATTACACTAAGAAAATGTCTTAGATCCAAACATGAAAGTTTAAGTCCTCATTACAAGGAACAACCTCCACTTGTTAGTTTCCGGAAATTCCATCAAGAACATATATAAAATATGCCTCAAACTTTCCATTTTTCTAACAACAGTAATTTCAATGGTAATTATACTCCCATGTACTTAAATCAAAGAGGTCAGGATGTGGAAATGCAAAGGGGTACTGCTGTTAAAGAAGTAAATTTTGGCATGACTCATCTTTCTCTCAATCCTGATGGGAAGGAAATTACTTATCTTTTGCTTGAAGAGCACAGTCTACAGAGAAACTCCATACAGAATCTCAGAGCAGCTATCTACCAGATTAATGAGGAAGATGAAGAACTCAGAAATCTTAAGGAAAGACTGATTCAAATTCTTGAAGAAAAAGAAGAAAGTTTATTATCCAACTTCTTGAAGATGAATCTGTTCTATCACAAAGCTTGAACAGATAAGTTGTTTCTGAAGATACTCGTACATTTTGATACATATTTTTGACATCATTGAATATTTGGAATCTATACTTTATTTCACAAAGTATGAGATTGGGGGAGATTGTTAGATCAGAATTCAATGATCGTCAGAAGCTAGACTCAACTGATCAGGATTGCTGACGTCATCAGTATTGCATGGTCATCAGTATTTGATCAAGCGTCAGTATCTTATTGATCATCAGGATTCCTACTCAGACTATGATCAGGTTTGATCATCAGGACTTGAAGCTGATCAGGATTCCTACTTCGAGTTATATTTGGAGTCTAGATAAACATGGAAGTTTGTTCCTGGTTTGTAGAATGCAGCTATCGATTAAAGATATGTTTCTATCTTTATTATGATTAGGACTTATCTTGTTATTGATAGAGAAGCTGTGTGCACTATATAAACACAGTTTTGGTTTCGATTTATGTATTCATTCGAGAGAGAACATAATCGGAGAGAAGCTCTTAAGAACAGAATTTCTTGAGAGAGTTTTTGTAAGCTAGCAGCTCTTAAGAACATCAGAATTTCTTAAGAGAGTTTGTAACAGTTTTATATCAAAGTTAATAAAGCTGTTATTGTTATTGTTATTGATCTTTCATATTTGTGTTATATAAAGTCGAGAATCTTATACAATTGTATTCAACCCCCTTCTACAATTGTTATTTACTGGGCAACAATATGTTCGACTAGAATCCTGGTCGAAAGTGTTTGACCAGGGACTGAAACGACACCTATCTTCGACTAGAATCCTGGTCGAATAAAAACGAAGTGAGATTCGACTAGAATCCTGGTCGAATAAAAATGAAGTGAGATTCGACTAGAATCCTGGTCGAAAATATTCGACCAGGAGGCAGAAATGAAATGAGATTCGACCAGAATCCTGGTCAAAAGTATTCGACCAGGAGGCAAAAATGAAGTGAGATTCGACCAGAATCCTGGTCGAAAGTATTCGACCAGGAGGCAAAAACAAGACAAAATTCGACCAGAATCCTGGTCGAAGGTGTTCGACCAGAATCCTGGTCGAAGGTGTTCGACCAGGACCCAAAAGTGAGGTCGAATTCGACTAGGATCCTGGTCGAAAATGAACTGAAATTTCAAAAATTAATCCATTTTGCAAGAAATTGATGAAAAATCCCGACTCCTATTCCGGGAAAATTATAAAAATTGGTTTAGAACTATATGTTCGTAAAACCGAGCTAGAATACGAAAGAAAACTTCGTAACTCCCGAATAAAGTAACTTCTACGATAATCCAAGAGAGATTTTCCTAGAAGTTGGGGGGCAAATGATATGGGTTGAAAAATAAACCTAGAAGTACAATTAATTACGCATTAATTAGACCCAGATTGGTCCAAGAACACGGCCCAATAAGCAAGGCCCAAAGCCCTATATTTATTAAATTCGTAATTAATAAATAAGGAAAATATACAGCTCAGGAAAGAAGTCCAAAATATGGTAAATTCATCAAAGAAGGATCCAGAATCCCAATTAAAAAGAAATAATGAGTCATAGCCTTTGTCAACAAGGAAAAGACTTACCCAGCAAGAAATACAATGTTTATCCATTATCAAAAAGGAGACTTATTCGCTAAGACTCCTAAACTTACTCTAAATATGAGGCTTCAGACGCCTATATAAAGGACCTGATCCTACAATCAATACTACGTCTTTGGCTTGATTCTCAGCACCAATTGAGATACATAGGCATCTTGTGAGGACCGATTTAGTCTCGAAACACAAGAACATCCATTAAAGCTCGAAACTCTCTTAAACCCTAGCAATTAATTTACAAGTACGTTTTTTAATCCATAACAATAATATTATTATTTTATTTTATTAAATAGAACTGTTCATGATATTTTTGGAAAATGAGAGGTTTTATTTAGGAAAAATAGAAAAGTAGAAATTTTAGTTAGAAAATATAAAAAAAGAATATACACTTTGGCAAAAAATGGTAAATGGGTTAGTTATTAGCAATTATAACCTTATTATGTTATTTTATTAAATGAAATTGTCTGCGATATTTTTGGAAAATGAGATGTTTTAGTTAGGAAAAATAGAAAAGATATTCTATATAATAATTTTAATATTTTATCTAACGGTTCTCATCGATTTGATCATAGATATCTGACGGCTATGAATGAAGTGACCAGACTACAAAACATTTCATGACGAGACTGCAAAACTTTCAATGTTTCATCTTTAATATAATAGTATAGATAAAACATAATTGTAAATGCAGAATGAGTTTTTAATAATTACGAATAGGTCATTAAAATTATATGCGAAGAGGTTATAACCGTAGTCGAGTTACTGAGGTGTTCCACAGACCCATTTTTCTCTATTTTTAAAATAACAAATTTAATTAAATACAGTAAAGCCTCTCTATTTTTAAAAATTCTTATAATAATAAAAATTATTGTCCCGACATTTTATGATCAATTTAAATTACCTTTATTTCAAAATAATCTCTTAACAATAATATTTTTTTCCGAAAGGACCAATATTAGGTTTGACTGTATTACCTTCTCAATTTAACACACAAGTGTTTTCATTAGTGAATTTTATATAAATCCATTTTGGCAGTTTGGTCAAAATTGCTTCCACTTCCACCCACTTGGATGGTTCCTTTTCATTTTGGAAAATAGATGCAAGCCCACTTGCTTCCTTATCTTCCATTACAACCACACTTTTGTAAAAATGGTGGGGCCCAACAAGAGAAAACAGCCCAACATGGAAGGCTATGAATAGATGGCCCAACTACATAACTTGACCCAAGAAAGCATGGCCAGCATGTCTATCTTTTGCACTTTAATATCATGTCTCAGCTTATGAACTGTCATTTATAGAACCAGTTCAACTCACTAACAAAACTACAAATTCTTGCTAGAACTGCAGTCTCTGTTGAGATCAATGACTGCAATTAGTTCGAGTTTACGGCAACATAACTTATCGTAGAAATCATTTAATCTCGTTAACAAGTTCGAGCTTTTTCTTATCGAGTGAAGCCCATGTAACAACCATGCAAAATGCGAAATGTAGGTTGACGTCGCGTCCATTGTCATTGTCATCTTGCATGTATAGTTGTTCTTCTCTTGATAACAAGAGATTCCATGCCAAACTCCATGTTTGCCTTTAGAAAATGATTAGTGACAAGTTAGGAGACAGAAAAAGAGATTGAATGTGACTTGATGATTGAAAATTCAATTTCGTAGGGCACAAGGAGAGGGACATGAACAGAAGATCATGTGAATCAAATCTTTCTTTGGGACCTTTTCAGATTATTAAGGTATCCAGCATTGCAGCATGACCTACAAAGTACAAACTAAGTGTTCTTTTTTCCTTTCCTTTCCCCCTTTTTATGATAGCCTCTATCACTTGTATTGTAATGGATTTGGAGATGTTAACAAGATTATATGCTAATTGTTTGAGGTCAAAAAAGCATTTTAGCCTTATTGAAAGCTTGAACCATTTTAATATTTAGCACTACAAAAGAGCTTTAAAGGACTACAGTTATAAAATGCTACAAACTGATGGGAAAAAGTGACCACAACGGTAACAACTAAGTACGGAATTAATTTTGTTGGACAATACTAATCCCTACTTGTATGAAACTTCGATGAAACAAACAAGTAAAACAACAATAAACGAAAAATAAGACACCAAACATTGTACGTGAAAAACCCAGGTAAGGAGTAAAAACCACGGGACCGTAATCCACCCAAACAATTCCAGAGTGAGAGTGTTCTTGTAATAAATTACAAACTACTACCTCCTTTAAAAATATTTGCATTGATGTTTCGAAAAACAACCAATGCTCTCCAGAGTGAGAGTGTTCTTGTAATAAAAAGTCAGGAAAATGGCAGACAGTTTTTTGACCTTGAGAGTGTGTGGTATACCGCAGGAACAATGGTCCAGCAAGGACATACGAGGGGATATGAATCCGAAATGATTAACCATGTAACGGAAGTAGCAAGGACTGATTTAAGCAGAAAATCACATTGTTAAAATGAAGAACAACTGGCTTCAAGATGGACAGCGAGGAACATGCTCAGGAACGATTGATGTCGCTTACAATTTGAATACAGTTGTGAATAGCATGAACGAAAGTTCATAGTAATTCTAAACAAAGAACCTATCTACAACATATGTACAGTTTTAATGGAACAAAATATGAGTGTCAATCTTGCCAATTATGAAGTTTTCTGGATTGATGGTTTAACTAATGTGTGTTGTTTGAAAGATCCTCAATGAACAAGAAAAAATGTACTGAGATTTTCAAACTGCACAATTTTTTTGTTTTGACATCCAAACCAAGACATGATCGATAACTTGCAAAGGCAGTGGCTAAACTTTCCTCTTCACAAATTCTATGGTCAACAAAGCGTATATACCTCAATCTTCCATCTTCAGGGAGCTTGATCAACAACAATATGATCGCTGCATACGTCTCTCAACTCGATATTACTGTTTCAGTAGCAACGAACCTGCAGATTTCAGATATTAGTTACAGGTGCCCAATAATGTGAAGTTGGAAGCAGCACCAATCACCATTAAGTATAACAATCTCTACTAAATCCCCTTTCCCGAACATTTAGGCACAAACAGGATGAGATTGCTCAAGATGCTTAAAGGGAAAGGATGTGACTTATTAGCGAACTTCAGTAAAGAGTGACTTGACATGATAGAACTTGAAGGCATCGAAAGATCAATAAGAAAAATAGAAACATCTGTATTTAACTAAAAAAAGAAGGTTTCAAGGATCAAAGCAGTTGATACTATCATGTATACTAATTCCAGGACAACTTTCCGCTGTTTTCCAGTTTTCTAAGAAAATAAGCTAGTTCTGTTGTTATCAGAATGTGAATTGAAATGCCAGTTACCGAAAAGAGTCAAAGTGCACCTAGGGTAAGGTATTATTCAAGAGGCTAAAAACAGAAGATTTACACTGAAGTAAACTGATTCTCTACCTTCACTCTGTCCAAGAATAAGGAGCACGATCAACAACTAGATAGTCTCCCCTAATATCTTTTGCTACTCGAATCTCATTGTCAAGGTAGACAGTATCAAACCTACATAAACAAAATGCAACATCAATCCAAATGACATGAAAAAATCTATAACTCATAGTGAATGTGGCTCAAATGGTAGATTCCGCAGGTACATGGTTTGATCTTTGATCATTGCACCCAGAAATCATTCTTTTCACTTGCAGAAAAATTTTGCAACTGTAGTCAAGCCACTCACCATCCCTGACCAAAAGGAGGTAGCGGAAACTCCCAGTCCTTTCCGCGGAGAACTGCACTTGTAAATCTACCACAACAGACACACCCTATCAGTAAATCATGTACTGAAACCCCGCAAATTTACAAAATCTTAAAGCACTATTCAAATACAAGATACTAAAATTCTGTTCAGTCAGGAAAAAAAAATCAAAATCCATCACAGACACATATTTTTTAGCACTCAACTCTTTTCAAGCCTATCATTGTTCTTCATATTTTTTTCCTTTGTTACTTAAAAGTATGAAATCTATTTAGTGGCTTCTACTAGAGTTTTTTCAATTATACCGAAATAATTAATTACCTACTAATGAGCAGACCTAAATTACGGATTGAGCTAGGAGAACACACCGTGAATCCCAATCAGGAAAATAACAAACGACGCTTTCACCACTGATTAAACACTCAACAAGTATCTGAAAGTTGTGCAGAAAATCTAAAACTACAATTCTACAAATAAAGAAATCCAAACAACACAAAATGAACACAAACCATCTCAACACCAATACACAGACTAGAAGTCTGGAACTAAGTATCAACTCCCGCAATGAAACATAACGACAGGTGGTTGGCATCCATCGATGCTGGGGACCAAATCCCATTAAATATAATATATGATCCACTTAAACCCTCCTAATACCTCCTCGACTGTGAGAGATTTTTCGGAGAGTTGATTACTTAAGATAATATCCGGGCACATAGCGAGATATCGAACCAATATAACCACAATATGCTTAGAAACTAAAAATGTAATCTAATTATGCCAAAACAAGTTAGACGTGCATACCTAAAATTAATCCGTTGATCAGAAGCAACCTCAAGACTAGACCTGACAAAGAAAACCCCATTTGGAGGAAACGTGATGACATTATTCAACACCTTATTCTGAACATCAATCACCTGCAAAACATCCCCTGCCTCCGTCCCAAAAAAACCAGCATTCTTGATGATAAAAAGTTGTTCTTTCTCAGTTGTCCACAACAACCGCCACGTACCAGACAAGGACTCATTGGTGGTGACCATCCCACGTCCATGCACAGCCATTTCTTCGATAGTTTCGATGATTTGGGAGAGTGTTTTGGGATCATTTTGAGTAGTGAGGCCTCTGTTTTGGTTGGAGATAAGGGAAAGAAGAGTGGTTTTCGAGGTGGAGAGTGCTTTTCGATGAGTTGTGAGTTTGGTGATGTGGGGTTTAGGAGTTGAAGAAGTGAAGGGTTTGAAGATGGAGGGAAAAGCAGGAGATGTTGTTATAGCCATGGAAATTGATCAAGATGGATGATGTTTAGTTATGGAAGTTGAAAACCAGTGGAGCTGCTTGCTTCCCTTCTTTTTTTGATATTTCATGGTTCTTTTTATTTATTTTTCTGTTATTAATTTTGGTAAAAGAATTCTAATGATAATTTTTAACAAAATTTTGGATGATAGATACTTAAATTTTGATATGTGAATTGAAAATATTGAGTTTAATTTATTACAGTTTTCTGACACATTGGAACTTTTACAAAATGATGTGGCATGAGAAATGACGAATTTTAATTCGTGGGCGCATACTACTGCAACACAATTATCTAAAATTTCAGCAGAAATCAAAAACTTCAGTTGAGTAAATCCTTCTGAACTTTAACATTTGCTTGACATTTGATTTCAGCGGCCTCAGAAACTAACCAAATCCAATAATCAGGGTGATAGAGGTGATTTTTCGGATTCAATCTACCTTATTCATGCCACTGGCTAAGTTCATGCCACTGGCTAAGACAACTCTTAACTGAGGAGGCAGAGTAGTGTAGTTGAACACTTGATTTGTTTTTGATGCCCACTACTTGCATGTGAAGCCTTTGATCCTGCTCATTTGCCAACAATGACATCTGATGAATGCTTCATGTTTTCGGATAAGAAATCTCTTGGTGTTGGCACAGAGCATCTTGTTATTCTGTAAAGTCAATTACAAGGTTGGACTAAAATTCTTAATATATTGCCTGTGCTGTATGAAGTCCACTAGGCATCATCTGTTACAAGCATCATCTGTTGAGAACTTCCTGCGGAAATGAGCAAAATTTATTAGTCTACTAGTTGTTTATGCACTAGGTGTTCAGAGTATGGTTGTGTTAGCATGGCTTGAGGCTATTGTATTGAGAGTGAGAAACAAGCTTTGCTACTCTTTAAAGAAACTGTGATTGACGATTTCAATACAGTTGTCGATAACTGGAATTGTCATTCACAGTTTTTTAGAGCAACAAAGCATGTTTCTCCTCTCAATACAATAATCTCAAACCAAGCAACAACAATTTACTTGTAGAAATTGTGCTTAAAAATGTTTGATAAGGGTTCTTTTTTCACAATTGTTCTGGCAATTATGCTCTCTCTGAACTCTCTCTGTTAGTTCTGTTACATACATCCATCAGATGCTTCTTGGCCACAACTTGTGTCTGTCAAATTTAATAGTACAACTGGATTCAATAATTTGAAAAGGTCAAAACAAAAATGGTTTTATTGATGGAACTACTCTTAATTAAGCCATAGGCCTAGAAGTTACTGTTACTGATTACAAGTCCTGGGATGGATGCAATAATTTGGCTGAGTTCTTGGATTTTGTAAAAAAACCAGTGTTTTTTTTCTGTAATAGCTTGTAACACTTTTCCGTAAGTTTGGTACAACTGGACACATGTAATAAAAACAATCAATTCTAAATCACATTCTTCATGCTCAGAATTTTCAACGACAATCTCGAAATTAAAAGATTTCAACGGTGATTTTTTTTTAGATTTAGGGCCTGTTTGGCGGAGGATGACTTATAAACCCATTTCAGCTTATTAGGGATGTTTGCAGCTTATTTCATTAACTTATAAATTATAACTTATTTTTTTAGTTTATGACTTATGGGGTGTATAAGTTGAATGTTAGAAAATACTAACATTTTGCTCAACTTATTTCATTTTTCATGATTTCTTTATCTATTTATACTTTTAAATGTTTATATTTAATCTAAAATGTTATTTTTATATTTTACTAACATTTTAGTAGTTTATATTTTTATATTTATACTAACATTTTAGTAGTTTATATTTTTATATTTATACTTTTAAATGTTTTTTAATCTAAAATGTATTTATCGAGATCATTATATTAATTAATTAATTTTTCAATTTAATTTAACAAAAAAATTATTAACTTATAAGTAAATTTATCTAAACACTTACTTAACTTATAAGTTTGCATCAACTTATCACTTATATAACACTTACTCAATAAGACATAAGTTCACTTTTTTAAGTTCTCCCAAACACACTTATAAGAATCCATCAACTTATCACTTATAAAGTAGTTTAATATTTTTGCACCATGGCTAAATTATTAGTTAGGTCAAAGTGATGACTAATTTTTAAATTATTAACGCTCTGGCTCCTCATCCCTTCCGTTAGTTCAAAAACTAAAGGTGTTAAGATTTTTGAAATAAACTAAGATTAAATTATATTTTGATGACTGTAATTTAATTTTTTTTACACATTGTTGGCTAAAGTAAAATGATAGTTATATTATTATTCTAAAATCATAGTGGATGGCTAGATAAAATAACAAACAATTAATTTTATAAATAAATATTATCTCTTTTAAATTAAAAGCGGCGATACTTTTATTATCCTTTCAAATGAATGAATTAAGTTACACAAAATATGGAAGTTTTGGAACTTTCAATAACCGATGTCATATTAGCTGATTTATCTCTCACTTAATTATTATGTCTCTTAATTATTATGTGAGTTTTAACTAAGTTAAACCTAATTCATACATGTATTGGTCATTGTTCGGAGAGAACCATATCTTATAGAGAGAGAATCGGGAGAACCATATATTCTATTATAGAATCTCCTAAATAATTTTAAAAGTTTTTACATAAAATATATAATCTGATTCTAATGTAGAAAATTAGCATATACAAACTTTATAAAAAAATAACATATAAAATTTGAATAAAAAATTGATTTTAAATTTGATTCTATTTTAGAATCATTTTGGATAGATTTGATTCTGCTTTAGAATAACTCTGGACTATTTGACTAATTTTCGATCTTTTAAAAAAAAATAGTTTAATTTCGTTTTTTGATTTAAAAATTGAAATTTATAATCATATCTAATAAAAAATGTGATAAAATATATATTATGAATATTTATGTAATGGTTCTCTCCCAGACTCTATATAAAAAGTTCTCTCTATACTATCTTATAATAAACGAACTTTAATGTTTGGTCGGTGGCTGTTTTTTGGTACTTCATGATTTTACTTAATTACCCTTACTTATTTATTTTAAAACATGTTTTAAAAATTTTAATTATTTAAAAATGAGGTATAAATTATTTATATAAAAAATTGGTATAATATCTACCCACCTATTATGATATTATGTCATCAATAGAATTATTTTTTAATTTAGCCAACAATGTGAAGAAAAATAATTAAATTACATCCATCAAAATGCTATTCAACCTTAGTTTATTTTAAAAATTCTAACGCCGTTAGTTGCAAACTAACAGAAGGGAACCAGAGCCATCAAAGTGCTGAGAAATTCAACAATTAGCCATCACTTTGGCACAACTAATAATTTAGCCATTTTCGTACAAAAATATTAAAATATAGACCATCAATTTGCAATTAAGTCTTTTTTTAATATGCGTAGTCGGTCCTTTTAGCTGTCAAGTTTCTTCAAGCTTATAAATTATGCAGTTGAATGAATTTATGCAGACAATGATAAAAATAGTTGAATCTTCTAGAAATGGATTCAAATTCAATACCTTCAAAATTTTGCTGATGACAGTATTTTAAAATAGAAAAGGAATGTACAGGTCTTTCATAAACCTATCAAAATTTATTACATTAATTACTTTAGTTAAGTGTTCGTCGAAATGACTAATATGAAACTTATAAACAAAGTTGGCCATGTAATATACACTTTGTAGCAGAGATCAAGTTATTCATATATTTGCTGGAATGATCAGCAATGGCTAACTTTAGTTCTGCTTACTTCTCATGCATTTCCCTTTTTTTTTAGTTCATTTGGTGTACATAGAATTGTGATGCTGATAATCAAATGAGACGGCCCCAATAGAAGCTGGGAACCATGTAAAAGGTGCTAGTTTTTGTGGCTTGGCACAAGGAACTGCAAGAGGTGGTTTGAATTTTGCTAGAATTGCTGCATATAACATCTGCACGTCCTTGGGATGATATTGGCAGCTTTCAATAATGCTATAGACGATGGCATTGATATCACTACAGTTTCTTTAGGACCTAAGATATAAGTGCGTTTTGAAATTGACTCGGTTTCAATTGGAGATTTTCGTGCTATGAGAAGGAAATATATTTAACCTTTCCAACAATTTTTCCATTGCAGAGAACAATTGTCAACTCTGCATATTTCTTATGTTACTTTTTGTTTTGTAGCGTGGAGAATGGATCCTTCTAAGAATCCAGAGGCGGAATTTGCTCATGAAGCAGGACAGCTTGATCCAGTAAATGCTGCAAATCCTGGTCTAAAGATGACTATGTAGAAATGCTGTCTTTAATATTTCCAAGCTTAAGATTATAGCTGGGGGGTAATGCTAGGTGCCCTACAGGGAAGAAATTGACACCAAATGATGTCAATTATCCTACAATGACCGCTAATCGTTGAATGACAAAAATCAATTCTTGTAGAAGTCAGCGGAAAACAATTTGAAAAGCATAAGATGAACTATTTTTGTCGAATTTTGAAAAATTCACACTGGATGCTTTAATCAAATATTCTGTGAAATGAAAGATATTCGTTGTAGCTCACTTATGTGGAACTTTTAGCCATTGCCTTTACATCTCATCGATCATGTCTTGGTTTAGGATGTCACAACATTTTTTTTCTTGTTCATTGAGAATCTTTCAGACAACACACATTAGAAAACTACATGATGGACACTCCTCATCAGTTTACTTGTAGAAATTGTGCTTAAATATGTTTGATAAGAGTTCTGTTTCACAATTGTTCGTTCAAATGTGCTCTCTCTACTAAACTCTATCTGTTGGTTCTTTGATAAATGATATTACTCATGGCTTTACAAGAAAATCAAGATCCATCTAGTGTTTATTACATACATCCATCCATTAGTTAATGCGATTGGATTCAACAATTGGAAAAGGTCAATGAGTTTGAAACTATCAGCAAAAACAAACTTGGTAAACAATCACAACATAAGAAAAAATTCAATTTATTATAATATTTGTACTGTCAGCACGCAGTACATAAAGATTCCTAGCTAGTCTACTGAATACATATTGGATCTTTGATCTTACAAACAGTGAGGATTGTCTTCACTGCCAGAGTTCACTACCAGAGGGGAGAAAGGGGAATGCATGAAGCTAAGATAGAGGCACAAGCAACGATGTTGCTGCCTCACCTCTCGGCAGCATGTATAAGATGGCTTCAAAGGGTGATAGAGAGCAGCTGAGCAAGCAGCGTGTAGCTTGAACACGCTGCACTCAGAGGCTTTCTGTGGTGCATGCAGCTCTCCATCACAACAGCAATGATAGCAGACAGAATGACAAACACTGAAAAAATCCTCCCAATACCCATTGAATTTCAATATTACATTCTAAGTAGTCATGATCAGTTCCTCCACCAGTGTGGAAGATCCCTAATAAATTGTAACCGCATTGTCAGAAAATCAATGCTAACCGATTGTATGTGCTGCATGCAAAGGTTTTGTGTGCATGAACCTCACTCCGTCAGCTACAACGATTATCGCAGCTAGAATTAAGAACACTATTATAATCCTCTTTCCTCCCCATAGCCATATTTTTCAAAATTATAAGTCGTTACAATATACAATTATAGTATGAGTAGTCTACCATGAATGCAACAGTGTGTTAGTGATAAAGTGGGTAATTCAATTATCTAAACTTGTGTATTTCATTAATTTATATGTCAATGAAGAAAAACAGTACAGATTCTGTGCATTATATGTGCCAACGATGTGCAAAAAATGTGCTTATTTTTCTTTCGTCTAGGCCTCCACCTTCTAGTTATCCACCCGGATTGCCGCAAGCTCTTTCATACTACAGAACCTTGAGTGCTCTTACATTAGTACAAAGAAACATTTTTATGTGGAGTATTAGCAGTGTGTTCCAAGAATGGTATTACATGGCCTTGTGTCAATATTCAAGAATGGTAGCATAACAATAAGTTCTTGAGGATGGATCACCCGTTCTCTCAATTCCTTTACTTGTCATGATCAACTGATGAGTTATATTTTTATGTGTACGAGTGGGTGAAAGAAGGTCCTGACCACCGACCTTGCAGCAAAAAGAAATAACATAGCTTTACAAAAAAAAACAGCAATGACATTGTTTACTACTAGAATCGAGAAAGGTGAATAAAAGAAGCTCAGGTAAAGGCACAAGCAAGCTTACTGCTCCCTCATCTCCCTGCAACATGTGGAGGAGGGCTCGGTTTTGATGAACTACAAAGCAGAGCATGCAGCACGAAGCTTCTCTCCTCTGCATGGAACATCAATGAACACTAAATATTCACAACTTTGAAAAATGACTCTCTTAATAAAATACATCTAATTTATTTATGTTTCATATGTATTCAAGTAACTATAATTGGAGTTAGCCTGAAAACTTGTATAACTAATTGGAGTTAGCCTGAAAACTTGTATAGCTAATTGGAGTTAGCCTGAAAAATGACTCTCTATTTATGTGTTTATACAAGGGTTATCCTCCTCATGTAAAGTGTTATGGTAAATTATAAGCTTAGGGGTAATCTAAAAAGGAAAGTTAGTTTTAGCAATCATCTCACAATAACGAAGAAAAAGACTTGGAAGAAAAAGACTTGGATGTAAGTTACTACTGCTAGTACATAAGTATCTAAAATTTGAGCAGGAATCAAAAACTTGAGTTGGAAGTCTTCTCAAACGCAGTAGGATCATATTATTAGTAGTAGTGTAACTTGAGCAGTACATACTCTAGCTTCCTAGCTACTGAATACATATAGGATCTTTGATCTTGCGAACAGCAAGAACATTGTTAACTGCTAGAATCGAGAAGGTGAATAGAAGCTCAGGTAGCGGCACAAGCAGGCTTTCTGCTCCCTCATCTCCCTGCAACATGTGTTGGAGGGCTTGGTTCTGATGAAGTACAAGGCAGCAGAGCATGCAGCATGAAGCTTCTGTGCTCTGCATGCAGAGGGTTGCGGCACCAAGCCATCACCTGTGGCGACAGACAGAATGACAAACACTAATATATCCTCCCAATACCCATTGAATTTTTAAAATTATATTCTAAGTAGTCATCAGTTCCTTCACCAGTTATTGCCTTTATAAATTTTCTCAATTGCTATCTGCAAGTAAAATTTAGGCAAAAGATAATTTTAAAAAACAATAAGATAAAGAGCACAACATAAGATAAAGATCACATATATTATCATAATATTTGTACTGAAGAGTGTAACTTCAGCGCGCAATCCATATACAAGCTAGCTACTGTATACATATTGGATTATCATTGATCTTGCAAACAGCAAAGGTTTCTTTTGACTCGGCTCTTGAACGATGGAACGTTCTTTACCACCACAAATTCGGAGAATGGTGAAAAACAGTGCAGATCTGTGATAATATGTGCAAAAGATGTGAAAAAAATGTGCAAAAAATGTGCTTATTTATTTCTTTTAGGCATCCACCTTCTAATCCACCCGGATTGCCCCGAGCTCTTTTACACTACCGAAGCTTGAGTGGTCTTACATTGATCAGTACAAAGAAACATTTCTATGTGGAGTACTAGCAATAGCCACCATGATAACCTGAAAGCCAAGCTATTTTAGCCAACGGTTTGAAGAGATCAGATGGAAAAGATGGTTATGTAACCACGTTTCTTAGGACCGAAGTTCTAAATAGTAATTAGGTAAGGAATGTCAACCCACCTTTGATTGAGATCCTCCAAACAACGCCTTTACTATTAGGTGTAAGATTCTAGAAGAGTAACTATATATAATTGTGAAAACAAAGACTATGATCAATGTCCAGCACATGCATGCAACAATGGAAACCTATTGAATTGTTCTTCTAAAATTCAATATGAAAGCACTTAATTTCTAAAATGAAAAGGTTTGAATTTGTTGTTTCGGAGAGAATATTAGTCTATGATTAAGTAATTAATTATTAATCTAAATTAATAATTAATATAAGGAGAAATTTGGACTATGCCAAAATATGGCATAACACTCATCAATATTATATACTATACCATTAAAACGAAACATTAAAATGGTACATGTTTTTTGGTAATTCGTGATTTTACTTAATTACCCTTACTAATATTATTAAATATTAAGACATATTTATAACCAATTACCTAATTGCTCTTAATTCTCTGTAAAAATATATTATTAAATATTAAGACATATTTACTTAATTGCTCTTACTTCTCTGTAAAAATATATTATTAAATAATAACATTAACTATTTATAACTCATTACCTTTTAAACTAAAACACATTACTTTTTGTTTTTTTATTTATAAACAAAATCCCCACTTTGTCCAAAAATATCACGGACAATTACCTATTTTAACTAAAACCTGTTATTTTTTTTCTATTTTTACTTACTAAAATCCATCATTTTCCAAAAATATCAGGGGTAAACCCTTAATAATTTATTTTAAAACCTATTCTAAATTATTTATTTTTAAAACATATTCTAATGCTTTTAATTTTTTTTAAAGTTCACATATTTTAACATGCATACTTATTTTTTTAGCAAATGCAATTAATTAAATATTATGATGTAAATAATCAAACAACAACTATTAAAAATCTCCTCCTTTCCCAAAAATATCACGAAATATCACAGGAAATTATCTTTTTTAACTAAAACATCTTACATTTTATATTTTTACTTACTAAAACCTCTCCTTTTCCAAAAATATCACGGGTAAACTTTTAATTATTTATTTTAAAACCTATTTTTATTTTATTTCTACCTACTAAACCTCCTTCTTTTTCAAAAATATCACATGTTAAACTCTTAATTATTTATTTAATTATATTTTTTGGTACCTGTTTTTGATACCTATTTTTCGGTACGGTAATTGTATTTTTTAATTATTTATTTAATTGTTATAAAAATATTACAATCAGTTACTCATTCAGTTAAAATACATTATTTTTCCTATTTTTTCTAACAAAATCCCCTCTTTTTCTAAAATGGTCACGGGCAATTACCCTTTTCAACTAAAATATGTTATCTTTTCTATTTTCCTTACTAAAATACCTCATTTTCCAAATATATCATGGGCAAATCCTTACTTATTTATTTTAAAAACCTATTTTAATACTTTTAATTGGCAATTACCTTTTTCAACTAAAACATGTCACTTTTTTTTTATTTTTTCTTACTAAAACCCCTCTTTTTCCAAAAATATCACGGACAAACTGTTACTTTTGAATTTTAAAATTCAACGAAAACATGACATTTTTTCTATTTTTCCTTACTAAAACCTCTCTGTTTCCAAAATATCACGGACAAACCGTTACTTATTTATTTTAAAATATATTTTAATACTTTTAATCATTTAAAAAAGTTTAACACGAATACTTATTTTTTTAACAAACGCAATTAATAAAATATAAATAATAAATAATAAAATTAACAATTATTAAAAACAATTACACGAGTTTTAAGCTATATATAATTACGAAAACTCGTACTTCTTCGAAACTTTTAAACTTTAATTAATTAATCACCTCACATCAATAAACATAGAATGATGCTAACTTTTTATGCCAGACCAAAATTTTCAATTGATTGATTAGACTAACTAAACTATTAGAATCATATCGAACCACAAAGTCATAACAACTCAGCAAAAGACCAGGATGTTTGTTTGCCTATGAAATTAAACATGAGTAACTCTAATTCAAAACCTTAACGGAGAAATTTGGTGATAACAAATTTCGGAAATTGTTGGAATAACGAATTGTAAAAATAGAGGGATTTGGGTTTTTTGAATGTTTGGGGCTGTACTTGAAAGGTGTCTCGACTTGTTAGATGTGTCGGATCCTATTCCAAGATGAATGCGTACCCTGTTTATATATAGGGATCAAGCCAACACATTTCTGTGATAGGATAGTGTTTTTAATCAGGGATATATTGAGATAAGTTGATTTTAACTTTTTATAGTTATATTATTGTTAGGATTTATGGGTGATGGCTAATAGACAGCTTGACTAGATATTTTAAATGCTTAATTTTATTAAGTATGAACATACTATCACAGCCAGAGTGTGTTCTTGTAACCATTTTGTTTACTGTTAAATAAGATCTTAGTACATCTTGGTAGAAGTTCATTTGTTTGTTCAAGCCTCAAGAAGTGCTTAAAGAAGACATCAAAAATAAATGTTACTGTCATGGCACTGACAGTAAGGTTACAAGAAGACAACATGTTGCAAGTCACGACAGTATATCCACTCTGACAGCAACATTGGCGGAAGCCCTGAGACAGCAACTTTACCTTAGTCTGACAGCAAGCTTGGAAATCCTAACAGCATCTTTTGCGGGGATTTCTTACTGTCACCAAAAGCACATACTTGTGACAGCAAGCTTGAAGATCAGGATACTGTCTCCAAGGGATAATCTTTGTATTAGGGATCTACCCAGTCAAACATGTGACAGTTTGGATGTGCAAGAAACAGGCGTGCTGCAGTATCCCAACATTGCATCAGGTTTGCAAGACTATGACAGAAGCTTGAGAGATCACATGACAAAGCTCACCAATTCAAGAGTATGACAGATCAACATCTACTGAATTGTGTTAGCTAAAAATAGAATGTATCTAGATTGCTTTTTCCAGTAATGATAAACTTGTTTTTATAGCAATTTAGGTAAGATTCACGGGTAGGCAATTTGTAAGAAGCTGCCACATGAAAATGACATCAGCTTCACAAACCCGTGATGAAAGAGATATGATTAGTTTACTTAGACTATCTCTCAATTCATTCTATGTATCACTCGAGAAATTGAAGCTCAAGAAAATTGATATTTTCTTGAGGTTGTAGCAACACATTGCAAAATAAATTAAACATTTATTTTGTGAGAAAAACACTTGTGCCTACTTGTGTTTGCAATTCTTAAACTGATAAACGTTAATCTTAGTTTTTGTTGTTGAAGCGTAGATTGAGATTTATCAGTATTGCATTCAACCCCCCCCCCCTCTGCAATAGTCAAGGACCAACAATTAACGTTGTGATTCTTTCCTGATTTGAAAGAATCGTTTGGAGATATTTCCCGTTATTGATTGATTGATATTGATTCTTTCCTCGTTTCAGAGAGAGGATATTACTTAGCGGTTAAGCAATAATTATTGTTAGATTAATATTGGGAAATTAGGAGATAATTGAGGCAACCGAAAATATGGCGTAACAACTACCCCCAGTTCTTCAGTGCAGCTTGATGGACTGGAGAACTAAACGTGCTTTGATCTTCCGAATTTCCCGAGTCACTGAAACAACTAGGAGTAGAAGATTAGCAGATAATATGGACCAGATAATTACCCGTAATATGCCTGTAGAAGCGAGAGAGACAACATGATGTGCCCGTAATATGCCTGTTGCTACAATGGAAACAACATATTGCGCCCGTAATATGCATGTAGATGCGAGGACGACAACATGCGAGATGTGAGAAGAACATATGTACGAGCAGTTTTTCAAGTGTGAGAGAATGAGCGGCTTTGTGTAGATATTGTTGCGCTTCCCCTTGTAAAGTTAGGTTTGTGAATCCACTATTCAAGATATAGTATAATGTAGTAGCATCAGTAGTGATGTCCTTGTATGTATGTTGAATAAGGAGATAATGTAATGTGTTGAGATCGTAGTCCAAGCATTATCCCGGAGGATCTTCCTAAGTATGTTAAACAGGACTCCGGCTTATGCATTCCAAGGAAAGTATGCTTTCTACAAGGAAGTCATATTCCTATGCATCTTCTCCCTTACAGGGAGGACTCTAGCTTATGCATTCCAAGGAAAGTATGCCTCCTAACAGGAAATCATATTCCTATGCATCTTCTCCCTAACAGGGAGGACTCCAGCTAATGCATTCTGAGGAAGGTATGCCTCCTTACAGAAAGTCATATTCCTATGTATCTTCTCCCTAACAGGGAGGACTCCAGCTAATGTATTCGAAGGAAGGTATGCCTCATAACAGGAAGTCATATTCCTATGCATCTTCTCCCTAACAGGGAGGACTCCAGCTAATGCATTCCGAGGAAGGTATGCCTCCTAACAGGAGGTCATATTCCTATGCATCTTCTCCTTAACAGGGAGGACTCCAGCTAATGTATTCCGAAGAAGGGATGCCCCCTAACAGGAAGTCATATTCATATGCATCTTCTTGGTGAGCTTCCCGGAAGTACGGATAAGCACCCCCGAAGTACGGGTTTACCAAGGCACTCCAAGCAACACCTTCCACAAAGAAGGGCCTTCAAATTAATCCCAAGTAACACCTTTATCAAATAAAGGTCTTCAAAAAAAAAATAATAATTTCTAAGCAACACCTTAAAGAAGGGCCTTCAAAAATATTCCAAGCAACACCTTAAAGAAGGGCCTTCAAAAAATAATTTTCAAGCAAAACCTTAAAGAAAGGCCTTCAAAAAATAATTTCCAAGCAACACCTTAAAGAAGGGCCTTCAAAAATAATTCAAGCAATACCCTCTGCAAATAAGGGTCTTCAAAAATAATTCAAGCAATACCCTATGCAAATAAGGGTCTTCAAAAATATCACATAGAGACAACCATAGAATCTAAGAGTGTCCAATGTTTACAAGTAAATGTATGATGGACATGATGATATGAATGAATACATGATGCGAATGATGCACATGATGATTAATGAATGCATGATACGAATTATGCAGGGCCTTAAAAACAAGATTACCCCGAAGGGCCTTCAAAAGACAATCACCACGTAGGGCCTTCAAACTAAATCTCCCTGAAAGAACTTCAGAAGACGATTAACCCTTAGGGTTTTCAAAAATATTATCATCTTCAAAAGAGAGTTTTCTAAAATATTATCCTTCTCGAAAGAGGGTCTTCTAAAATATTATCCTCGTCGAAAGAGGGTCTTCAAAAATATTATCCTCCTCGAAAGAGGGTCTTCTAAAATATTATCCTCCTCAAAAGAGGGTATTCAAAAATATTATCCCTCTTGGAAGAGGGTCTTCAAAAATATTATCCTACTCGAAATAAGGTCTTCAAAAATATTATCGTACTCAAAATAGGTTCTTCAAAAATATTATCCTCCTTGGAAAAGAGAGCTTTCAAAAAAATTATCCTTCTCAGATAAAGACCTTCCACACTTATTTTTGTCCATGCACGAGCTAGTGAAGTAATCAAATCATGTGCTACGAATATTGCATCACAATTCTTTAACATCTCCATGATTCAGATTCTGCTCAGATCTGTTTTTTACCTTTTTGGCCCTGTAAACGATATTTTCTTGGAAAACATAAAACATGAAAGTTGTAGGAAACGAAAAGATCTTTCCGATGATATATGGCTCGTCAGAAACGGACTTATAACGAATCAGGAATCAAATAAAACGTCTACTGATTAACTTTTCAATACTGAAAAACGGGACCTGATTATGTTTTGTGATTTCGAGAATAGATCGAAACATAATCGGAGAAAACACTAAGAACGAAAGTTGTAGGAAATCGCAAAAGCTTTTCGGATCATAAAAAATCATCAAAATCTGACATGTATTAAATTTACTATGAATTTTATACGATAATTTATTTGTACGGACAAAATCATAAGAAAACTTATCTTAATTTTGAATAGAACCACGAACCACCGCCTCCATCGTTCTGCTCCTCCATTAAAACCGCTCCATATCTGATAAAACCCCTTTGTGCATGGTGTAGATGATTTGATTGTCCTCCATAATCAAAAAATAATCCCCTCCTTCTAGCGCCAATTGTTAACAGAGGAATTTGGTGATAACAAATTTCGGGAATTGCTAGAATAACGAATTGTAAAAATAGGGGAATTTGGGTTTTTTGGATGTTTGGGACTGGACTTGAAAGGTGTCTCGACTTTTTAGATGTGTCGGATCCTATTCCAAGATGCATCTGTACCCTGTTTATATATAGGGATCAAGTCAACGCAGTTCTGTGATAGGATAGTGTTTTTAATCCCTGTGATTGTTAAGGGATATATTGAGATAAGTTGATTTTATCTTTTTAGAGTTATATTAGCGTTGTGATTCTTTCCTGATTTGAAAGAATCATTTGGAGATATTTCCTGTTATTGATTGATTGATATTGATTTTTTCCTCATTTCAGAGAGAGGATATTACTTAGTGGTTAAGCAATAATTATTATTAGATTAATATTGAGAAATTAGAAGATAATTCTGGCAACCGAAAATATGGCGTAACACAAAATTTCAATACCTTGGATTCTTTGCTATGTGCTTCCTTTTCTCAAAAGTGTGAAGTTAGATTTTTCTGTAAACTTTATTCAAATATGGCAGCAAAACATGTCCCTTTAAGCCAATTTGAAATTCTTCAACATATATTTGAAATTTGGATGGTGTAAATAGATCATCAACGTAGGTGTTTAGGATAACTTAAAAAAATAAATTTATAACTTAAAATGAATAAGTATTATATAAGTAGTAAGTAAATGAACTCTTATAAGTTATTTAGGTGTTTGGATAAATTTACTTATAAATTAATAAGTTTTTGCTAAATTAATTTTTAAAAAATAATTATTTAATACAATGATCTCAATCCATGCATTTTAAATTATATAGACATTTAAAAATATTAATATGAAAATATAAAATATTAAAAAAAATAAAGAAATCAAACAATAAGTCAATAAGTTAGGTAGAATGTATGTGGTTTCTAACATTCAACTTATCATCATATAAGTTATGAGTTAATAAGTTGAGTACACAAACACCCCTTTTATGAACTTATAATGCATAAGATAACTTAATTTAACGTTGCCAAACGGGCGGATAGACTTGTGCAGTTGTGCCTTATAAAGTGCAAAAACATTCCAAACTAAGTGTGTGTTTGGGTATCACAAAAAAGTTAACTTATAGCTTAAAATGAGTAAGTGTCATATAAGTGATAAGTTGATGAATTTTTATAAGTTATACGGGTGTTTGGATAAATTTACTTATAAGTTAGTTAAGGGTTTGCTAAATTAAATTTGAAAAAATAATTATTAAATACAATGATTTCAACACTTGCATTTTAAATTAAAAAAATATTTAAAAACACAAAAGTAAAAATATAAAGTATTAAAAAACAAACAAATCAAGTAATAAGTCAATAAGTTCAGAAAAATGTACTCCATTATTAACATTCAACTTATCAACATATCTATACTATACTATTATAAGCAAAACAGGGTATATTTGGTTGGTTTGGTTTGGTTAATGCCTTCCAAAAACAAATTAAAACTTTCCAAAACCAGAAAAAAAACTGAATAAAACAAAGAAAAAAACCAAAAAAAAAGAAAAAAAAACACTACGGAAAAAAGAGATACAAATACACACATACAGGACACCACCCCGTAGAGGACTCTGACTCTCTCTAATCGACCAACGATCATAGACCCAGCACGATTATCTCACCAATTTTGTGTATATATGTTAACTGACTATAGTTAAAGCTTCGTTTGGAAACATGGATAGCTATCTATGGTTATAATTCTTGTTTTAATGTGTTATTTTTGATTGTTTGTTCTAATCTATAAAAGTTTGTATCAGAAGTTTATATTTGATTTTTGTGTTTTTGCAGGATGATGAGACGACATTGTGAGAGGAAGAAAACATAGCAAATACTGAATCATTCTTTAGAAGAATTGCTTGCAAGGTATGCTGCAAATGTTCTAATCTATTAACTACAATATGTTTGATTGTCTGTCCAAATTACAATTATTAAAGTTTATATCTACTAATCTATAATCTATAATTACATTTGTATCCATTTGTTTTGGATTATGTGATTGACCTTGGGTAATACCGATAACTTTCCTGGATGGAAGCATGATTAGTACTTTACAGGTATTCCACTTCTTAATTTGTAAGTTTATTCTGTTAGAAAATGATGATTTAATGAATGTATCAGAGTTGAGTGGCATCAGTACCTACATCATCAGTAGCTGACGAGTGATGACGTCATCATCAGTAGTGGAACAAATCAGAAGTTATGATGATTGATATTGTTCCATGATTTCAGGAGAAGATTGATTTGCTAGGATATGTATCACCGAAGCTGTTACAGAAGATAAGCGACAAGAAGATCAATCTAATTAAATGAAGATTATCTTATGTAAAAGAATGTGTAGCTCTGTGTGTATATAAACACAGGATAGGTTTTACGAGAGTAATAACTTTACACGAGTATTTTGAAAACCTAGCAGCTCTTAAGAACTCATAGTTTCTTGAGAGAGTTTGTATCAGTTTTTATAAAGATTAATAAAAGCTGGTATTGATTGTTTTATATCTTTTTATTTCGATTATTTCATACGATTATATTCAACCCCCTTCTATAATCGACATCTACCTGGTAACAATTGGTATCAGAGCAGACTGATAAAGTTTACAAATCAGAAACGATCAAGATATCAGGAAACAGATATGAAGCAATGAAGATCCCAATGTTGAAGAAATATGAATTTTCAACATGGAAGGTTAAAATGACAATGTATTTGGAAGCCTCAGATCCAGACTACATTGACAGGATAAATGATGGAGCATTTGTTCCAACCAAACTAGTTGTTGCAACTGAAACTACTCCTGCAAGTGTAGTTTTGAAAGAAAAGAAAGAATGGACGCCTGAAGACAAGGCAACAATGCTGAAAGATGCAAAGGTTAGAAATATTTTGCATAATAGTTTAGATACTGTTTTATCTAACAGAGTTATTGCCTGTAAGACTGCAAAGGAAATATGGGATGCCTTGGAAGTTCAATGTCAAGGAACTGAAGAAATCAAAAAGAATAGAATAGGTATTCTTATTCAAGAATATGAACAGTTTGAAGCAAGGAATAATGAAGGCATAACAGAAATCTATGATAGGTTTCTCACTCTGTTGAACGAGCTCTCGCTTGTAGGAAAAGTGTATGACGTTGAAGACTCAAACATCAAGTTTCTAAGATCTCTACCTATGGAATGGATAAATCAACAAAATCTTATGAGACACACTTATAGGATGAATTTGATGACACTTGATGAGATCTATGGCATGCTGAAAACATATGAGCTGGAGATCAAGCAGAAGGAAGGTGTCAAGTCAAAATCAAAATCTGTTGCTTTAAAGACTGAGTTAAAAGAAAAGCACATGAATCAAAACAAAATGAAAGCCAAGGCACGAGTAGCTGTGGAATCAGATACTGATACTGATGAAGATGAGAGTACTGATGAAGAGTCAGAAGAAGATTTTGACAAAGAACTAGTGCAAATGGTGGCCTGATGGTGAAGAGCTTCAGGAAGATGAAATATGGTAAATTCAGAAAAGATGGAAGGATTTCAAAAGGAAATCAGTACTCTGACAATAAGAGCAAGTTCAAGAAGAATGATCTTTCCAAAGTCAAGTGTTTCAATTGTGACAAAATGGGATATTATGCTACAGACTACAAGAAGCCCAAAACTGGAAAGGCTTCTGGGAAGGCTCTTGTGACTTCAAGCAAACGATGGATGGACTCCTCTGATTCTGAAGAAGAGGAAGAAGTCAACTATGCATTAATGGCTGATATTGAGGAAATTTCTGAAAAGGTACCTGAAACTACTTATGCTTTTGATACTAATAATATGTGTGAATTAAGATCTTTTCTGAAGACCATGCATATTAGCTATAATAATCAATCTAAAGAAAATATCAGAATCTTAAGTGAAGTAGCTGATATTAAGAAAAAGAATGATTATTTAGAGACTGAATTAGTAGTTTTAACAGATACTAAGAACTTGTGTGATAAACTCAAAAGGATAGAGATAGAACAGATGTTAAAAATAGAGTTTCTAGAAAAGGAGTTAAAGAAGGAAAGAGAACAAATTAGAGTGTGGACTCATTCTGGTAAACAGACCCATCTTCTCATGAATGATAAAAATTGGAAGAAATGCTTAGGATACAAAGAGAACAAGAAGAAAGAAAAAGAAAAAGTCACTTTATCCACACACATAAAGTTTGTTTCAGAAAGCGAAATGAAAAATAACTCTTCCTTTGAAGAAGGATCAAGTTATAGTACTAAGGTAGTTTCTGAGGAAGAAATGACAGAAGAGTTAATTTCTGATATAGAGATTGAATCAATCTCTAGTGAAGAAAATAAATCATCTGTTTCTAAAACTAGCACTTATATTCCTATGAATACTCATGCTAAAACTATTACTGAATCTGTAAAGAAGAGTGTCAAGAAAGAAAAGAACATAGGTCATCTCTCCTCTGGAAAGTTAAAGAAGAAAATTAGTGCAGTTACTGGCATTAGGAATGAGAAAACTCCTAAAAGGCATAGGAATGGGAAACAGGGAATTGACAAGTCTAATGGTTATAAGTATATTCCTAATGCTCCAAGAAAGACATGTCATACCTGTGGTAATACTAATCATCTTGCCATTGATTGCAGGAAGAATAAAAAGAGGAGAGTTGATATTCCTATATCTGATGTTAGGAGTAGAAAAGTTGGTTATAAACCACAGAATCCATGTTCTCACTGTGGTAGTAGTTGGCATTCAGTTTACACATGTAGCAGTTATCATAACTTGTATCATGACAATTATATGCCCTTGCCCAAATTTAATAAAAATGCAAGTTTTGATAATAAAGTGATTCTGTCATCTATGCATGTGTATGTTAAGAAAAACTCTGTCAAATCGAGTTCAACTGAGTCAAAGTCAGTTGAAAAGATTTTAAAGAAGAATTTCTCTGCAATTCTTAACAAGAAATTGAAAAATAGAACCCAACAAGTGTGGGTTCTTAAAAATTCTAACTGATTGAGATATTGATTGCAGGGCAACAGGAAAAATGTTCTAGTTCTGGATAGTGGATGTTCAGGACATATGACTGGAAATAAGTCCTTGCTGTCAGATTTTGAGAAGAAAGTTGGCCCAAAGGTTTCCTATGGAGATGGCAATATAGGACACACCTTGGGATATGACAATATTGTGATTGGAAATGTCATCATTCAAAATGTAGCTCTGGTAGAAGGACTGAAGCACAATCTCTTGAGCATCAGTCAAATTACTGACAGAGGTTATCACGTCAACTTTTATGAAAGTCATTGTGAGATAACTAGCAAGAAGGGTGAAAAAGTAATTCTTACTGGTTATAGACGCGGTAACATATATGAAGCCAACTTGCATTCTGCTACTGACGGAAAAATGACGTGTCTGCTATCAAAGGCATCAGTAGATGAAAGTTGGAACTGGCACAAGAAACTATCTCATTTGAACTTCAATAATATCAATGAGTTAGTTAGAAAAGACTTAGTGCGAGGTCTTCCAAAGGCAATGTACTCTCCTGATGGACTCTGTGACTCTTGTCAAAAAGCAAAGCAGAAGAGAACCAACTTCAAAAGTAAATCAGAATTCTCAATAGACACAGCCTATCACTTGCTTCATCTGGATCTGTTTGGCCCCGTGAATGTGATGTCTATCAACAAGAAAAGATATACGTTGGTAATTGTCGATGAATATACAAGATTCACATGGGTCTATTTCCTTCACAAAAAGAGTGAAACTCCAGACATTCTGATAGAGCATGTAAAGTTACTAGAAACTGGATCCAGTAATAAAGTCAAGATTATGAGAAGTGATGTGGAACTGAGTTTAAAAATTCAACAATGGAGGACTTCTGTAAATCAAAAGGAATTGTGCAGCAATTCTCTGCTCCTGGAACTCCACAACAAAATGGAGTAGTTGAAAGGAAGAACAGAACTCTAATTGAAGCTGGGAGACCCATGTTGGAAGAAGCAAAACTGCCCACTTACTTTTGGGCAGAAGCCATTAATACTGCATGTTACACTCAAAATTGCACCTTAATCACAAGGCATGGAAAGACTCCGTATCACATGCTTAAGGGAAAGAAACCTAGTGTAAAACATCTGCATGTATTTGGCTGCAAATGTTTTATCCTGAGACCTCATGCTGAGCAACTTGGAAAATTTGATACAAAAGCAGATGAAGGAATTTTCGTTGGCTATCCAGACACAACAAAAGCATTTAAGGTATATAATCTGTGAACCAAGATTGTAAATGTCTCAGTGAATGTATCATTCGATGACAGAAGAATAACTGGAATTTCTGAAGATACTCATGAAGAACTGATTTTTGGAGATGAACTAGAATGCGATAGTAGTGGTGATGTTAAGGGGGAGTCTGTCAATGAAACAAATTCTCCTGATACCACTACTGATGAACAGTCTACAAAAAACACTTCTGCAAGTACTGATGGAAGTACTGATACTGATAGTACATCAAGAGAAAGCAGTCAGGAAACTTCAAGCTTCAATGAAGCCTCTCAGGCAACTGGCTCAGGGGGAGCTTCGCACTCAAATGAAGATAGTTCTTTTGAAGGCACTGATGTAGGGGGAGCATCAAGTACAAGAACTCAGTTACCATCAGCAAGAAGATGGACACAAGCTCACACTCCTGACCTAATAATTGGAAATCCTGACGCAGGTGTTCAGACTAGAAATGCCACTCAGAATGAGTGCTTTTTTCATAACTTTCTATCTCAAGAAGAACCGAAGAAAGTTGAAGATGCTTTAAAAGATGCTGATTGGGTAACAGCCATGCAAGAAGAACTAAATGAGTTTGAAAGAAATGAAGTATGGAAACTTGTTCCAAGACCTAAAAATAGATCTATTGTGGGAACTAAATGGGTCTTCAGAAATAAGACTGATTCTGATGGAGTTATCACAAGAAATAAAGCTCTACTGGCAGCAAAAGGTTATTCTCAACAAGAGGGTATTGACTACGACGAAACATTTGCTCCAGTTGCACGACTTGAAGCCATCAGGATATTCCTAGCATATGCTGCACATATGAAATTTAAAGTCTTCCAAATGGATGTAAAAAGTGCTTTCTTGAATGGGGAACTGGAGGAAGAAGTATATGTTGACCCCAAATATCCAGATCACGTGTATCGATTGGATAAAGCACTATACGGACTGAAGCAAGCACCAAGGGCCTGGTACGAAACACTCACTCAATTTCTTCTTGACAGTGGGTTCACAAGAGGTACCATTGATAAAACTCTGTTTTACATACAAAAAGGAAAAGACTTGCTTTTAGTCCAGATAAACGTTGATGATATTATTTCCGGGTCTACTAATGATAAGATGTGTCAAAAGTTTGCTAAGTTAATGTAGTCGAGATATCAAATGAGTATGATGGGAGAAATGAGCTATTTCTTGGGGCTACAAGTAAAACAGACTGATGAAGGAATTTTTATCAATCAGTCCAAATACACCAGAAATTTGCTCAAGAAGTTTAATATGCAAGACAATACTACTGCCAATACTCCTATGGCTACTGATACCAAGCTTGATTCAAAGGAAGGAATTGAAGTGGATGTAACAAGTTATAGAGGAATGATTGGTTCACTCCTATATCTCACTGCAAGTAGACCTGATATCATGTTTGCTACCTGTCTCTGTGCACGGTTTCAGTCACAACCAAGGGAACCTCATCCTATAGCAGTCAAGAGGATATTTCGATATCTCAAAGGGACACCAAACTTGGGCTTATGGTATCCAAGAGCATCAGACTTCACTCTGATAGGTTACTCTGATGCTGATTTTGCTGGCTGTAAGATTGACAGAAAAAGCACTTCTGGGAGATGTCAGTTCTTAGGTGATCGTCTGGTCTCATGGTTTAGTAAGAAGCAGAAGTCAATCTCGACTTCCACTGCTGAAGCTGAGTACATTGCTGCAGGAAGCTGTTGTGCTCAGATTCTCTGGATGAAAAACCAGTTGCTGGATTACGGTTTGCACTTCTCTAAAATTCCTATTTACTGTGATAATCAAAGTGCTATTGCAATGACAGGGAATCCAGTTCAACACTCGTTGACCAAGCATATCAGTATCGGGTATCACTTTATTCGTGAGCATGTTATGGAAGGAGCAATTGAGCTTCACTTCGTTCCTACTGATCAACAATTGGCTGATATCTTTACTAAGCCTCTAGAAGAAGTTGTGTTTACTAAACTTGTGAATGAGCTAGGAATGATCATGAATGAATAAGTACTGATGCCTGGTACTGATACTGATGTTTCGTTTTGCATTAAGTGATATCCTTTCTTTCACTTTGCAATTAGTAGGGAGTCTGATTGTTTAGTTCTGATGGTTGTTTTCATGCTGGAAACAAACTAATCGTAAAAGTTTTGGTTTTATCAGATAAACATGCATTCATTCAAAAATATAACGTACATTGATAAAGAAAACAATGGATTCATTCATTCATTGTTACAAATTTCTTTACATTGACTTTATACATCATCTCCTACTCTTGTCTAGCTAATCTCTCTCTTGAAGCTTATCTAATATACTTATTACAGAGAGATGCCTTACTAAACTAGGACAAGTACTTGAATGCTATCCATCAGAGGCAGAACAGGTAGAGTCAGAAGCTATTGTGTGCTCTAACCTCTGATGACAACTACTTGTATGCTCAGTTGGAAAGAATACCAGATGAGATGTCAATCACTTGACATCCCCCTAATGTTGGATCTTATTCATCGTCTCGTCTTCTCTTTCTCGCTTGCAGCTTGCAGGGTTCAAGGAAAATTTCTTCCTCAGTACCCTCCAAGTAGCTTTTACGGAGAAGCAAGAGACAAGCATCAGAAGCAACTTCCTCTGCAAGGATTGGATCATCAAATGGACCGGGTCGAATGATGTGGGCGTAAGGGTTTGATATTGGACCCTCAGCTATCTCATTATCTGCAATGAGTCCTTCTTCATCCAGAAAGATCAATTCTAGCAAGTCATCAATTAGATAGTTTGCCTGCTGCTCCCACTCCATCTCAAGAAACTCTTCAAGAGGCATAAACTCAAATACGCCTGCCATATGCTTTGAAATTTGTATGGTTGTGTATTTTGTTCTTCACAGTGACAGGTGTTTATATACTGAGCTTGGGTAACTAAAAGGTTTTAGCTATAGGGAATATGAAGCGTGTTGAGTTCCAAGACAGCATTTAATTGACTGTTGGACTCTTCCACTCTCCAATATTCTCTCTCTGATTAAGATTGTTAATTGATAAATTAGTTTTTATTGATTTTATTCTAATAGCTAAATGCAGGGAAATGTCCATAATTTTGTTGGCTGACAGGTGTCAACTCGCGTGATTCTCACGTGCTATACAACTGTTGTGTATAGGCGCCATAATCACACGTCCTCAAAAATCGTGCGTCGTCATTCTTTACACGATAAGTGTTCCAGTACCATCATTACTCTTGTTTTTCGGAAAATTTTGCTGCTAACTATACTCACAAAAGATTGTCCACTTCACAACTTATCATATAATTTCTTCTTTGTGTGATAATATATCTCTCTCTCTCTCCAAGCTTTTTCACTATCAAAAATGGCAGCAATTCATTTTCCAACTTCCACAAACAAGAATCTCATGAATGATGGTATCCTATTTGTCACGAAAAATTACTCTGCTATTCTGGATAAGACAAAAGCCCCATCCGAATTTCATCTCATCCAGGATTTTCTAGCTTCTAGCTCAATTGGGTTTGCTCTGACAGAACCCAAGGCAATTTCTGCACAAGCAGTGATGCAAATTTGGAGTACTGCAACCTACACTCCAGGTACTTCTAATACTCAACCCAGTCTCATCTTCTCCTATAGGAATGATATGTATGAGGTCACTCCTACTATTGTTCAAAGAGCTTTGCACTTGGGTAGTCCTACATCCTTTACTCCTTTCTTTTCTGAGGCTGTACTTCAGGAGTTTTTCATCAAAATTGGTTATAATGGTGATATGACTAGAATGGGTAGACTGGTAAGAACGAAGCTTCGACAAGAATGGAATTTTTTCTTTGATTCCATTGGTAAGTGTTTCATGAACAAGAGTTCAAACTTTGATGCTCTCACTCAAGCCACACAAAACATTGGGTACTCTCTAATCTATGGTTATGACTTTAATATAGCTAGCATGCTTATTGATTCCATAGGAAGTAGAATAAATGAGAATCGGGAAACTGTCTACTTTGGTCGTTTTCTGCATTTGATTTTTAAGTACTTATGCCCTAATGTTGCTTTTCAAGATGAGCGCTTGTTACCTGTTTTTCAGAATACTCCTCGCTCCTTTCAGGAGTACATGTTAAAAGGGAAACAAATGTTTCAAGGTGATGTTGTGTATCATGAATAGGTCAGGCAACTTCTGAGACAGAGATTGCCTACTGTTTATGGATTGGATCCTAGTACCATGATTCAGAGGTCTGATGTTGCTACCCCCTCTGTATCTAACCCACGTACACATCTTAAACAAATTCCTACACACTCTAATCCCACCTCTGATGGCTCTCAACAGCAATCAGTTGTAAGACATACAAGGTTAGCCAAATCTGTGCGACATTCTCAGTCGTCAGGATCAAGGACCTTGTTACATCACCCCACTGATACTCTGGAGAAACAAGGTGATCAACCAGTTGGTATGGAATCCAAAATATTGGCCTCACGAAGAAAGCATACAACTGTTGTTGATACTGATGATGATACTAACGATGATGATATACCTCTGTCATCAATATTTAAGATATCATCTGTGGATGTGGCACATGACATTCCTCCTCCACCACCGTCTCCCAAAAGACGAAGATTGAGGAAATCTAATCTCTACTCTCACTTTGATGTTGTTGATGCTCTACACAAATCTCTTCATGATAGTACTGCTACTGATGTTTCTGTCAGTTTTGCTCCGGATAGTACTTTTTCTTCTGATACCGGACTTGATACTGATGCAGTACTTACTACTGATGCTAAAACATCTGATGTGCTACACTCACCTGAAAGAGTGGTGGTTTCTGATTCCAGTCCTCCTATATCTCCACAGGCACGGAAGGTTGATATGTCATATGATCGAATCAAAAGACTGGAAGATGTAGCCAGAAAAGAAATTGCTGAGACTACTGGTCAGAAAAGGAAGATATGTTTTACCCGGACAAAGAAAAGTTGATTTTTAAAAAACCCTTAAAACTTAAAGAAAATTATCGAGTTATAATAGTAATGGATTTACAACTTTTAACATAGTGTTTTCGGTGTGTAGCACGGCTAAAATACTAGTGTTATATAATTCCTTGGCTCCTTGCTACCATATGTAGGATTTTTTTATAAAAAAAGGAAATAATTCAAAAAAAAATCTTTTTTTCAGTGGGACAAAAGTTACTGGGCCTGAGATGTTGCTGACTTCTTCCTTCAAAACAGTGTTTTTCATTAGTGGGCCAACAGCCTCCTGATATATAGCTCGGCTTCTTTCCCTTGCAATTTCAGTTCTTTTTATGAGTTTTGTAAACACGATTGAGTTTTAAAAAAGAAAATTAAATCTCTATTAGTTTCCACAAATGGATCACAGATTCATAGGGTCCAATTGTCTGTTTGGTCATGGTTCTAAAAAATTTCGATCCAGCCAATTAATATTATTCCCTAAAAGGTGATGCATTGATTTGATTTTTAAAATTCAAATATTCGTTATATATTTTCATAAATTAATATATAAAAGATAATTAATTAATAATTAATTTATAATCTTAATATATTAAATTAATATTCTATCTAATTATTGCGATTAATTTCGAGAAATGTTATTTTCAAAGCTATTTTTTTATTTTCAGAACTATTTGTATCGTATTATACTAAAACTAGTTAGTCTTATCAATTAGTGTCGGTTAAGGATTTCTACTTGGTTTGGTGCATATATAAATGGGTCCTGGTCCCTGACAATCGATTGTCAGGGACCGATTAAACAACAATCTGCTTCGTAGCCGTTGGATCAACATTCCAACGGTCAGGGTTAAAAAAAAATTATACCTGCTCCGCGTTTATTTTCCGTGGATATAATACTCTCTGTGCTTTTTTTTCCGCGGAGCACTGTATCGCTACGTGTAAAAAAAGCGTGGAGCACCTGGAAACTAAAATATACATTGAGTTTTAACCCGAAAATCCATATTCCTTCGAACCCTAATTCCCTAATTTGTCTCTGGCGATTACAAGTGCGATTAAAGCTGCGATTCGACCGTTTGAAGTCATTTTCTCCATCGAATCAAGCGAGGTTGCATTGCAATGGAGGATTACAGTCAGAGGTATGTGTGTTTTCTGTTTTGTATGTCTTTTTATGATATAATTCGAGGCAATTGGGTATTTAGGGTTAGGGTTTTGTAATTTGCGTATTTTTCTGGCTATTCGAGGTGATTGGTGTTCATTTATATTCAATTATTGTCGAATTGCTGGTATTGTGGTTCAATTCGAATGAATGTGTATTGAAATCATAGTATTTTGATTAAGTGATTTTGATTAATTCGAATTAATGTGAAGTATGGGGTGTTGCGATAGGGGTTGTGATGTTGGTGGGTAGTAGATCGGCTAATACACAGTAATTGAACTGTTTTGGTTAAGTTTGATGTTAATTGGGTTGAATGTAGATATGAATAATTGTTTTTAAGTAATGTAACAATGCAATTGGACTGTGTGACTGATGTTAACCCGCATATGATGGTTTCAGAAAAAATTAACCTGCAATTTAACCACAGATTCTAAACCATATGTGGTGGTGCGAGTGGGAATTCTAAACCACGGATTCTAAACCAGATTCTAAACCTGCAATTTAGATGAACATAACTTGTCATTGAACATAACTATTGTTGTAATGTGAAGATATGATTTTCATTAGAGTGCTAGTATTGCGATGTTGTACAACAGACTTCCACCGTTCTACAGAACACACGTAAACTAACAGAATGAGTTCAGTCCAGTCTTTTATCATCTCATTTGTAATTCCATCTGTAGAGGCTTCCAACACAGGCTCCTTCCCAAAACCAAGTTCTGACATGTCTTGCTTTGCCATCAGATTCCTGTACATCCCATTTCAAAGATTTTAAGTAAACAACAAGAAATTTAGAGAAAGGAAATTTGTCTTAAAAATATAGATTTCACTAGAGAAATGCATGAATGAGCAAATGTATTTTTGACTGATGATCTCATTGAACTGGTCAATTGCCTGCAGTATTACAAAAACTCATTATAAGGGTGCTAAAAAGTGCTATCCAGTCTTCTTATCTTACTAGGGTACTGAACTTGGTAGCTTTAAAAGGTCAGGAATAATAGTACAGTTTCTTCAGGACTGCAATAAAAGCACACGGCCATTCACATTTGTGATCATTCAGAAAAAATTAACCTGCAATTTTGCTGTTTTGTGTTTCATAATTATGCTTCCACGGCTAGTCTAAGTAATTTGCTTTTAGCAATATGAAGCATAGATTGTTGTATCAACACACAACATATGTTAATATTTTCATGTTATCTTTGTCAAAGCATATTTGGTTTGAATTTGAATTGATTATTGTTTTTGTGAATGTTTTCAGGCTAGAGGACATACTTCCGGGCCCTATTAGTCAGACAGTTATATTTGATAATGCTTATCATGTGAGTCAGGAGGTTTGGGATGGAGTTGATAGGGGTACGTTGGAGTGTTGGTAATAGATTGATGCGTTCGTGGGTTCTGAATGATGCTCAGAAGGAGATACTGGACATGACGGGGTTTGGGTTGTTTTTAAACAATGATGTGGTGCTTCAGAACGATACTGCGCGCTTGTGACAGCCTTGGTAGAGAGGTGGCGCCCTGAGACTAATACATTCTTCATGAGGCAGGGTGAGATGATAGTGACTTTGCAGGATGTTCATTACATATTGGGGTTGCCCACTACTGGTCATCCGTTGGTTGGGGGTGCAATCCAAAATCCAAAGGCCTATTTTACGAGGAACTGGTTCGAAGAGCTTACTGATCCAGAGATCAATCTAGCAATGGATAGAAGAGGAGGGATTAAGTATACATGGTTGCATAAGCGGTACGGGGGTGATCCTGGTAATGACCCGGAGAAGATTACTCTGCACACGAAGGCATATTTGATGTTGGTGGTGGGGTCAGTTTTGTTTCCTACTAATAGTAGGAATGTGGTGCATCCGAGGTACATTGCCCCACTTTTCTACTTGGATCGTATTCACACGTACTCTTGGGGTTCTGCAGTGTTGGCATATTTATATAGGGGGTTGGAGCGCGCTGCAAGGAAGGGGGCTGTTAGTGTTAGCGGTTGCTTGTTATTGCAACATATTTGGTGTTACGAACGATTTGATATTAGGCTTCCTATTGCAGATCCCGAGCGGGCAAGCTTCCCTGCTGCTGAGTATTGGGCTAGGTCTACAGTGGTGAAGGAACCTATTGAGGGGAAGGGGAAGGTTAGTGAGGAGGAGCCTAGTGAGGGTAAGGGTAATGAGGAGGGGAAGGATAAGGGGAAGGAGAAGAGGAAGCTCATTGAGGGGGTTAGTGAGGAGGTGAAGGCAAAGGGAAAGGGGAAGGGGAAGGGGAAAAAGAAGGGAATTGAGGAGGAGGAGGACATTGGGTTGGATTTGAATGTTGAGGACTTGTCTGTGGACAAGGTTTTGTTGGGAAAATGGCCTAGACGTCATATTAGTAAGGGGCCTTATCATAGCTTGCCACACTACCGAGGTGAGTTTGATGGAGTTGGGTCAGATAGTGTGCAGTGGACTCCTTACGACCATTTTCACGAGTCTGATGAGGAGGATGGAGATGGAGATGGATATATTTACTAGGATGATTACGCGGCTTTCTATGCAGGTTCTGCCAGGCTTCCCCTTATCCACTACGACATAGTTGAGTATCAGCATTCTGATAGGGTCTTGAGGCAGTTAGGGCTGAGACAAGGTATCCCTCATTCCCCATTTCACATAACACAGTACAGAAAGGCTGTTAGATATAATTGCTGACGTTTGTTCATCAGTGTTTAAGTACCAGGTACATATCAGAGTTTACATAGAAGCCAGTCAGAGTTTCATAAAGTCTGACTGGGTGAAGAGTTTATATAGAAGCCGGTCAGAGTTTGATAAATTCTGACAGGGTGATAGTTGACTTAGCTGTCGGTGCAAAGATAAAGATTCTAGAAGCAATATATTCTGAAGATGGAAAGAAGCAGAATATATTGATACAGCTAAGGAGACTGGACAGAAGACTGAAGCAATCCTTAATTGATAATAATTATATAGCTAATTTATAGGAGTATCAATTAGATAAGGATTGTATGTAGCTGTGTACTATATAAACACAGATAGGTTATCCCTAGAAGGGACACGCGTGAACATTGAATATATTATTCTTGTAACCTAGTAGCTCTTTGTGATTCATTAACATCACTAAGAGAGAAACTGTTAATATAATTACAGTTTGTTGATTTATAAAGTGTTCTTGATTGTTATTCTCATACATACTTGATTATATATTGTGTATTCGGCCTAACAATTGGTATCAGAGCCAAGGCTGTTTAATATATACAGTTTTACGATTCAATCACAGTAATAATCATGTCTGAAGAAAATCAAACTGCTCCCAAGGCTGAACAAATTAAGCCTAATTCTGTGAGTCGATATGAAACAATCAGGGTTCCAATACTCAGGCCAGTAGAGTATCCGATTTGGAAGGTGAAGATGACCATGTTTCTGGAGGCTACAGATCCAGAATACCTTGACAGAATCTATGATGGTCCTCATATGCCGACTAAATTGTCCCCTGTTGTTGATGGACAAGAACAAAAGACTGTTCCAAAGGAAAAGAAAGATATGACTCCTGAGGACATCTCATCAATTGCAAAAGATGCAAAGGTTAGACATCTTCTCCACAGTGCTTTAGATAATGTTATGTCTAACAGAGTAATTGGCTGCAAAACTGCCAAAGAGATATGGGATGCTTTAGAAGTCAGATGCCAGGGAACAGGTGCTATCAAGAAGAACAGAAAGACAATACTCACACAGGAGTATGAGCACTTTGATTCAAGAACTAATGAAACCTTGACTGAGACTTATGACAGATTTTGCAAACTGTTGAATGATCTGTCTCTGGTTGATAAAGAATATGAGCTTGAAGAGTCTAATCTCAAGTTTCTGTTATCTCTACCTGAAAAGTGGGATTTAAAGACAACCACAATAAGAGATAATTATGAGCTTGCTGATACAGATCTTGATGAAATCTATGGGTTATTGAAAACTCATGAATTGGAGATAGAACAAAGGAATAGAAGATTGAGTAAAAAGACAAAATCTGTTGCTCTCAAAGTTGAGGAGAAGCCCATTAAGAAGGAACCATCAAGGAAGAAAGCCAAGGGAAAGGCTTTAGTCATTAAATCTGAAAGTGAGTCATCAAACTCTGATGATGACTCAAACTCTGATGAAGCTTCTGACTCTGAGGATGATGAAGAACAGATGATGCAAATGGTTGCACTGATGGTGAAGACCTTCAAGAAGATGGGATTCAAGAACTTCAAGAAAGGAAAGAGATTCTCAAGGAAAGACTCAAACTCTGAAAAGAAAAGTTTTAGAAAGTCTGATGGAAGAGAGACCAAGTCTGGCAAGAAGGATAAATCTGAAATCCAGTGCTACAGGTGTAAGGAGATGGGTCACTATGCCCCAGAGTGCAAGAAAGGAAAATCTGAGAAAACACTCATCTCTAAAGGCAAAGACTGGGCAGATACTTCAGACTCTGATGATGGAGAAAATTATGCTCTTATGGCAACTGTCAGAGATGAGACTGAATCATCTGAAAATAAGGGTATAAAAGAGAGCACACTTATCTTGGACAGTGGATGCTCAGGACATATGACTGGAAATAAAGCCCTGCTATCAGACTTTAAGGAGAAGGCTGGCCCAAAGGTTTCCTATGGAGATGGCAACATAGGACACACTCTGGGATATGGCAATATTAATCTTGGAAGTGTCATCATCACTAATGTAGCTCTAGTCTCAGGACTCAAGCATAATCTGCTATCTGTGAGTCAAATCTGTGACAGAGGAAACCATGTAGATTTTCATACTGAATACTGTGAAGTTATCAGTAAATCTACTGGAAAAGTTGTTCTAGTTGGACACAGGCGCAACAACATTTATGAAGCAAGTTTGGTAACAAACTCTGATGGAAAAATAGTGTGTCTGACTGCCAGAATGTCAAATGAAGAGAGTTGGAATTGGCATAAAAAGCTCTCTCATCTCAATTTGAACAACATCAATGAGCTAATAAGAAAGGATCTTGTAAGGGGACTTCCAAAATCAATACTCAGTCTGGATGGCCTATGTGATTCTTGTCAAAAGGCTAAACAAAGGAAGTCATCTTTCAAGAGCAAATCTGAATCTTCAGTAGTGGAACCTTATCATCTTCTACATGTTGATCTCTTTGGACCAGTGAATGTGATGTCTATGGGCAGAAAGAAATATGCTCTAGTAATTGTTGATGAATATACTAGATATACATGGGTATATTTCTTGTCAAAGAAGGATGAAACTGCTCAAACTCTGATGGATCATGTAAATCTACTGGACAAAGGATCACAGCACAAAGTCAAAATTATAAGGAGTGATAATGGAACTGAATTCAGAAACTCAATCATGGAAGCTTTCTGCAAGGAAAGAGGAGTGAAACAAGAATTTTCTGCACCTGGAACTCCACAGCAAAATGGTGTAGTTGAAAGAAAGAACAGAACCTTAATTGAAGCAGCCAGAACTATGCTTGAAGAAGCAAAACTACCAACGTATTTCTGGGCAGAAGCTGTTCAAACTGCTTGTTTTACTCAAAATGCAACATTGATCAACAAGCATGGTAAAACACCATATGAGATGGTGAAAAATAAGAAGCCAAATTTGAAATATTTTCATATATTTGGATGCAAATGCTTTGTGTTGAAGACTCATCCTGAACAGTTGACTAAGTTCGAGTTAAAAGCTGATGAAGGAATCTTTGTTGGTTATGTCAACAAAAGCATTCAGAGTCTACAATCTGAGAACTAAAGTGATCATGGAATCCATACATGTGTCATTTGATGACAAGAAAATAACTGGACTTGATGACTTAGATGGATATGATCAACTGCGTTTTGAAAATGAAGGATTATTCTCTGATGATGTAAACTCTGATGAAGCAGTACCGACAAACTCTGATGAAGCGGTTCTGACAAACTCTGACGAAGCATACTCTGAACCTCTACTGGTAAATACTGGAGAAACTGGAAATTCTCAAATTGAACAAAATAGAGAACCAGTTGAGGGGGAGCGTGAAGAAGCTCAACAAGACACAACAAATGAGTCAGTTGAGGAAGCTGATTCAAACTCTGACAGTTCAAACTCTGAGCCATCCAATTCAGGGGGAGCCTCAGATGCTACAGAAAGTCAACATATGAATCAGGAGAGCATGGATCAAGGGGGAGGATCCAATAATGAAGCAAGAAACCACTTACCAACAGCAAGAAAGTGGACACAGGCACACACACCTGATCTCATAATTAGAGATCCTGATGCTAGTGTAAGAACTAGAAGTGCAACAAATAATGAGTGTCTGTATCATGCTTTCTTGTCTCAAACAGAACCAAAGAAAGTGGAGGAAGCTCTTCAAGATGCAAACTGGATAACAGCAATGCAAGAAGAGTTAAATGAATTTGAAAGAAATGAAGTCTGGACACTTGTACCTAGACCAAAGAATAGATCAATTGTAGGTACAAAGTGGGTTTTCAGAAACAAGACTGACAGTGAAGGTGTGATTACAAGAAACAAGGCTAGACTTGTGGCTAAAGGCTATTCACAACAGGAAGGAATTGACTATGATGAAACCTTTGCTCCAGTTGCAAGATTGGAGGCCATAAGAATTTTTCTGGCCTATGCTGCACACAAGAAGTTTAAAGTCTTTCAGATGGATGTAAAAAGTGCTTTTCTCAATGGGAAGCTTGAAGAAGAAGTATTTGTTGAGCAACCACCAGGATTTGTAGATCCCAAGCATCCAGATTATGTCTACAGGCTTGACAAGGCATTATATGGACTAAAGCAAGCACCAAGAGCATGGTATGAAACTCTTGCTCAATTTCTTTTAGAAAGTGGGTTCACAAGAGGTACAATTGATAAAACTTTGTTTTTTTTCAATTCTGGTGATGATTTGCTTTTAGTTCAAATTTATGTAGATGATATTATCTTTGGATCTACTAATGACAAACTTTGTAAGAAGTTTGCAAAGCTTATGCAATCCAGGTATCAAATGAGCATGATGGGAGAGCTTAGTTATTTTCTAGGCTTACAGGTCAAGCAAACAGATGATGGTATTTTTATCAATCAAGCAAAATATACCAGAAATCTTCTAAAGAAATTTGGTATGCTTGATAGTTCATCTGCTTCAACTCCCATGGCTACAGCAACAAAGCTAGACAAAGACACAGGAGCCTCAGTAGATATGACAAACTACAGAGGAATGATAGGGTCTTTACTGTATCTTACTGCAAGTAGACCTGATATCATGTATGCAACATGTCTTTGTGCAAGATTTCAAGCAGATCCCAGAGAGCCTCATCTAACAGCTGTAAAAAGGATCTTCAAATATCTCAAAGGAACCATAACCTTGGGTTTGTGGTATCCTAGAGAATCAGAGTTTAAGCTAATTGGTTACTCTGATGCAGATTTTGCAGGCTGTAAGATAGACAGAAAAAGTACAAGTGGAAGCTGTCAATTTTTAGGTGACAGATTGGTTTCTTGGTATAGCAAGAAACAGAAATCAATTTCTACATCCACAGCAGAAGCAGAGTATATAGCAGCTGGTAGCTGTTGTGCACAAATTCTATGGATGAAGAATCAGTTGCTGGATTATGGTTTGAGGTACTCTAAAATACCTATTTTCTGTGATAACCAGAGTGCTATTGCTATGACAGGAAATCCAGTACAGCACTCCATGACCAAGCACATCAGCATAAGGTATCATTTTATCCGAGAACATGAGGAAGAAGGGAACATTGAGCTTCATTTTGTGTCTACAGACCAACAACTTGCAGATATCTTCACCAAACCCTTGAGTGAAGCTACTTTTACAAGATTGGTAAATGAACTTGGAATGATCTCTGGTTTCGACTAGAGATACGGGTTAGACTCAAAAACTATACATGTTTAATTTTTATGCTCATGATTCCTTGCATGTATTAACTGTTATTTGTACCAGCATGTTATACTCTGATAAGTAAACTCTGTTAGTCATACTCTGACAGTCATACTCTGATAGTTACAGTCTAATGCTATACTCTGATTGTAATTTTGTCTGAAACACATGGACCGATGATGAAAAATGTATGAAGCATGATTTTCAGTAAGTAATCATGAATCCTTCTAAGTATTATAAACTCTGATTACAAAATGTGCAGAAATTTTACACAGCATGATACTGTCTCTATATTTATAGCATCTCTTAGTTTATTGATCCTATACACTGAGATTGTATTAGCTGTTTGCATTTTCTCTCATAAATTAATTGTATTAACTGATGAAAAGTCTAAACTCTGATTATTCATTGCAAATAATTCACCCTTAAATCAAAAGATGCCAAACAGAGCACAAATTCCTTTGAGATCATGTTGTGCCTAGGAAGATCCAGGAACTTATTGTATGAAATAAGGGCTAAAATCTTTGATTTTTGGTGACTAGTGTCAACCACTGATTACTGGAAAAATATAATAAAAATAATAAAAAAAAAAAAAAAAATTTAAAGGGGGTGAAAAATAAAAGATATATCCAAATGAAAGGATATCAGTATACAGAGTTTAGACATAAGAATCAGATTTTATTTTATACATGAGAGTTTAGGCAACCAGTTATTACTGCTTTAGTTTATGGATTTTATGCACTTTGAGATGGTCTAAATATTTATATTCAGTAAACTCTGCTAATTAACACACAAATACACACACCTGTACGGTTTGTGAAAAGAGTTAATGTATGAAGGAGGAGAATTGATAAACACTGATGATTTGTGTACTCTACGCCGAGGTAATTTAATTTTAATCTCTGATGGTTAAAATAAATTGTGTTGGTTTCAGACATATTATAATTTTGAGAAAAAGACATTTGTTTTGAAAATTTAAAAAGAGTATGATTGGACAGTTGTTCAAGGATGTTTTTGAACAGAGGAGAGAGGTTTATACCTAGAAAAGTGTAACAGGCGGTAATTATTGCTGTTTTTACTGCGCATGCGCATTGAAAATTGTCACTTATTTGCTGTCAGTAACTGCATGTGTGACATGTGTCCCACTCACATAATTACAGGAGTAAGACAGTTGTGTATTAATGATTAAAAACTGTTCAGTTTTTTTTAATCTCATATTAATACAATACACACACAAACGTCTAATCTTTTACTCACTTATCATTTTCACACATACTTTTCACTCACACAATTCTACAAACACTTTTCTGCATAATCTTTCTCATACACTTTCTTACTTTTAATCTCTGATTTCTAATGGCAACCTCCATGTTTACCTCTGTTGGATTAGACTTTGTCCCAAATAACTATGCAGCACCTCTTAGCAATGAGAACACACCGGAGGCGTTTCATTTACTGCAAAATTTCCTTGCTCAATCGGAAATTGGGCGTGCTTTAGTGGAGCCTGCAAAGCTTTACGGATCTCAGATCAAAGCTTTCTGGGAAACTGGTGTATATGATAACGGTGGTGATTCTGGAACTCCATCGATTGTTTTTGAGTTTCAAGAGACAGAGTATGTCCTTACTCCAGGAACTGTACGTGAAGCAATGGGTTTTGCAGAATCTGATGCGTACACCATTGCTGTTGGTGATACTGACCTTCAAAGAATGATGCAAGCCGTTGGATACTCTGGATCCTTAGTCAAGATAGGCCAGTTGAAGCGACCGCTCTTACGAAAGGAATGGAGTTTCTTTTTCGATTGCATAACCAGAGCGTTCGGGAAGAAATGTACCAATTGGGATGCGATTCCAATTGATAGTCTACAAATCGGGTATTCACTTCTTTTTGGTAGTAATTATGATTTTGCTAGACTTGTCTTGATGAATATAGGAGAGAAAATGACAGAGAATAGGAATGTAGTCTACTTTTCTAGATTTTGTCAGATTTTATTCTCTGCTTGTGTTAATAATGTTGAGATTAATGAGGAGGACGTAATTCCCTCATTCAAATTGCATAAAAGGGTATTCTCTGACCTGACAAATAAGGATTTGAAGAAAGTGAATGTTGGTGAGTTGCTGTTACCTGAGAGGGTTCATCGGTTTTTAAACCCTCAACCTCAACCACAACAGCAACCGCAGCAGATAAACAATGATACTCAAGTAGCTCCAAGACAAAAGACTGGAGGGAGGATTAAGCACAGAGCTTTCAAGGCTGCTACAACTTTTAATACTGATGATGTTGAGGGGTCAACCTCTGTTAAAACTTCAAGGAAGAAAAGAAAAGTTAGAGCAAACAGACCACAGTCTGATGCTGCTGTTGAAGATAGTGAAACTGATGAAGAAACTCTTCATCAGAGGAAAAGGAGATTAGTAGCAGCACATCTATTTGGTGCTGATAATATTTCTTTCCAAGCTGTAGAAAATCTTGAAGTTCAGATTCAAGAGGATGAAGCTGTCTTTGAGGACAGAGTTTCTATGGAGAATGTACCTTCTGAAGTACAAGAGGAGATTTTTGATACTACTGTGCCTACTAAGGACAGAGTAAATACTGCAACAGAAGCTCCTACATCAAATGCTGATGATGTAGTTGAGGAAGCTGCTGATCACTCTGATAGCAGGATTTTTGAGCCTCAAGGATTTGATATGGAAGCTGAAGCAAACACCTCTTTAAACTCTGACCATTTTACAGAGGGTTTGGAAGCTGATCTGGACACTGTGAGAATTGAAGAATCTATGGCTTCTCACACATAAATACTTGCTTTTGAAGTTGAGAAAGGTGAGGAAGTCAATCAGACTTTAGCTGCTCATGCTACAGAAGCTGTTACTACAGAAACTGCAAATCCTGATGTTGTTGAAGCAGAGTTTGTTGCAAACTCTGAGGATGCTTTTGTTCTTGAAGCTCTACAACAATCTGTTGTTGAGATTGTTCAAAGAGAAGCAGAGTATAGTAATAATGTACACTCTGATGATCCTGAAAAAGTGGCAGAGAATGTTCTTACTGAGAATGAAGCAGAGGTTGACGATGCTGAAGCTAGTCCTACTCATTCCAATCCTGACATTCAAGTAGAGTTATCTGATGAAGCAAGAGAAGTCAATCGTGCTACTGCAGAACATTTTCAGAATATGTACTTCTCAAATTGGTCAAGCAAGGATACTATCTTTTCCAATGAAAGAGCTGCAGATTTTGTCACAAAGTCTTCCAAAGAGATTACAAATCCAGAACTTCTCAGTCATCTCAAAGCAACTATTGTACAAATCAAATCATTGAACAATCGTTTTGATGATTCTGACAAGGTGATTACAGGATTGAGGAATGATATAACTCAAAGAGAGCTTACACAGCAAAAGGACAAATCTCTATACATCTCTTTGTGTAAAGATCAGAAGAATTTTGATTCCAGGTTGTCCAAAGTTGAAGAAAATCAAGTCAAAATGTCAACTCAGTTGGATGAAATTGCAAATTCCATTAAATTGCTCACATCAGTTTTGCTGTCTGATGATGTCAAAAAGGGGGAGAGAGTATCTAAGGACAAATGCAAGAGCTCTCAAACTCTGACTCAGAAGGATGATACTGCTGATGGTGGTGCAAGAGACAAATATCATCCAAGATCAAACAATGTTCAAAGGCAAGGGAGGAGGTCAAACTCTGATGCTCAGACAAATGCTGATGGAAAAAGAATAAACACTGGAGGGTAGTCTTCTTCAAGGGTTAGAAGTTTACTTCTTTCCTCTAAATCTCCAGTTACTGATGAAGAAGTTGCTACACAGTTATTCTTAGCAGAACATGGTAAAGATGTTACTATTGAAGATATCCAGGCAGAAGAGCAATTGCTTGCTGAAAAACACAGGAAAGATGTTGAAGCTGGAATTTACAAGAAGAAGGAAATCAAGGCTCCAAGGAGAAAAGAAAAAGGAATTGTTATCAAAGAGAATGTAAACTCTGATCAGAGTTTACAGTACTCAAGGAGGCCTATTTGTTCAAATGCTGATAAAGGTAAAGGCGTGATGATTGAAGAGCCTAACCTGAAAAAGAAGAATTATTCAACCTCTGACATTGCTCAAGTTGAAACAAGATTAGCTAAATCAACCTCTGACGCTGCTCAAGTTGATGTTATTACCAAAGTTTTGACAACCTCCGACGTTGTTCAAGTTGTACAGAAATCTACACTACTTCCAGGATTCAGCAAACCAAAAATTCTTGAAGACTTAAAGCTTGAAGCTGTGAATTTCTCAGAAACCAGAACAGTATTGGGAAAAGAAGCCTTTGATAAATCTGGACTGGGTTCACGCAGAGAGAGAAGAACAAATAACAGATCTCAAGATAACATTTCACTGGCAGAGTCTGGTATTGGGATTACACAAGAAAATCTTGATAAGTTAGAGTCTGTACAGTTGATTTTTCACAGAGTATTGAAGAAGCAATTTCTGTTATACTTCATGAATGATGGAAGAGTTTATAAGGTTGGAGAATCTGATGTCAATCTCAAATCATGGGAAGAACTTGAATATGTACTTTATCTTTTGAAAGTCAAGAACAGACACACTCATGATGTTGCTCAAGTGTTGAGAGAGAAGATGCTGAGATCTAAAGCTATGCTTGGAGGAGGAGTGTCAAGTGTTTATATTCCAAAGTATAGGAATCATGCTGGAAAAATAGTGGAAATGAAAAGAAACAGTGCAAGACTAAGGACTGATCTAGGAGTTAAAGTCTTAGAATTCAATCTAGAATCTGATAAACCATATTTTATTAGGCTAGGGAATGAGATGAGGAAAAATTCCATCTATTCTTTGAGAGCTGCAATTTATCAGACTGGAGAATCTGATCCAGAGTTGAGAGAGTTGAAGAAAATTATGGTTGAAGAGCTGGAAAGGGCTGAAAGAAGACTTCTCATAGATTATCTCAGAACTGTTCCTGATATTCAAGAAGTCAAGTAAAGTCTGACTGTAAGTTTTTGTTGTTTTCTGTTCTAAGTTAAATTTAAACTCTGTTTTAAAGTTAAACTCTGACATATTTTAAACACTGCATTTGTTATATGTTTTGACATCATCAATTATCTGTTTAACTTGTACATTTTTGTATGAACAAGTTGGGGGAGATTGTTAGATATAATTGCTGACGTTTGTTCATCAGTGTTTAAGTACCAGGTACATATCAGAGTTTACATAGAAGCCAGTCAGAGTTTCATAAAGTCTGACTGGGTGAAGAGTTTATATAGAAGCCGGTCAGAGTTTGATAAAGTCTGACATGGTGATAGTTGACTTAGATGTCGGTGCAAAGATAAAGATTCTAGAAGCAATATATTCTGAAGATGGAAAGAAGCAGAATATATTGATACAGCTAAGGAGACTGGACAGAAGACTGAAGCAATCCTTAATTGATAATAATTGTATAGCTAATTTATAGGAGTATCAATTAGATAAGGATTGTATGTAGCTGTGTACTATATAAACACAGATAGGTTATCCCTAGAAGGGACACGCGTGAACATTGAATATATTATTCTTGTAACCTAGTAGCTCTTTGTGATTCATTAACATCACTAAGAGAGAAACTGTTAATATAATTACAGTTTGTTGATTTATAAAGTGTTCTTGATTGTTATTCTCATACATACTTGATTATATATTGTGTATTCGGCCTAACAAAGGCCAAACAGAGCTTCGTCACTTGGGATTGGAAGAGTGTATGGTTCGCGGAGATTGGGGAGTGGTTGAGGTTTTCTGCCAGTCTATCTGACTACGTATTTGATGATTCACAGTTTGTGTCCGCTGCAGAGTACGGGGCATGGTACACGGAGATTTCTCGGCTGCGTGTCGGGAAGCCACAACCGCATCCGAAGCCCGAGTATTCAACTAGAGAGTTGTTTAACAACTTGAATTTTGCCAGAAAGAAAAGAAAGAATGGACGCCTGAAGACAAGGCAACAATGCTGAAAGATGCAAAGGTTAGAAATATTTTGCATAATAGTTTAGATACTGTTTTATCTAACATAGTTATTGCCTGTAAGACTGCAAAGGAAATATGGGATGCCTTGGAAGTTCAATGTCAAGGAACTGAAGAAATCAAAAAGAATAGAAGAGGTATTCTTATTCAAGAATATGAACAGTTTGAAGCAAGGAATAATGAAGACATAACAGAAATCTATGATAGGTTTCTCACTCTGTTGAACGAGCTCTCGCTTGTAGGAAAAGTGTATGACGTTGAAGACTCAAACGTCAAGTTTCTAAGATCTCTACCTATGGAATGGATAAATCAACAAAATCTTATGAGACACACTTATAGGATGAATTTGATGACACTTGATGAGATCTATGGCATGCTGAAAACATATGAGCTGGAGATCAAGCACAAGGAAGGTGTCAAGTCAAAATCAAAATCTGTTGCTTTAAAGACTGAGTTAAAAGAAAAGCACATGAATCAAAACAAAATGAAAGCCAAGGCACGAATAGCTGTGGAATCAGATACTGATACTGATGAAGATGAGAGTACTGATGAAGAGTCAGAAGAAGATTCTGACAAAGAACTAGTGCAAATGGTGGCCATGATGGTGAAGAGCTTCAGGAAGATGAAATATGGTAAATTCAGAAAAGATGGAAGGATTTCAAAAGGAAATCAGTACTCTGACAAGAAGAGCAAGTTCAAGAAGAATGATCTTTCCAAAGTCAAGTGTTTCAATTGTGACAAAATGGGACATTATGCTACAGACTACAAGAAGCCCAAAACTGGAAAGGCTTCTGGGAAGGCTCTTGTGACTTCAAGCAAACGATGGATGGACTCCTCTGATTCTGAAGAAGAGGAAGAAGTCAACTATGCATTGATGGCTGATATTGAGGAAATTTCTGAAAAGGTACCTGAAACTACTTATGCTTTTGATACTAATAATATGTGTGAATTAAGATCTTTTCTGAAGACCATGCATATTAGCTATAATAATCAGTCTAAAGAAAATATCAGAATCTTAAGTGAAGTAGCTGATATTAAGAAAATGAATGATTATTTAGAGACTGAATTAGTAGTTTTAACAGATACTAATAACTTGTGTGATAAACTCAAAAGGATAGAGATAGAACAGATGCTAAAAATAGAGTTTCTAGAAAAGGAGTTAAAGAAGGAAAGAGAACAAATTAGAGTGTGGACTCATTCTGGTAAACAGACCCATCTTCTCATGAATGATAAAAATTGGAAGAAATGCTTAGGATACAAAGAGAACAAGAAGAAAGAAAAAGAAAAAGTCACTTTATCCACACACATAAAGTTTGTTTCAGAAAGCGAAATGAAAAATAACTCTTCCTTTGAAGAAGGATCAAGTTCTAGTACTAAGATAAACAAAAAGAAAGCTGCAAGAAGAATTAAATGTAACTTTGAAGTAGTAAGCTCTGACTATGACTATAGTCTATATGTTAGGCCGAATACACAATATATAATCAAGTATGTATGAGAATAACAATTAAGAACACAGGTTTGTAAATCAACAAACTGAATTATATTAAATAATTCTCTCTTAGTGATGTTAATGAATCACAAAGAGCTACTAGGTTACAAGAATAATGTATTCAATGTTCGCGTCCCTTCTAGGGATAACCTATCTGTGTTTATATAGTACACAGTTACATACAATCCTTATCTAATTGATACTCCTAAAAATTAGCTATACAATTGATATCAATTAAGGATTGCTTCAGTCTTCTGTCCAGTCTCCTTAGCTGTATCAATATATTCTGCTTCTTTCCATCTTCAGAATATATTGCTTCTAGAATCTTTATCTTTGCACCGACAGTTAAGTCAACTTTCATCCTGTCAGACTTTACCAAACTCTGACCGGCTTCCTTTAAACTCTTCACCCTGTCAGACTTTAAATAAACTCTGACCGGTTTCCGATAAACTCTTATCAGTACCTGTTGCTTAAACACTGATAAACAAACGTCAGCAAATATATCTAACAATCTCCCCCAACTTGTTCATAATAAAATGTACAAGTTAAAAATATAATTGATGATGTCAAAACATATAACAAATGCAGTGTTTAACATATGTCAGAGTTTAATTTAAAACAGAGTTTAAATTTAACTTAGAACAGAAAACATAAAAACTTATAGTCAGACTTTACTTAATCTCTTGAATATTAGGCACTGTCCTGATATAATCTGACAGTAGTTTCTTTTCAGCTCTATTCAGTTCAGCAATCATAATCTTCTTCAGCTCCTTCATTTCTGGTTCATCTTCACCAATTTGATAAATGGCAGCCCTCAAAGAATATATGCTGTTTTTGTCCATTTCATTGCCTAGTCTGATATAAAAAGGTTTATCAGACTCTAGATTGAACTCAAGAACCTTTTTATTTAGTGCAGTTCTGAACCTAGCACTATTTCTTTTCATTTCTACAAACTTTCCATGTGCATCTCTGTATTTAGGAATGTATGCACTTGATACTCCAGCTCCACTCAAAACTTTGGATTTCATCATCCTTTCCTTCAAAACTCGAGCAGCATCATAAGTACTTCTATTCTTTACTTCAAGTAGATATAGAACATACTCTAGCTCTTCCCAAAGTTTTAACTGGATATCAAATTCACCAAATCTATACACTCTGCCATCAGCCATAAAATATAACAAGAATTCCTTTTTGATTCCTTTGTGAAAAATCATCTGTACAGATTCTAGTTTGTCAAGGCTTTCTTGAGTAATTCCAACTCCAAATTCTGCCAATGAAAACTTGTCTTGAGATCTGTTATTAGTTCTTCTCTCTCTGTGTGAACCCAGTCCAGATTTATCAAAGGCTTCTTTTCCCAATACTGTTCTGGTTTCTGAGAAATTCACAGCTTCAAGCTTTAAGTCTTCAAGAATTTTTGGTTTGCTGAATCCTGGAAGTTGTGTAGATTTCTGTACAACTTGAGCAACGTCAGAGGTTGTCATAACTTTAGTAGTATCATCAACTTGAGCAGCGTCAGAGGTTGATTTTGCTAATCTTGTTTCAACTTGAGCAATGTCAGAGGTTGAATTATCTTTCTTTTTCAGATTAGGCTCTTCAATCATTATGCCTTTACCCTTATCAGTGTTTCCAATCACAGGTCTCCTTGTATATTGTATACTCTGTTGTGTATTCTCTTTGATAGAAATACCAACTTCTTTCTTTCTAGGAGCCTTGATTTCCTTTTTCTTGTAGATTCCAGCTTCAAGATTTTTCTTGTGTTCCTCAGCAAGCATTTGCTCTTCAGCCTGGATATCTTCCATAGTAACATTCTTTCCATGCTCTTTAATGAATATTTTAGCAGCAATCTCTTCATCAGTAGATGGATTAGTTGAAACAACTAAACTCTTGAGTTTTGAAGTAGATTGGCCACCAGAGTTTATCTTGTCAGAGTTTAAGTTTATTCTTTTCCTTCTTTGCCTTTGAGCAAGAATCTTTCTTTTATTTTCTTTGCTTCCCCCATCAGTAGAATCATCCCTCCGTCTCAGAGCTTGAGTGTCTTTGCATTTGTCTTTAGGTACACTCTCCCCCTTTTTGACATCATCAGAAAGTAATACTGATGTCAGCAATTCTAGAGCATTAGAAATAGAATTCAATTGAGTAGACATTTCAGCCTGATTCTCCTCAACTTTTCCAAGCCTCTTCTTGATTTCCTCAGAATCCTTGGCTTGCTGTTTGAATTGTGTAGAGTAAAATGATCTATCAAGCTTCAAAGTTGTATCCCTGATAGAAAATTCATTCCTAAGATTTGTAAACATCTGTTGATTCTCATCAAATCTATTATTAAGAGATTTGACTTGAACAACAGTTGCCTGTAAGCTTGTAAGTACATCAGTATTTGAGATCTTCTTGACAGAATCAGATAGCAAATCTGCAGCCCTTTGTGCTGAGAAGACACAATCTGCATCAGCCCAATTGTTGTAGTACATATTCTGGAAATGCTCATTGGTCTGTCTATTTACTTCCCTTGCTTCATCACTATTAACATCATCAGCCAATGAAACTTGAATACTAGGGTGTGAATGAGAACCCTCAGCATCATTTCCAGCTTCTTCATTATTGTCTGCTTCATTTTCAACAAGAATATTTTCAGCAGTAAACTGTGCAGCTTCATCAATTTTCTCCTCTTCTACAGCTACAGGATTATCAGAGTGAACCTGAGCAAAAACCTCTGCTTCTCTTTGAATCTGATTTACCTCCTCACCTTTGTCAAGATCACAAGAAATAATTTCAGTGTGAGTGGCCAGAGATTCTTTTATCTGATCAGTTACTTGATCAGCTGCCACACCCTCTGTATAATGATCAGAATGTATAGAGGTGTGTGCTTCAAAATCAAAAACTCTGCTATCAAAATGAGTAGCAGCTTCCTCAACTACATCATTAGCCATTGATGTAGGAGTTTCTATATCCAAATCCATCATCTTATCATCAGTATTTATTCTGTCTAGATTGACAGCTTCAGAGTTTGCAGCATCCTCCTGAACAAACACTTCAGGAGCTTCAGTGTTTACAAACACTCTGTCCTCATCAGCATTTAGAATATCCTCCTCAACAACAATTGCAGGAGTAGCTTGAGGAACAGCTGCAGTCACAATCTCCTCATTCTCTGATGCAGGAGCTTCAGTTTCCTTAGAGACTCTGTCCATATTGACATTTATAGCACCAAAAAGATGTGCAGCCACTAGTCTTCTTTTTCTCTGATGAAGAGTTTCTTCATCAGTTTCAGTCTCTGAGGCTTCAACAACAGACTTTGCCCTATTGGCTCTTCTTTTCTTTAGCCTTGTCTTCTGAGGCATCTCTTCAGGTCTAGATACCCCAGCTTCAGTAGATGATCTCCTTGCAGGTTTAGTACCAATATGTTTGGTCCTACCTCCCCTTGCAGGTTTAACAGAAGTTGATGGAGGTAACTCTGTGTTTAAAGGTTCTGGTTGAGATTCAGTTTGTGGTTGTGGATTTACTTGAGCATCCACAAACTGCTGCACAGAAGCAGGTAGCAAAAGATCTCCAACAATTCCTTTCTTAACATCTTTGTTAATGAGATCAAAAAATACTCTCTTGTGTAATTTAAAACAAGAAACATCTTCATTAACAACATCTACCCCTTCAACACAGTAAGAAACCAAAAGCTGACAAAATCTAGAAAAATAAACAACTCCTCTATTCTCTGTCATCTTCTCCCCTAAGTTAGTCAAAACAAGTCGTGCAAAATCAAAATGATTATCATATAATAAAGAATACCCGATTTGCAGACTGTCTGTGGGAATAGCATCCCAATTTGTGCATTTCTTTCCAAATGTCCTCGTGATGCAGTCGAAGAAGAAACTCCATTCCTTGCGCAGAAACGGCCGTTTGAGTTGCCCAATCTTTGTCAATGGCCCAGAGTAACCAATCTCTCGCATCATTCGTATTAAATCCTCATCACCCATTCCAACAGTGTAAGAAGGATACTCAGGAAACCCCAATGCATCTCGAATAGTACCAGCAGTAATAACATACTCTGTTTCTTCAAACTCAAAGATTATGGATGGGCTCCCAGTCTCACCACCATCATCATAAACCCCTGTCTCCCAGAACGCCTTGATTTGTAAACCAGAAAGTTTGGCTGGTTCAACTAAAGCACGCCCAATTGCTGACTGAGCAAGAAAGTTTTGAATCATATGAAATGCTTCTGGTGCGTTTGCAGTGTTTAGTGGTGCGGTATAGTTGTTTGGAACGAACTCTAACCCAGACGAAACGAAAGCTGTGGTTGCCATTAGAAAATTTTGAAGAAAGAACAAGTAATTGATGTGAAAGCTTAACAGAGTTTATGTGTAGAAAGGTGTTTGTGACTATGTGTGTGTGATAATAGATGTGTATGAGTAAGATGTGAAAAGTTTAACTGAAGATGTGTGTATTGTATAAAAAAAAAATAAAGATTAAAAACTGAAGAGTTTTTAATCATCAATACACAACTGTAATCATGCGCATAATCATGTGAATGGGACACATGTCAAACGTGCATACGCTGACAGCATATAATTGGCAGTTTCCAATACGCATGCGCAGTAAAAACAGCAATAATTACCGCCTGTTACACTTTTCTATGCAATTAACCTCTCTCCTCTGTTTAAAATATTCTTGAACAACTTTCCAATCTACACGGCAGACGAGGAGACACCTGATATCACATAAGACACTCATAATTTCCGCTTATTGTCAAACAAAATCAATAATAATAAAATTATCAATTTTAATATCTCAGAAACATAATATCGAAGTAGCTCAACAGTCAGAAGAATAATGACTGTCTTGGAACTCCGCACTTTAATGTTCCCAGAGCTTCGAACCATACAAAACCCTTCAGTTGCCCTATTGGATGCTATAAAAGCTGGAGCATTGTAACAACAGGCAATTCATACATTAAAAATTACCATACATCAAATGGCAGGAACCTTTGAATTCATGGATGTAGAATCATTCTTGAATTTGAACTGGCGTCAACAAGCAAACTATATCATCGATGAGTTTCTTGTATTGTCATTTCTGAATGATGAAGGGCTCATCGCTGATGATGAAATAGCGGAAGGACCTATCTCCAACCCCTATGTGCACATCATCCGTCCTGGACCATATGATGTGCCCATCCTTGCAGATGATGAGGCTGTGGAGATCTGTATGATGCTCTTCTATCAGAGCTACTTGAAGGGTTCGAAAAAGAATTTCTTCTTGGAATCCTGCAAGCTGCAAACCAGAAAGAGAAGTCGAGAGGATGATGATGATGATTCAACATCAGGGGGTTGTCAAGCCTTGGAAATACCAGATGGGATAATGATCAGATAACCGAACAAGTAGCTAGATAAGATTATGAAATTTTCTGAATGTAATCAAAGTTTGAATCAATAAAAAAAATCATTGTTTTGCTTTAAATATCAGTATCTCATAGTAATTGTAAAGTGAAAGAAATGATATCACTTTAAACAGTAAACTAACATACTCATCAGCGCTACTAATCACCATCAGGACTTATCAAACACACTCTCAGAATTATAAAATGTCTGAAACAAAGAAATTATTTTAACCATCAGAGATTAAAACAAAGTTACCTCGGCATATGTCACACAATACATCAGTGTTTACCATTTGTCCTTCTTTGTCAATAAACTCTTTTCTCAAACTGTACAGGTGTGAAAATATGTGTGTGTAATAGCAGAGTTTACCGAAATCAATATTTAGATCATCTCAAAGTGCATAAAATCCACAAACTAAAGTAGTAAAAACTGGTTGCCTAAACTCTCATGTTTAACATAAAATCTGAATTTAGATCTAAACTCTATATACTGATATCCTTTCATTTGGATATGTCTTTAATTTTTCACCCCCTTTCTTTATTATTATTATTTTTTTTTTTAATTTTTATTTTTCCAGTAATCAGTGGTTGGCACTAGTCACCAAAAATCAAAGATTTTAGCCCTTATTTCATACAATAAGTTCCTGGATCTTCCTAGGCACAACATGATCTCAAAGGAATTTGTACTCTGTTTGGCATCTTTTGATTTGAGGGTGAATTTTTTTTTTTTTTTTTTTTTAATTAAGAATCAGAGTTTAGACTTTTCATCAGTAGATATAATTAACTTATGAGAGAAAATGCAAACAGCTAATACAGACTCAGTGTATAGGATCAATAAACTAAGAGATGGTATAAATACAGAGACAGTATCATGCTGTGTTAACTTACTGCACATGTTTGAGATCAGAATCTATACAACTCTTAAGGATTCATAATTACTTACTGAGAATTATGCTTCATACAAATTTCTTCATTGGTCCATATGTTTCAGACAAAATTACAATCAGAGTATAGCATTAAACTGTAACAATCAGAGTATGACCAACATTTTATGACTAACAGAGTTTAGCATCAGAGTTTAACCGACAGAGTTTATGACACTAGTACTCGTAACAGTTAATACATGCAAGGAATCATGAGCATTAAAAATCAAACATGTATAGATTTTGAGTCTAACCCGTATCTCTAGTCAGAACCAGAGATCATCCCAAGTTCATTTACCAATCTTGTAAAAGTAGCTTCACTCAAAGGTTTGGTGAAGATATCTGCAAGTTGTTGGTCTGTAGACACAAAATGAAGCTCAATGTCCCCTTCTTCCACATGTTCTCTGATAAAATGATACCTTATGCTGATGTGCTTGGTCATGGAGTGCTGTACTGGATTTCCTGTCATAGCAATAGCACTTTGGTTATCACAGAAAATAGGTATTTTAGAGTAACTTAACCCATAATCCAGCAATTGATTCTTCATCCATAAAATCTGTGCACAACAGCTACCAGCTGCTATATACTCTGCTTCAGCTGTGGATGTGGAAATCGACTTCTGTTTCTTGCTGTACCAAGAAACTAATCTGTCACCTAAAAATTGACAGCTTCCACTTGTACTTTTTCTGTCTATCTTACAGCCTGCAAAATCTGCATCAGAGTAACCAATTAGCTTAAACTCTGATTCTCTAGGATACCACAAACCCAAGGTTATGGTTCCTTTGAGATATTTGAAGATCCTTTTTACAGCTGTTAGATGAGGCTCTCTTGGATCTGCTTGAAATCTTGCACAAAGACAGGTTGCATACATGATATCAGGTCTACTTGCAGTAAGATACAGTAATGACCCTATCATGCCTCTGTAGTTTGTCATATCTACTGACGCTCCTGTGTCTTTGTCTAGCTTTGTTGCTGTAGCCATGGGAGTTGAAGCAGATGAACTATCAAGCATACCAAATTTCTTGAGAAGATTTCTGGTATATTTTGCTTGATTGATAAAAATACCATCATCTGTTTGCTTGACCTGTAAGCCTAGAAAATAACTAAGCTCTCCCATCATGCTCATTTGATACCTGGATTGCATAAGCTTTGCAAACTTCTTACAGAGTTTGTCATTAGTAGATCCAAAAATAATATCATCTACATAAATTTGAACTAAAAGCAAATCATCACCAGAATTGAAATAAAACAAAGTTTTATCAATGTACCTCTTGTGAACCCACTTTCTAAAAGAAATTGAGCAAGAGTTTCATACCATGCTCTTGGTGCTTGCTTTAGTCCATATAATGCCTTGTCAAGCCTGTAGACATAATCTGGATGCTTGGGATCTACAAATCCTGGTGGTTGTTCAACAAATACTTCTTCTTCAAGCTTCCCATTGAGAAAAGCACTTTTTACATCCATCTGAAAGACTTTAAACTTCTTGTGTGCAGCATAGGCCAGAAAGATTCTTATGGCTTCCAATCTTGCAACTGGAGCAAAGGTTTCATCATAGTCAATTCCTTCCTGTTGTGAATATCCTTTTGCCACAAGTCTAGCCTTGTTTCTTGTTATCACACCTTCACTGTCAGTCTTGTTTCTGAAAACCCACTTCGTACCTACAATTGATCTATTCTTTGGTCTAGGTACAAGTGTCCAGACTTCATTTCTCTCAAATTCATTTAACTCTTCTTGCATTGCTGTTATCCAGTTTGCATCTTGAAGAGCTTCCTCCACTTTCTTTGGTTCTGTTTGAGACAAGAAAGCATGATACAGACACTCATTATTTGTTGCACTTCTAGTTCTCACACTAGCATCAGGATCTCCAATTATGAGATCAGGTGTGTGTGCCTGTGTCCACCTTCTTGCTGTTGGTAAGTGGTTTCTTGCATCATTATTGGATCCTCCCCCTTGATCCATGCTCTCCTGATTCATATGTTGACTTTCTGCAGCATCCGAGGCTCCCCCTGAATTGGATGGCTCAGAGTTTGAACTGTCAGAGTTTGAATCAGTTTCCTCAACTGACTCACTTGCTGTGTCTTGTTGAGCTTCTTCACGCTCCCCCTCAACTGGTTCTCTATTTTGTTCAATTTGAGAATTTCCAGTTTCTCCAGTATTTACCAGTAGAGGTTCAGAGTATGCTTCGTCAGGGTTTGTCAACCCTGCTTCATCAGAGTTTATATCATCAGAAACGCAGTTGATCATATCCATCCTTGTCTTCAAGTCCAATTATTTTCTTGTCATCAAATGACACATGTATAGATTCCATGATCACCTTAGTTCTTAGATTATAAACTCTGAATGCTTTTGTTGACAATGGATAGCCAACAAAGATTCCTTCATCAGCTTTTAACTCGAACTTTGTCAACTGTTCAGGATGAGTCTTCAACACAAAGCATTTGCATCCAAATATATGAAAATATTTCAAATTTGGCTTCTTATTTTTCACCATCTCATATGGTGTTTTCCCATGCTTGTTGATCAATGTTGCATTTTGAGTAAAACAAGCAGTTTGAACAGCTTCTGCCCAGAAGTATGTTGGTAATTTTGCTTCATCAAGCATAGTTCTGGCTGCTTCAATTAAAGTTCTGTTCTTCCTTTCAACTACACCATTTTGCTGTGGAGTTCCAGGTGCAGAAAATTCTTGTTTCACTCCTCTTTCTTTGCAGAAAGCTTCCACAATTGAGTTTCTGAATTCAGTTCCATTATCACTCCTTATAATTTTGACTTTGTGCTGTGATCCTTTGTCCAGTAGATTTACATGATCCATCAGAGTTTGAGCAGTTTCATCCTTCTTTGACAAGAAATACACCCATGTATATCTAGTATATTCATCAACAATTACTAGAGCATATTTCTTTCTGCCCATGGACATCACATTCACTGGTCCAAAGAGATCAACATGTAGAAGATGATAAGGTTCCACTACTGAAGATTCAGATTTGCTCTTGAAAGATGACTTCCTTTGCTTGGCTTTTTGACAAGAATCACACAAGCCATCTAGACTGAGTATAGATTTTGGAAGTCCCCTTACAAGATCCTTTCTTATTAGCTCATTGATGTTGTTCAAATTGAGATGAGAGAGCTTCTTGTGCCAATTCCAACTCTCTTCATTTGACATTTTTGCAGTCAGACACACTGTTCTTCCATCAGAGTTTGTTACCAAACTTGCTTCATAAATGTTGTTGTGCCTGTGTCCAACTAGAACAACTTTTCCAGTAGATTTACTGATAACTTCACAGTATTCACTATGAAAATCTACATGGTTTCCTCTGTCACAGATTTGACTCACAGATAACAGATTATGCTTGAGTCCTGAGACTAGAGCTACATTTGTAATGATGACACTTCCAAGATTGATATTGCCATATCCCAGAGTGTGTCCTATGTTGCCATCTCCATAGGAAACTTTTGGGCCAGCCTTCTCCTCAAAGTCTGATAGCAGGGCTTTATTTCCAGTCATATGTCCTGAGCATCCACTGTCCAAGATAAGTGTGCTCTCTATTATACCCTGCAATCACAAACAAATACTAAGTATTAGTTTTAAGGACCCAGACTTGCTTGGATCCTTTGTCTTTCTTAACAGTGTTAGCTTTTGCAGCGGAATTACTATCAACAGAGTTTAAGCTAACATTGTCAGACTTTACACTTGCAGAGTTTGCTTTAACCCACTTCAGATTGGGTTTTAGCTCATAATAGTTATGATAAATAGCATGATAACTCTTGCAAGTATAAATGGAATGCCAAGTGCTCCCACAGTGTGTGCATAAAGTTTGTGGTTTAACCCTCACATAATCATTCTTTACTCCTGATGTAGAAGATAAAGAATTAATATGTTTGTTCTTAGTGCAAAATCTAGCAAGATGATTAGATCTACCACAATTATAACATGTTTTCCTTGGAGCAGCACCAGTAGGCAAATGATTATTTCTATTATTTATGCCTATCTTTCCATTCCTATTCTTCTTGGACCCTTTTGGTTTCATGGCAGATTTTATCTCTTTCAGCTTATGATTAAACTGTTTCCCTGTCATCAAACCAACATTAACCTGTTTTTCACAAGTTTTTACTGGCTTTCTAACAGTTTCTCTTTCCATAAGTTTTTCTGTTATAATATTTTCCTTTCTTTCACAGGCTTCATCTGATTCCATGTCAGCTTCTCTTATTACAACAGATTTTAACTTATTGGCTTCTGGAACAAATTTCACAGGTTTAAGTTGTGGTTTTACCTTAACCTTGTCTTTAAACCTAAGTTCATCATTTTCACAATAACCTAAACCTACAGAATCAGTCTGAAACACTTGATGAGTGTCTCTTTCAGAATCTGTCCAAGTCTTGATTATTTTTCTTTCTTTTTCTAAATCAGATTCTAGTTGCCTATACCTTTTAAGCAACTCCTGTTCAACATAAACAGCATCATCTCTTTCTTTTTGAATCTGCTTCATACTTTCAAGTTCTCCTTCAAGAAACTTGTTTCTATCTTTAAGACTAAGATTCTCAGATTTAATTCTTTCATTTTCTAAAGTCTGATCCCTATAGCTAACATGAACACTTTTCAGATATACTCTTAACTCAGATATATTATCAGTATCATAAGCATAAGTAGTTAGGGGTACCTTATTTTCAGATGACTCAGTCTCATCTCTGACAGTTGCCATAAGAGCATAATTTTCTCCATCATCAGAGTCTGAAGTATCTGCCCAGTCTTTGCCTTTAGAGATGAGTGCTTTCTCAGATTTGCCTTTCTTGCACTCTGGGGCATAATGACCCATCTCTTTGCACTTGTAGCACTGGATCTCAGATTTGTCCTTCTTTCCAGACTTGGTATCCCTTCCATCAGACTTTCTGAAATTCTTCTTCTCAGAATTTGAATCTCTTTCCCTTCTTGAAGTTCTTGAACCCCATCTTCTTGAAGGTCTTCACCATCAATGCAGCCATTTGCATCATCTGTTCTTCATCATCATCAGAGTCAGAAGCTTCACCAGAGTTTGAGTCATCATCAGAATTTGATGACTCACTTTCAGATTTAATGACTAAAGCCTTTCCCTTGGCTTTCTTCCTTGATGATTCCTTCTTAATGGGCTTCTCCTCGACTTTGAGAGCAACAGATCTTGTCTTTTTACTCAATCTTCTATTCCTTTGTTCTATCTCCAGTTCATGAGTTTTCAATAACCCATAGATTTCATCAAGATCTGTATCAGCAAGCTCATAATTATCTCTTATTGTGGTTGTCTTTAAATCCCACTTTTCAGGTAGAGATAACAGAAACTTGAGATTAGACTCTTCAAGCTCATATTCTTTATTAACCAGAGACAGATCATTCAACAGTTTACAAAATCTGTCATAAGTCTCAGTCAAGGTTTCATTAGGTCTTGAATCAAAGTGCTCATACTCCTGTGTGAGTATTGTCTTTCTGTTCTTCTTGATAGCACCTGTTCCCTGACATCTGACTTCTAAAGCATCCCATATCTCTTTGGCAGTCTTGCAGCCAATTACTCTGTTAGACATAACATTATCTAACGCATTGTGGAGAAGATGTCTAACCTTTGCATCTTTTGCAATTGATGAGATGTCCTCAGGAGTCATATCTTTCTTTTCCTTTGGAACAGTCTTTTGTTCTTGTCCATCAACAACAGGGGACAATTTAGTTGGCATATGAGGACCATCATAAATTCTGTCAAGGTATTCTGGATCTGTAGCCTCCAGAAACATAGTCATCTTAACCTTCCAAATCGGATACTCTACTGGCCTGAGAATTGGAACCCTGATTGTTTCATATCGACTCACAGAATTGGGCTTAACCTGTTCAGCCTTAGGAGCAGTTTGATTTTCTTCAGACATGATTAATACTGTGTTTGAATCATAAAACTGTATATATTAAACAGCCTTGGCTCTGATACCAATTGTTAGGCCGAATACACAATATATAATCAAGTATGTATGAGAATAACAATTAAGAACACAGGTTTGTAAATCAACAAACTGAATTATATTAAATAATTCTCTCTTAGTGATGTTAATGAATCACAAAGAGCTACTAGGTTACAAGAATAATGTATTCAATGTTCGCGTCCCTTCTAGGGATAACCTATCTGTGTTTATATAGTAAACAGTTACATACAATCCTTATCTAATTGATACTCCTAAAAATTAGCTATACAATTGATATCAATTAAGGATTGCTTCAGTCTTCTGTCCAGTCTCCTTAGCTGTATCAATATATTCTGCTTCTTTCCATCTTCAGAATATATTGCTTCTAGAATCTTTATCTTTGCACCGACAGTTAAGTCAACTTTCATCCTGTCAGACTTTACCAAACTCTGACCGGCTTCCTTTAAACTCTTCACCCTGTCAGACTTTAAATAAACTCTGACCGGTTTCCGATAAACTCTTATCAGTACCTGTTGCTTAAACACTGATAAACAAACGTCAGCAAATATATCTAACACTATAGCCCGTGAAGAATGAATGCAATATTAAAAGAAAAGCATTCTTGAGCATATACATTTGACAAGACCAAATCTTGAAGGTAGCGATGTCTGTAACTAAAACAGGAAGCTGCACAAAAGCATTTGCTCCAATTTTTTTATACCAAGTTTGCTTTATTAGATTGGACAAATTACTTGAATGATAATTACTAGCATGATTTTGGTCGAATAACCATTAGTCCAGTACCTGCATTCATATGTCTAGTAATGAGAAAAAAGGTTTGTATCTATAACCCTACTCTGCATATCATTTTAAATATCAGATAAACATTCTCAATCATGCTCTTGCATTGTCGAACAAGATAGTGCAATAAAGGTTTAAAGATAACAAGGTGTGTAATTTCATGAGAAGTACATGTCATGGTTCCATGTTATGTAAGTACTCAGTTATATACACATATTTGCTGAGATAGCTAAATGATCCTCACAAGTACACCAACGGAGCTCAAACACCCCCATCGCCCCTACGATACACGTGTAGAAAATTACAAGGGGCATTGAATGGAAAATAATAGACTTACATCTTATATGGATCAGCTCCAGTGTAACCAGTTGGCTTTGCTATGGGAATCAAAACCTAGAAAAGAACAGAAAGCCCAATAAATTCAATTCAAACAAATCAGCTAAATTGTAGAATAAGAGCAAGGCTCTAAAGCTCCTTGAAGTCTTACAAGACCCCTCAAAGCTCTAAAGCTTCTCCTTGCCTGTTGAATATTAACAGGTTATGTCAGCAAGGCCATCACACTGCTCAATGCCCATCACAAATAAATCAACGTCTGCAGTTCTGTCAGTTCCTTCTTTTTCCAAGTAAAAAATAAAAATAACAATACAAGAACAAAAACAGTAAAGAGACATTGTCAGTTAATAACAAAAATTGATTTATTACACCTGAAATCATCTTTTAATGCTATTCAAAGAGGTTTTATATGACAATAGGCCATTCCATCAAGACAAATAACAATCAAGGTCTCTGTCAACAAATATAAATCTGTGTTGTGGTTGCTCTGTAATCAAACCGTGATGGATGAATAGAATTGAATAGCTAGGTTCTACTATATAAGAAGTAGGAAAATAAATTTGAAAACTTATCAAAATATCATAATCTGTTAGATTTTGTTCCTGCAAATATCTAATTAAGACTTGAAAGTGTCGTCAATAGCCAACAATCTAAAACAACAAACAATGTTATTATCTTACCACATAACCTCTATAAGCTGCTTGGATCTTGGTGGCGGAAAGATGATGGTTTCTTAGAGTTGGTTTTGGTCTAGGGCGATAACCTCTAGGGGAAGCAGCACTTGGAGTAGCAGCTCTAGGTGAAGTAACCCTTGGAGAAGCAGCTCTAAGGGAGGTGACCCTCCGAGAAGTAGCTGCCCTTGGAGAAAAACAAAATCACAACATAAAAATACTCCCTCAATACCACAACAAAACGAAATCATTAACATTATTACCCTGCAGACCACCCAATAACTGCCTTTCCACCCAAATCCTGACAAATACCTCACACAAACATTATTACAATTTTAACCTGATCTAATTATTCACGAAAACCAATTAAAGGTACTACCTTTAGGGTTCTTCTTCTTCTAATTGAGAGATATGATAGTCGAGAGATTGTGTTTAATTGAGAGTTAATTGTAGAGTTAAGTTAGGGTTTGGGTTTGTGTTTAATTGTCGGAGTTGAGTTAGAGTTGGTCGGGGCTGAAAGATTTTTGGGGGAAAATATTTGTGTTTTAGGGTTGAGAGATTTTTTTGGGAGAAAATGTTCGTGTGTGTGTTTTGGGGGAAAATGTTTGTGTTTTTAGGGGGAGATGTTTTGGGGGATAAGGGGGGAAAAGTTTTGGGGAGGGTGAATAAAATTTTCTAAGGGGAAATGTTATATTAGAAATGGGGGAAACATTGTCGCGTATTTTTTATTTTTCTAAATATACATAAAGACGTCAGCTTTTTTAAGAATCGATGTCTAGAAAGCTATTTAACATCGCTTTTAAAATTTCTGATGTTAAAAATATATTTAACATCGGTGGTTTTCTTAACCGATGTAAAATGGGCGATGTCTATTAACGTTTTTCTAGTAGAGCCATTCAGTTATGAGGACCTTTCCCTTCTTCAATACCAAAATATATTAACCTTTCCAACAATTTTTCCATTGCAGAGAACAATTGTCAACTTTGCATATTTCTTATGTTACTTTTTGTTTTGTAGCGTGGAGAATGGATCCTTCTAAGAATCCAGAGGCGGAATTTGCTCATGAAGCAGGACAGCTTGATCCAGTAAATGCTGCAAATCCTGGTCTAAAGATGACTATGTAGAAATGCTCTCTTTAATATTTCCAAGCTTAAGATTATAGCTGGGGGGTAATGCTAGGTGCCCTACAGGGAAGAAATTGACACCAAATGATGTCAATTATCCTACAATGACCGCTAATCGTTGAATGACAAAAATCAATTCTTGTAGAAGTCAGTGGAAAACAATTTGAAAAGCATAAGATGAACTATTTTTGTCGAATTTTGAAAAATTCGCACTGGATGCTTTAATCAAATATTCTGTGAAATGAAAGATATTCGTTGTAGCTCACTTATGTGGAACTTTTAGCCATTGCCTTTACATCTCATCGATCATGTCTTGGTTTAGGATGTCACTATATTTTTTTTCTTGTTCATTGAGAATCTTTCAGACAACACACATTAGAAAACTACATGATGGACACTCCTCATCAGTTTACTTGTAGAAATTGTGCTTAAATATGTTTGATAAGAGTTCTGTTTCACAATTGTTCGTTCAAATGTGCTCTCTCTACTAAACTCTATCTGTTGGTTCTTTGATAAATGATATTACTCATGGCTTTACAAGAAAATCAAGATCCATCTAGTGTTTATTACATACATCCATCCATTAGTTAATGCGATTGGATTCAACAATTGGAAAAGGTCAATGAGTTTGAAACTATCAGCAAAAACAAACTTGGTAAACAATCACAACATAAGAAAAAGTTCAATTTATTATAATATTTGTACTGTCAGCACGCAGTACATAAAGATTCCTAGCTAGTCTACTGAATACATATTGGATCTTTGATCTTACAAACAGTGAGGATTGTCTTCACTGCCAGAGTTCACTGCCAGAGGGGAGAAAGGGGAATGCATGAAGCTAAGATAGAGGCACAAGCAACGATGTTGCTGCCTCACCTCTCGGCAGCATGTATAAGATGGCTTCAAAGGGTGATAGAGAGCAGCTGAGCAAGAAGCGTGTAGCTTGAACATGCTGCACTCAGAGGCTTTCTGTGGTGCATGCAGCTCTCCATCACCAACAGCAATGATAGCAGACAGAATGACAAACACTGGAAAAATCCTCCCAATACCCATTGAATTTCAATATTACATTCTAAGTAGTCATGATCAGTTCCTCCACCAGTGTGGAAGATCCCTAATAAATTGTAACCTCATTGTCAGAAAATCAATGTTAACCGATTGTATGTGCTGCATGCAAAGGTTTTGTGTGCATGAACCTCACTCCGTCAGCTACAACGATTATCGCAGCTAGAATTAAGAACACTATTATAATCCTCTTTCCTCCCCATAGCCATATTTTTCAAAATTATAAGTTGTTACAATATACAATTATAGTATGAGTAGTCTACCATGAATGCAACAGTGTGTTAGTGATAAAGTGGGTAATTCAATTATCTAAACTTGTGTATTTCATTAATTTATATGTCAATGAAGAAAAACAGTACAGATTCTGTGCATTATATGTGCCAACGATGTGCAAAAAATGTGTTTATTTTTATTTCGTCTAGGCCTCCACCTTCTAGTTATCCACCCGGATTGCCGCAAGCTCTTTCATACTACAGAACCTTGAGTGCTCTTACATTAGTACAAAGAAACATTTTTATGTGGAGTATTAGCAGTGTGTTCCAAGAATGGTATTACATGGCCTTGTGTCAATATTCAAGAATGGTAGCATAACAATAAGTTCTTGAGGATGGATCACCCGTTCTCTCAATTCCTTTACTTGTCATGATCAACTGATGAGTTATATTTTTATGTGTACGAGTGGGTGAAAGAAGGTCCTGACCACCGACCTTGCAGCAAAAAGAAATAACATAGCTTTACAAAAAAAAAACAGCAATGACATTGTTTACTACTAGAATCGAGAAAGGTGAATAAAAGAAGCTCAGGTAAAGGCACAAGCAAGCTTACTGCTCCCTCATCTCCCTGCAACATGTGGAGGAGGGCTCGGTTTTGATGAACTACAAAGCAGCAGAGCATGCAGCACGAAGCTTCTCTCCTCTGCATGGAACATCAATGAACACTAAATATTCACAACTTTGAAAAATGACTCTCTTAATAAAATACATCTAATTTATTTATGTTTCATATGTATTCAAGTAACTATAATTGGAGTTAGCCTGAAAACTTGTATAACTAATTGGAGTTAGCCTGAAAAATTGTATAGCTAATTGGAGTTAGCCTGAAAAATGACTCTCTATTTATGTGTTTATACAAGGGTTATCCTCCTCATGTAAAGTGTTATAGTAAATTATAAGCTTAGGGGTAATCTAAAAAGGAAAGTTAGTTTTAGCAATCATCTCACAATAACGAAGAAAAAGACTTGGAAGAAAAAGACTTGGATGTAAGTTACTACTGCTAGTACATAAGTATCTAAAATTTGAGCAGGAATCAAAAACTTGAGTTGGAAGTCTTCTCAAACGCAGTAGGATCATATTATTAGTAGTAGTGTAACTTGAGCAGTACATACTCTAGCTTCCTAGCTACTGAATACATATAGGATCTTTGATCTTGCGAACAGCAAGAACATTGTTAACTGCTGGAATCGAGAAAGGTGAATAGAAGCTCAGGTAGCGGCACAAGCAGGCTTTCTGCTCCCTCATCTCCCTGCAACATGTGTTGGAGGGCTTGGTTCTGATGAAGTACAAGGCAGCAGAGCATGCAGCATGAAGCTTCTGTGCTCTGCATGCAGAGGGTTGCGGCACCAAGCCATCACCTGTGGCGACAGACAGAATGACAAACACTAATATATCCTCCCAATACCCATTGAATTTTTAAAATTATATTCTAAGTAGTCATCAGTTCCTTCACCAGTTATTGCCTTTATAAATTTTCTCAATTGCTATCTGCAAGTAAAATTTAGGCAAAAGATAATTTTAAAAAACAATAAGATAAAGAGCACAACATAAGATAAAGATCACATATATTATCATAATATTTGTACTAAAGAGTGTAACTTCAGCGCGCAATCCATATACAAGCTAGCTACTGTATACATATTGGATTATCATTGATCTTGCAAACAGCAAAGGTTTCTTTTGACTCGGCTCTTGAACGATGGAACGTTCTTTACCACCACAAATTCGGAGAATGGTGAAAAACAGTGCAGATCTGTGATAATATGTGCAAAAGATGTGAAAAAAATGTGCAAAAAATGTGCTTATTTATTTCTTTTAGGCATCCACCTTCTAATCCACCCGGATTGCCCCGAGCTCTTTTACACTACCGAAGCTTGAGTGGTCTTACATTGATCAGTACAAAGAAACATTTCTATGTGGAGTACTAGCAATAGCCACCATGATAACCTGAAAGCCAAGCTATTTTAGCCAACGGTTTGAAGAGATCAGATGGAAAAGATGGTTATGTAACCACGTTTCTTAGGACCGAAGTTCTAAATAGTAATTAGGTAAAGAATGTCAACCCACCTTTGATTGAGATCCTCCAAACAACGCCTTTACTATTAGGTGTAAGATTCTAGAAGAGTAACTATATATAATTGTGAAAACAAAGACTATGATCAATGTCCAGCACATGCATGCAACAATGGAAACCTATTGAATTGTTCTTCTAAAATTCAATATGAAAGCGCTTAATTTCTAAAATGAAAAGGTCTGATTTGAATTTGTTGTTTCAGAGAGAGAATATTAGTCGATGATTAAGTAATTAATTATTAATCTAAATTAATAATTAATAAAAGGAGAAATTTGGACTATGCCAAAATATGGCATAACACTCATCAATATTATATACTAATGGTGACGAAACATTAAAATGGTACATGTTTTTTGGTAATTCATGATTTTACTTAATTACCCTTACTAATATTATTAAATATTAAGACATATTTATAACCAATTACCTAATTGCTCTTAATTCTCTGTAAAAATATATTATTAAATATTAAGACATATTTACTTAATTGCTCTTACTTCTCTGTAAAAATATATTATTAAATAATAACGTTAACTATTTATAACTCATTACCTTTTAAACTAAAACACATTACTTTTTGTTTTTTTTTATTTATAATGAAAATCCCCACTTTGTCCAAAAATATCACGGGCAATTACCTATTTTAACTAAAACCTGTTTTTTTTTTCTATTTTTACTTACTAAAATCCATCATTTTCCAAAAATATCATGGGTAAACCCTTAATAATTTATTTTAAAACCTATTCTAAATTATTTATTTTTAAAACATATTCTAATGCTTTTAATTTTTTTAAAAGTTCACATATTTTAACATGCATACTTATTTTTTTTAGCAAATGCAATTAATTAAATATTATGATGTAAATAATCAAACAACAACTATTAAAAATCTCCTCCTTTCCCAAAAATATCACGAAATATCACAGGAAATTATCTTTTTTAACTAAAACATCTCACATTTTATATTTTTACTTACTAAAACCTCTCATTTTCCAAAAATATCACGGGTAAACTTTTAATTATTTATTTTAAAACCTATTTTTATTTTATTTCTACCTACTAAACCTCCTTCTTTTTCAAAAATATCACATGTTAAACTCTTAATTATTTATTTAAATATATTTTTTGGTACCTGTTTTTTTATACCTATTTTTCGGTACGGTAATTGTATTTTTTAATTATTTATTTAATTGTTATAAAAATATTACAATCAGTTACTCATTCAGTTAAAATACATTATTTTTCCTATTTTTTCTAACAAAATCCCCTCTTTTTCTAAAATGGTCACGGGCAATTACCCTTTTCAACTAAAATATGTTATCTTTTCTATTTTCCTTACTAAAATACCTCATTTTCCAAATATATCATGGGCAAATCCTTACTTATTTATTTTAAAAACCTATTTTAATACTTTTAATTAGCAATTACCTTTTTCAACTAAAACATGTCACTTTTTTTTTATTTTTTCTTACTAAAACCCCTATTTTTCCAAAAATATAACGGGCAAACTGTTACTTTTGAATTTTAAAATTCAACGAAAACATGACATTTTTTCTATTTTTCCTTACTAAAACCTCTCTGTTTCCAAAATATCACGGACAAACCGTTACTTATTTATTTTAAAATATATTTTAATACTTTTAATCATTTAAAAAAGTTTAACACGAATACTTATTTTTCTAACAAACGCAATTAATAAAATATAAATAATAAATAATAAAATTAACAATTATTAAAAACAATTGCACGGGTTTTAAGCTATATATAATTACGAAAACTCGTACTTCTTCGAAACTTATAAACTTTAATTAATTAATCACCTCACATCAATAAACATAGAATGATGCTAACTTTTTATGCCAGACCAAAATTTTCAATTGATTGATTAGACTAACTAAACTATTAGAATCATATCGAACCACAAAGTCATAACAACTCAGCAAAAGACCAGGATGTTTGTTTGCCTATGAAATTAAACATGAGTAACTCTAATTCAAAACCTTAACGGAGAAATTTGGTGATAACAAATTTCGGAAATTGTTGGAATAACGAATTGTAAAAATAGAGGGATTTGGTTTTTTGAATGTTTGGGGCTGGACTTGAAAGGTGTCTCGACTTGTTAGATGTGTCGGATCCTATTCCAAGATGAATGCGTACCCTGTTTATATATAGGGATCAAGCCAACGCAGTTCTGTGATAGGATAGTGTTTTTAATCAGGGATATATTGAGATAAGTTGATTTTAACTTTTTATAGTTATATTATTGTTAGGATTTATGGGTGATGGCTAATAGACAGCTTGACTAGATATTTTAAATGCCTAATTTTATTAAGTATGAACATACTGTCACCGCCAGAGTGTGTTCTTGTAACCATTTTGTTTACTGTTAAATAAGATCTTAGTACATCTTGGTAGAAGTTCATTTGTTTGTTCAAGCCTCAAGAAGTGCTTAAAGAAGACATCAAAAATAAATGTTACTGTCATGGCACTGACAGTAAGGTTACAAGAAGACAACATGTTGCAAGTCACGACAGTATATCCACTCTGACAGCAACATTGGCGGAAGCCCTGAGACAACAACTTTACCTTAGTCTGACAGCAAGCTTGGAAATCCTAACAGCATCTTTTGCGGGGATTTCTTACTGTCACCAAAAGCACATACTTGTGACAGCAAGCTTGAAGATCAGGATACTGTCTCCAAGGGATAATCTTTGTATTAGGGATCTACCCAGTCAAACATGTGACAGTTTGGATGTGCAAGAAACAGGCGTGCTGCAGTATCCCAACACTGCATCAGGTCTGCAAGACTACGATAGAAGCTTGAGAGATCACATGACAAAGCTCACCAATTCAAGAGTATGACATATCAACATCTACTGAATTGTGTTAGCTAAAAATAGAATGTATCTAGATTGCTTTTTCCAGTCATGATAAACTTGTTTTTATAGCAATTTAGGTAAGATTCACGGGTAGGCAATTTGTAAGAAGCTGCCACATGAAAATGACAGCAGCTTCACAAACCCGTGATGAAAGAGATAGGATTAGTTTACTTAGACTATCTCTCAATTCATTCTGTGTATCACTCGAGAAATTGAAGCTCAAGAAAACTGATATTTTCTTGAGGTTGTAGCAACACATTGCAAAATAAATTAAACATTTATTTTGTGAGAAAAACACTTGTGCCTACTTGTGTTTGCAATTCTTAAACTGATAAACGTTAATCTTAGTTTTTGTTTTTGAAGCGTAGATTGAGATTTATCAGTATTGCATTCAACCCCCCCCCCCCCCCCTCTGCAATAGTCAAGGACCAACAATTAGCGTTGTGATTCTTTCCTGATTTGAAAGAATCGTTTGGAGATATTTCCCGTTATTGATTGATTGATATTGATTCTTTCCTCGTTTCAGAGAGAGGATATTACTTAGTGGTTAAGCAATAATTATTGTTAGATTAATATTGGGAAATTAGGAGATAATTGAGACAACCGAAAATATGGCGTAACAACTACCCCCGGTTCTTCAGTGTAGCTTGATGGACTGGAGAACTAAACGTGATTTGATCTTCCGAATTTCCCGAGTCACTGAAACAACTAGGAGTAGAAGATTAGCAGATAATATGGACCAGATAATTACCCGTAATATGCCTGTAGAAGCGAGAGAGACAACATGATGTGCCCGTAATATGCCTGTTGCTATAATGGAGACAACATATTGCGCCCGTAATATGCATGTAGATGCGAGGACGACAACATGCGAGATGTGAGAAGAACATATGTACGAGCAGTTTTTCAAGTGTGAGAGAATGAGCGGCTTTGTGTAGATATTGTTGCGCTTCCCCTTGTAAAGTTAGGTTTGTGAATCCACTATTCAAGATATAGTATAATGTAGTAGCATCAGTAGTGATGTCCTTGTATGTATGTTGAATAAGGAGATAATGTAATGTGTTGAGATCGTAGTCCTAGCATTATCCTGGAGGATCTTCCTAAGTATGTTAAACAGGACTCCGGCTTATGCATTCCAAGGAAAGTATGCTTTCTACAAGGAAGTCATATTCCTATGCATCTTCTCCCTTACAGGGAGGACTCCAGCTTATGCATTCCAAGGAAAGTATGCCTCCTAACAGGAAATCATATTCCTATGCATCTTCTCCCTAACAGGGAGGACTCCAGCTAATGTATTCCGAGGAAGGTATGCCTCCTTACAGAAAGTCATATTCCTATGTATCTTCTCCCTAACAGGGAGGACTCCAGCTAATGTATTCGAAGGAAGGTATGCCTCATAACAGGAAGTCATATTCCTATGCATCTTCTCCCTAACAGGGAGGACTCCAGCTAATGCATTCCGAGGAAGGTATGCCTCCTAACAGGAGGTCATATTCCTATGCATCTTCTCCTTAACAGGGAGGACTCCAGCTAATGTATTCCGAAGAAGGGATGCCCCCTAACAGGAAGTCATATTCATATGCATCTTCTTGGTGAGCTTCCGGGAAGTACGGATAAGCACCCCGGAAGTACGGGTTTACCAAGGCACTCCAAGCAACACCTTCCACAAAGAAGGCCCTTCAAATTAATCCCAAGTAACACCTTTATCAAATAAAGGTCTTCAAAAAAAAAAAAATTAATTTCCAAGCAACACCTTAAAGAAGGGCCTTCAAAAATATTCCAAGCAACACCTTAAAGAAGGGCCTTCAAAAAATAATTTTCAAGCAAAACCTTAAAGAAAGGCCTTCAAAAAATAATTTCCAAGCAACACCTTAAAGAAGGTCCTTCAAAAATAATTCAAGCAATACCCTCTGCAAATAAGGGTCTTCAAAAATAATTCCAGCAATACCCTACGCAAATAAGGGTCTTCAAAAATATCACATAGAGACAACCATAGAATCTAAGAGTGTCCAATGTTTACAAGTAAATGTATGATGGACATGATGATATGAATGAATACATGATGTGAATGATGCACATGATGATTAATGAATGCATGATGCGAATTATGCAGGGCCTTAAAAACAAGATTACCCCGAAGGGCCTTCAAACAAAATCTCCCTGAAAGACCTTCAGAAGACGATTAACCCGTAGGGTTTTCAAAAATATTATCATCTTCAAAAGAGAGTTTTCTAAAATATTATCCTTCTCGAAAGAGGGTCTTCTAAAATATTATCCTCGTCGAAAGAGGGTCTTCAAAAATATTATCCTCCTCGAAAAAGGGTCTTCTAAAATATTATCCTCCTCAAAAGAGGGTATTCAAAAATATTATCCCTCTTGGAAGAGGGTCTTCAAAAATATTATCCTACTCGAAATAAGGTCTTCAAAATTATTATCGTACTCAAAATAGGTTCTTCAAAAATATTATCCTCCTTGGAAAAGAGAGCTTTCAAAAACATTATCCTTCTCAGATAAAGACCTTCCACACTTATTTTTGTCCATGCACGAGCTAGTGAAGTAATCAAATCATGTGCTACGAATATTGCATCACAATTCTTTAACATCTCCATGATTCAGATTCTGCTCAGATCTGTTTTTTTACCTTTTTGGCCTTGTAAATGATATTTTCTTGGAAAACATAAAACATGAAAGTTGTAGGAAACGAAAAGATCTTTCCGATGATATATGGCTCGTTAGAAACGGACTTATAACGAATCAGGAATCAAATAAAACGTCTGCTGATTAACTTTTCAATACTGAAAAACGGGACCTGATTATGTTTTGTGATTTCGAGAATAGATCGAAACATAATCGGAGAAAACACTAAGAACGAAAGTTGTAGTAAATCGCAAAAGATTTTCGGATCATAAAAAATCATCAAAATCTGACATGTATTAAATTTACTATGAATTTTATACGATAATTTATTTGTACGGACAAAATCATAAGAAAACTTATCTTAATTTTGAATAGAATCACGAACCACCGCCTCCATCGTTCTGCTCCTCCATTAAAACCGCTCCAGATCTGATAAAACCCCTTTGTGCATGGTGTAGATGATTTGATTGTCCTCCATAATCAAAAAATAATCTCCTCCTTCTAGCGCCAATTGTTAACAGAGGAATTTGGTGATAACAAATTTCGGGAATTGCTAGAATAACGAATTGTAAAAATAGGGGAATTTGGGTTTTTTGGATGTTTGGGGCTGGACTTGAAAGGTGTCTCGACTTTTTAGATGTGTCGGATCCTATTCCAAGATGCATGTGTACCCTGTTTATATATAGGGATCAAGTCAACGCAGTTCTGTGATAAGATAGTGTTTTTAATCCCTGTGATTGTTAAGGGATATATTGAGATAAGTTGATTTTATCTTTTTTGAGTTATATTAGCGTTGTGATTCTTTCCTGATTTGAAAGAATCGTTTGGAGATATTTTCTGTTATTGATTGATTGATATTGATTTTTTCCTCGTTTCAGAGAGAGGATATTACTTAGTGGTTAAGCAATAATTATTATTAAATTAATATTGAGAAATTAGAAGATAATTCAGGCAACCGAAAATATGGCGTAACACAAAATTTCAATACCTTGGATTCTTTGCTATGTGCTTCCTTTTCTCAAAAGTGTGAAGTCTGATTTTTCTGTAAACTATTCAAATATGGCAGCAAAACATGTCCCTTTAAGCCAATTTGAAATTCTTCAACATATATTTGAAATTTGGATGGTGTAAATAGATCATCAACGTAGGTGTTTAGGATAACTTAAAAAAATAAATTTATAACTCAAAATGAATATGTATTATATAAGTAGTAAGTAGATGAACGCTTATAAGTTATTTAGGTGTTTGGATAAATTTACTTATAAAATAATAAGTTTTTGCTAAATTAATTTTTAAAAAATAATTATTTAATACAATGATCTCAATCCATGCTTTTTAAATTATATAGACATTTAAAAATATTAATATGAAAATATAAAATATTAAAAAAATAAAGAAATCAAACAATAAGTCAATAAGTTAGGTAGAATGTATGTGGTTTCTAACATTCAACTTATCATCATATAAGTTATGAGTTAATAAGTTGAGTACAGAAACACCCCTTTTATGAACTTATAATGCATAAGCTAACTTAATTTAACGTTGCCAAACGGGCGGATAGACTTGTGCAGTTGTGCCTTATAAAGTGCAAAAACATTCCAAACTAAGTGCGTGTTTGGGTATCACAAAAAAGTTAACTTATAGCTTAAAATGAGTAAGTGTCATATAAGTGATAAGTTGATGAATTTTTATAAGTTATACGGGTGTTTGGATAAATTTACTTATAAGTTAGTTAAGGGTTTGCTAAATTAAATTTGAAAAAATAATTATTAAATACAATGATTTCAACACTTGCATTTTAAATTAAAAAAATATTTAAAAACACAAAAGTAAAAATATAAAGTATTAAAAAACAAAGAAATCAAGTAATAAGTCAATAAGTTCAGAAAAATGTACCCCATTATTAACATTCAACTTATCAACATATCTATACTATACTATTATAAGCAAAACAGGGTATATTTGGTTGGTTTGGTTTGGTTAATGCCTTCCAAAAACAAATTAAAACTTTCCAAAATCAGAAGAAAAAAAACTGAATAAAACAAAGAAAAAAACAAAGAAAAAAAAAACACTACGGAAGAAAGAGATACAAATACACACATACAGGACACCACCCCGTAGAGGACTCTGACTCTCTCTAATCGACCAACGATCATAGACCCAGCACGATCATCTCACCAATTTTGTGTAAATATGTTAACTGACTATAGTTAAAGCTTCGTTTGGAAACATGGATAGCTATCTATGGTTATAATTCTTGTTTTAATGTGTTATTTTTTGATTGTTTGTTCTAATCTATAAAAGTTTGTATCAGAAGTTTATATTTGATTTTTGTGTTTTTGCAGGATGATGAGATGACATTATGAGAGGAAGAAAGCATAGCAAATACTGAATCATTCTTTAGAAGAATTGCTTGCAAGGTATGCTGCAAATGTTCTAATCTATTAACTACAATCTGTTTGATTGTTTGTCCAAATTATAATTATTAAAGTTTATATCTACTAATCTATAATCTATAATTACATTTGTATCCATTTGTTTTGGATTATGTGATTGACCTTGGGTAATACCGATAACTTTCCTGGATGGAAGCATGATTAGTACTTTACATGTATTCCACTTCTTAATTTGTAAGTTTATTCTGTTAGAAATTGATGATTTAATGAATGTATCAGAGTTGAGTGGCATCAGTACCTACATCATCAGTAGCTGACGACTGATGACGTCATCATCAGTAGTGGAACAAATCAGAAGTTATGATGATTGATATTGTTCCATGATTTCAGGAGAAGATTGATTTGCCAGGATATGTATTACCGAAGCTGTTACAGAAGATAAGCGACAAGAAGATCAATCTAATTAAATGAAGATGATCTTATGTAACAGAATGTGTAGCTCTGTGTGTATATAAACACAGGATAGGTTTTACGAGAGTAATAACTTTACACGAGTATTTTGAAAACCTAGCAGCTCTTAAGAACTCATAGTTTCTTGAGAGAGTTTGTATCAGTTTTTATAAAGATTAATAAAAGCTGGTATTGATTGTTTTATATCTTTTTATTTCGATTATTTCATACGATTATATTCAACCCCCCTTCTATAATCGACATCTACCTGGTAACAATTGGTATCAGAGCAGACTGATAAAGTTTACAAATCAGAAACGATCAAGATATCAGGAAACATATATGAAGCAATGAAGATCCCAATGTTGAAGAAATCTGAATTTTCAACATGGAAGGTTAAGATGACAATGTATTTGGAAGCCTCAGATCCAGACTACATTGACAGGATAAATGATGGAGCATTTGTTCCAACCAAACTAGTTGTTGCAACTGAAACTACTCCTGCAAGTGTAGTTTGGAAAGAAAAGAAAGAATGGACGCCTGAAGACAAGGCAACAATGCTGAAAGATGCAAAGGTTAGAAATATTTTGCATAATAGTTTAGATACTGTTTTATCTAACAGAGTTATTGCCTGTAAGATTGCAAAGGAAATATGGGATGCCTTGGAAGTTCAATGTCAAGGAACTGAAGAAATCAAAAAGAATAGAATATGTATTCTTATTCAAGAATATGAACAGTTTGAAGCAAGGAATAATGAAGACATAACAGAAATATATGATAGGTTTCTCACTCTGTTGAACGAGCTCTCGCTTGTAGGAAAAGTGTATGACGTTGAAGGCTCAAACATCAAGTTTCTAAGATCTCTACCTATGGAATGGATAAATCAACAAAATCTTATGAGACACACTTATAGGATGAATTTGATGACACTTGATGAGATCTATGGCATGCTGAAAACATATGAGCTGGAGATCAAGCAGAAGGAAGGTGTCAAGTCAAAATCAAAATTTGTTGCTTTAAAGACTGAGTTAAAAGAAAAGCACATGAATCAAAACAAAATGAAAGCCAAGGCACGAGTAGCTGTGGAATCAGATACTGATACTGATGAAGATGAGAGTACTGATGAAGAGTCAGAAGAAGATTCTGACAAAGAACTAGTGCAAATGGTGGCCTGATGGTGAAGAGCTTCAGGAAGATGAAATATGGTAAATTCAGAAAAGATGGAAGGATTTCAAAAGGAAATCAGTACTCTGACAAGAAGAGCAAGTTCAAGAAGAATGATCTTTCCAAAGTCAAGTGTTTCAATTGTGACAAAATGGGATATTATGCTACAGACTACAAGAAGCCCAAAACTGGAAAGGCTTCTGGGAAGGCTCTTGTGACTTCAAGCAAACGATGGATGGACTCCTCTGATTCTGAAGAAGAGGAAGAAGTCAACTATGCATTAATGGCTGATATTGAGGAAATTTCTGAAAAGGTACCTGAAACTACTTATGCTTTTGATACTAATAATATGTGTGAATTAAGATCTTTTCTGAAGACCATGCATATTAGCTATAATAATCAGTCTAAAGAAAATATCAGAATCTTAAGTGAAGTAGCTGATATTAAGAAAAGGAATGATTATTTAGAGACTGAATTAGTAGTTTTAACAGATACTAAGAACTTGTGTGATAAACTCAAAAGGATAGAGATAGAACAGATGCTAAAAATAGAGTTTCTAGAAAAGGAGTTAAAGAAGGAAAGAGAACAAATTAGAGTGTGGACTCATTCTGGTAAACAGACCCATCTTCTCATGAATGATAAAAATTGGAAGAAATGCTTAGGATACAAAGAGAACAAGAAGAAAGAAAAAGAAAAAGTCACTTTATCCACACACATAAAGTTTGTTTCAGAAAGCGAAATGAAAAATAACTCTTCCTTTGAAGAAGGATCAAGTTCTAGTACTAAGGTAGTTTCGGAGGAAGAAATGACAGAAGAGTTAATTTCTGATATAGAGATTGAATCAATCTCTAGTGAAGAAAATAAATCATCTGTTTCTAAAACTAGCACTTATATTCCTATGAATACTCATGCTAAAACTAGTACTGAATCTGTAAAGAAGAGTGTCAAGAAAGAAAAGAACATAGGTCATCTCTCCTCTGGAAAGTTAAAGAAGAAAATTAGTGCAGTTACTGGCATTAGGAATGAGAAAACTCCTAAAAGGCATAGGAATGGGAAACAGGGAATTGACAAGTCTAATGGTTATAAGTATATTCCTAATGCTCCAAGAAAGACATGTCATACCTGTGGTAATACTAATCATCTTGCCATTGATTGCAGGAAGAATAAAAAGAGGAGAGTTGATATTCCTATATCTGATGTTAGGAGTAGAAAAGTTGGTTATAAACCACAGAATCCATGTTCTCACTGTGGTAGTAGTTGGCATTCAGTTTACACATGTAGCAGTTATCATAACTTGTATCATGACAATTATATGCCCTTGCCCAAATTTAATAAAAATGCAAGAAATTTCTCTGCAATTCTTAACAAGAAATTGAAAAATAGAACCCAACAAGTGTGGGTTCTTAAAAATTCTAACTGATTGAGATATTGATTGCAGGGCAACAGGAAAAATGTTCTAGTTCTGGATAGTGGATGTTCAGGACATATGACTGGAAATAAGTCCTTGCTGTCAGATTTTGAGAAGAAAGTTGGCCCAAAGGTTTCCTATGGAGATGGCAATATAGGACACACCTTGGGATATGGCAATATTGTGATTGGAAATGTCATCATTCAAAATGTAGCTCTGGTAGAAGGACTGAAGCACAATCTCTTGAGCATCAGTCAAATTACTGACAGAGGTTATCACGTCAACTTTTATGAAAGTCATTGTGAGATAACTAGCAAGAAGGGTGAAAAAGTAATTCTTACTGGTTATAGACGTGGTAACATATATGAAGCCAACTTGCATTCTGCTACTGACGGAAAAATGACGTGTCTGCTATCAAAGGCATCAGTAGATGAAAGTTGGAACTGGCACAAGAAACTATCTCATTTGAACTTCAATAATATCAATGAGTTAGTTAGAAAAGACTTAGTGCGAGGTCTTCCAAAGGCAATGTACTCTCCTGATGGACTCTGTGACTCTTGTCAAAAAGCAAAGCAGAAGAGAACCACCTTCAAAAGTAAATCAGAATTCTCAATAGACACAGCCTATCACTTGCTTCATCTGGATCTGTTTGGCCCCGTGAATGTGATGTCTATCAACAAGAAAAGATATACGTTGGTAATTGTCGATGAATATACAAGATTCACATGGGTCTATTTCCTTCACAAAAAGAGTGAAACTCCAGACATTCTGATAGAGCATGTAAAGTTACTAGAAACTGGATCCAGTAATAAAGTCAAGATTCTGAGAAGTGATGTGGAACTGAGTTTAAAAATTCAACAATGGAGGACTTCTGTAAATCAAAAGGAATTGTGCAGCAATTCTCTGCTCCTGGAACTCCACAACAAAATGGAGTAGTTGAAAGGAAGAACAGAACTCTAATTGAAGCTGGGAGAACCATGTTGGAAGAAGCAAAACTGCCCACTTACTTTTGGGCAGAAGCCATTAATACTGCATGTTACACTCAAAATTGCACCTTAATCACAAGGCATGGAAAGACTCCGTATCACATGCTTAAGGGAAAGAAACCTAGTGTAAAACATCTGCATGTATTTGGCTGCAAATGTTTTATCCTGAGACCTCATGCTGAGCAACTTGGAAAATTTGATACAAAAGCAGATGAAGGAATTTTCGTTGGCTATCCAGACACAACAAAAGCATTTAAGGTATATAATATGTGAACCAAGATTATAAATGTCTCAGTGAATGTATCATTCGATGACAGAAGAATAACTGGAATTTCTGAAGATACTCATGAAGAACTGATTTTTGGAGATGAACTAGAATGCGATAGTAGTGGTGATGTTGAGGGGGAGTCTGTCACTGAAACAAATTCTCCTGATACCACTACTGATGAACAGTCTACAAAAAACACTTCTGCAAGTACTGATGGAAGTACTGATACTGATAGTACATCAAGAGAAAGCAGTCAGGAAACTTCAAGCTTCAATGAAGCCTCTCAGGCAACTGGCTCAGGGGGAGCTTCGCACTCAAATGAAGATAGTTCTTTTGAAGGCACTGATGTAGGGGGAGCATCAAGTACAAGAACTCAGTTACCATCAGCAAGAAGATGGACACAAGCTCACACTCCTGACCTAATAATTGGAAATCCTGACGCAGGTGTTCAGACTAGAAATGCCACTCAGAATGAGTGCTTTTTTCATAACTTTCTATCTCAAGAAGAACCGAAGAAAGTTGAAGATGCTTTAAAAGATGCTGATTGGGTAACAGCCATGCAAGAAGAACTAAATGAGTTTGAAAGAAATGAAGTATGGAAACTTGTTCCAAGACCTAAAAATAGATCTGTTGTGGGAACTAAATGGGTCTTCAGAAATAAGACTGATTCTGATGGAGTTATCACAAGAAATAAAGCTCTACTGGCAGCAAAAGGTTATTCTCAACAAGAGGGTATTGACTACGACGAAACATTTGCTCCAGTTGCACGACTTGAAGCCATCAGGATATTCCTAGCATATGCTGCACATATGAAATTTAAATCTTCCAAATGGATGTAAAAAGTGCTTTCTTGAATGGGGAACTGGAGGAAGAAGTATATGTTGACCCCAAATATCCAGATCACGTGTATCGATTGGATAAAGCACTATACGGACTGAAGCAAGCACCAAGGGCCTGGTACGAAACACTCACTCAAATTCTTCTTGACAGTGGGTTCACAAGAGGTACCATTGATAAAACTCTGTTTTACATACAAAAAGGAAAAGACTTGCTTTTAGTCCAGATAAACGTTGATGATATTATTTCCGGGTCTACTAATGATAAGATGTGTCAAAAGTTTGCTAAGTTAATGTAGTCGAGATATCAAATGAGTATGATGGGAGAAATGAGCTATTTCTTGGGGCTACAAGTAAAACAGACTGATGAAGGAATTTTTATCAATCAGTCCAAATACACCAGAAATTTGCTCAAGAAGTTTAATATGCAAGACAATACTACTGCCAATACTCCTATGGCTACTGATACCAAGCTTGATTCAAAGGAAGGAATTGAAGTGGATGTAACAAGTTATAGAGGAATGATTGGTTCACTCCTATATCTCACTGCAAGTAGACCTGATATCATGTTTGCTACCTGTCTCTGTGCACGGTTTCAGTCACAACCAAGGGAACCTCATCCTATAGCAGTCAAGAGGATATTTCGATATCTCAAAGGGACACCAAACTTGGGCTTATGGTATCCAAGAGCATCAGACTTCACTCTGATAGGTTACTCTGATGCTGATTTTGCTGGCTGTAAGATTGACAGAAAAAGCACTTCTGGGAGATGTCAGTTCTTAGGTGGTCGTCTGGTCTCATGGTTTAGTAAGAAGCAGAAGTCAATCTCGACTTCCACTGCTGAAGCTGAGTACATTGCTGCAGGAAGTTGTTGTGCTCAGATTCTCTGGATGAAAAACCAGTTGCTGGATTACGGTTTGCACTTCTCTAAAATTCCTATTTACTGTGATAATCAAAGTGCTATTGCAATGACAGGGAATCCAGTTCAACACTCGTTGACCAAGCATATCAGTATCGGGTATCACTTTATTCGTGAGCATGTTATAGAAGGAGCAATTGAGCTTCACTTCGTTCCTACTGATCAACAATTGGCTGATATCTTTACTAAGCCTCTGGCAGAAGTTGTGTTTACTAAACTTGTGAATGAGCTAGGAATGATCATGAATGAATAAGTACTGATGCCTGGTACTGATACTGATGTTTCGTTTTGCATTAAGTGATATCCTTTCTTTCACTTTGCAATTAGTAGGGAGTCTGATTGTTTAGTTCTGATGGTTGTTTTCATGCTGGAAACAAACTAATCGTAAAAGTTTTGGTTTTATCAGATAAACATGCATTCATTCAAAAATATAACGTACATTGATAAAGAAAACAATGGATTCATTCATTCATTGTTACAAATTTCTTTACATTGACTTTATACATCATCTCCTACTCTTGTCTAGCTAATCTCTCTCTTCAAGCTTATCTAATATACTTATTACAGAGAGATGCCTTACTAAACTAGGACAAGTACTTGAATGCTATCCATCAGAGGCAGAACAGGTAGAGTCAGAAGCTATTGTGTGCTCTAACCTCTGATGACAACTACTTGTATGCTCAGTTGGAAAGAATACCAGATGAGATGTCAATCACTTGACATCCCCCTGATGTTGGATCTTATTCATCGTCTCGTCTTCTCTTTCTCGCTTGCAGCTTGCAGGGTTCAAGGAAAATTTCTTCCTCAGTACCCTCCAAGTAGCTTTTACGGAGAAGCAAGAGACAGGCATCAGAAGAAACTTCCTCTGCAAGGATTGGATCATCAAATGGACCGGGTCGAATGATGTGGGCGTAAGGGTTTGATATTGGACCCTCAGCTATCTCATTATCTGCAATGAGTCCTTCTTCATCCAGAAAGATCAATTCTAGCAAGTCATCAATGAGATAGTTTGCCTACTGCTCCCACTCCATCTCAAGAAACTCTTCAAGAGGCATAAACTCAAATACGCCTGCCATATGCTTTGAAATTTGTATGGTTGTGTATTTTGTTCTTCACAGTGACAGGTGTTTATATACTGAGCTTGGGTAACTAAAAGGTTTTAGCTATAGGGAATATGAAGCGTGTTGAGTTCTAAGACAACATTTAATTGACTGTTGGACTCTTCCACTCTCCAATATTCTCTCTCTGATTAAGATTGTTAATTGATAAATTAGTTTTTATTGATTTTATTCTAATAGCTAAATGCAGGGAAATGTCCATAATTTTGTTGGCTGACAGGTGTCAACTCGCGTGATTCTCACGTGCTATACAACTGTTGTGTATAGGCGCCATAATCACACGTCCTCAAAAATTGTGCGTCGTCATTCTTTACACGATAAGTGTTCCAGTACCATCATTACTCTTGTTTTTCGGAAAATTTTGCTGCTAACTATACTCACAAAAGATTGTCCACTTCACAACTTATCATATAATTTCTTCTTTGTGTGATAATATATCTCTCTCTCTCTCCAAGCTTTTTCACTATCAAAAATGGCAGCAATTCATTTTCCAACTTCCACAAACAAGAATCTCATGAATGATGGTATCCTATTTGTCACGAAAAATTACTCTGCTATTCTGGATAAGACAAAAGCCCCATCCGAATTTCATCTCATCCAGGATTTTCTAGCTTCTAGCTCAATTGGGTTTGCTCTGACAGAACCCAAGGCAATTTCTGCACAAGCAGTGATGCAAATTTGGAGTACTGCAACCTACACTCCAGGTACTTCTAATACTCAACCCAGTCTCATCTTCTCCTATAGGAATGATCTGTATGAGGTCACTTCTACTATTGTTCAAAGAGCTTTGCACTTGGGTAGTCCTACATCCTTTACTCCTTTCTTTTCTGAGGCTGTACTTCAGGAGTTTTTCATCAAAATTGGTTATAATGGTGATATGACTAGAATGGGTAGACTGGTAAGAACGAAGCTTCGACAAGAATGGAATTTTTTCTTTGATTCCATTGGTAAGTGTTTCATGAACAAGAGTTCAAACTTTGATGCTCTCACTCAAGCCACACAAAACATTGGGTACTCTCTAATCTATGGTTATGACTTTAATATAGCTAGCATGCTTATTGATTCCATAGGAAGTAGAATAAATGAGAATCGGGAAACTGTCTACTTTGGTCGTTTTCTGCATTTGATTTTTAAGTACTTATGCCCTAATGTTGCTTTTCAAGATGAGCGCTTGTTACCTGTTTTTCAGAATACTCCTCGCTCCTTTCAGGAGTACATGTTAAAAGGGAAACAAATGTTTCAAGGTGATGTTGTGTATCATGAATAGGTCAGGCAACTTCTGAGACAGAGATTGCCTACTGTTTATGGATTGGATCCTAGTACCATGATTCAGAGGTCTGATGTTGCTACCCCCTCTGTATCTAACCCACGTACACATCTTAAACAAATTCCTACACACTCTAATCCCACCTCTGATGGCTCTCAACAGCAATCAGTTGTAAGACATACAAGGTTAGCCAAATCTGTGCGACATTCTCAGTCGTCAGGATCAAGGACCTTGTTACATCACCCCACTGATACTCTGGAGAAACAAGGTGATCAACCAGTTGGTATGGAATCCAAAATATTGGCCTCACGAAGAAAGCATACAACTGTTGTTGATACTGATGATGATACTGACGATGATGATATACCTCTGTCATCAATATTTAAGATATCATCTGTGGATGTGGCACATGACATTCCTCCTCCACCACCGTCTCCCAAAAGACGAAGATTGAGGAAATCTAATCTCTACTCTCACTTTGATGTTGTTGATGCTCTACACAAATCTCTTCATGATAGTACTGTTACTGATGTTTCTGTCAGTTTTGCTCCGGATAGTACTTTTCCTTCTGATACCGGACTTGATACTGATGCAGTACTTACTACTGATGCTAACACATCTGATGTGCTACACTCACCTGAAAAAGTGGTGGTTTCTGATTCCAGTCCTCCTATATCTCCACAGGCACGGAAGGTTGATATGTCATATGATCGAATCAAAAGACTGGAAGATGTAGCCAGAAAAGAAATTGCTGAGACTACTGGTCAGAAAAGGAAGATATGTTTTACCCGGACAAAGAAAAGTTGATTTTTAAAAAACCCTTAAAACTTAAAGAAAATTATCGAGTTATAATAGTAATGGATTTACAACTTTTAACATAGTGTTTTCGGTGTGTAGCACGGCTAAAATACTAGTGTTATATAATTCCTTGGCTCCTTGCTACCATATGTAGGATTTTTTTATAAAAAAAGGAAATAATTCAAAAAAAATCTTTTTTTCGGTGGGACAAAAGTTACTGGGCCTGAGATGTTGCTGGACTTCTTCCTTCAAAACAGTGTTTTTCATTAGTGGGCCAACAGCCTCCTGATATATAGCTCGGCTTCTTTCCCTTGCAATTCAGTTCTTTTTATGAGTTTTGTAAACACGATTGAGTTTTAAAAAAGAAAATTAAATCTCTATTAGTTTCCACAAATGGATCACAGATTCATAGGGTCCAATTGTCTGTTTGGTCATGGTTCTAAAAAATTTCGATCCAGCCAATTAATATTATTCCCTAAAAGGTGATGTATTGATTTGATTTTTAAAATTCAAATATTCGTTATATATTTTCATAAATTAATATATAAAAGATAATTAATTAATAATTAATTTATAATCTTAATATATTAAATTAATATTCTATCTAATTATTGCGATTAATTTTGAGAAATGTTATTTTCAAAGCTATTTTTTTATTTTCAGAACTATTTGTATCGTATTATACTAAAACTAGTTAGTCTTATCAATTAGTGTCGGTTAAGGATTTCTACTTGGTTTGGTGCATATATAAATGGGTCATGGTCCCTGACAATCGATTGTCAGGGACCGATTAAACAACAATATGCTTCGTAGCCGTTGGATCAACATTCCAACGGTCAGGGTTAAAAAAAAATTATACCTGCTCCGCGTTTATTTTCCGCGGATATAATACTCTCCGTGCTTTTTTTCCGCGGAGCACTGTATCGCTGCGTGTAAAAAAAGCGCGGAGCACCTGGAAACTCAAATATACATTGAGTTTTAACCCGAAAATCCATATTCCTTCGAACCCTAATTCCCTAATTTGTCTCTGGCGATTACAAGTGCGATTAAAGCTGCGATTCGACCGTTTGAAGTCATTTTCTCCATCGAATCAAGCGAGGTTGCATTGCAATGGAGGATTACAGTCAGAGGTATGTGTGTTTTCTGTTTTGTATGACTTTTTATGATATAATTCGAGGCAATTGGGTATTTAGGGTTAGGGTTTTGTAATTTGCGTATTTCTCTGGCTATTCGAGGTGATTGGTGTTCATTTATATTCAATTATTGTCGAATTGCTGGTATTGTGGTTCAATTCGAATGAATGTGTATTGAAATCATAGTATTTTGATTAAGTGATTTTGATTAATTCGAATTAATGTGAAGTATGGGGTGTTGCGATAGGGGTTGTGATGTTGGTGGGTAGTAGATCGGCTAATACACAATAATTGAACTGTTTTGGTTAAGTTTGATGTTAATTGGGTTGAATGTAGATATGAATAATTGTTTTTAAGTAATGTAACAATGCAATTGGACTGTGTGACTGATGTTAACCCGCATATGATGGTTTCAGAAAAAATTAACCTGCAATTTAACCACAGATTCTAAACCATATGTGGTGGTGCGAGTGGGAATTCTAAACCACGGATTCTAAACCAGATTCTAAACCTGCAATTTAGATGAACATAACTTGTCATTGAACATAACTATTGTTGTAATGTGAAGATATGATTTTCATTAGAGTGCTAGAATTGCGATGTTGTACAACAGACTTCCACCGTTCTACAGAACACACGTAAACTAACAGAATGAGTTCAGTTCAGTCTTTTATCATCTCATTTGTAATTCCATCTGTAGAGGCTTCCAACACAGGCTCCTTCCCAAAACCAAGTTCTGACATGTCTTGCTTTGCCATCAGATTCCTGTACATCCCATTTCAAAGATTTTAAGTAAACAACAAGAAATTTAGAGAAAGGAAATTTGTCTTAAAAATATAGATTTCACTAGAGAAATGCATGAATGAGCAAATGTATTTTTGACTGATGATCTCATTGAACTGGTCAATTGCCTGCAGTATTACAAAAACTCATTATAAGGGTGCTAAAAAGTGCTATCCAGTCTTCTTATCTTACTAGGGTACTGAACTTGGTAGCTTTAAAAGGTCAGGAATAATAGTACAGTTTCTTCAGGACTGCAATAAAAGTACACGACCATTCACATTTGTGATCATTCAGAAAAAATTAACCTGCAATTTTGCTGTTTTGTGTTTCATAATTATGCTTCCACGACTAGTCTAAGTAATTTGCTTTTAGCAATATGAAGCATAGATTGTTGTATCAACACACAACATATGTTAATATTTTCATGTTATCTTTGTCAAAGCATATTTGGTTTGAATTTGAATTGATTATTGTTTTTGTGAATGTTTTCAGGCTAGAGGACATACTTCCGGGCCCTATTAGTCAGACAGTTATATTTGATAATGCTTATCATGTGAGTCAGGAGGTTTGGGATGGAGTTGATAGGGGTACGTTGGAGTGTTATTCTGGTAATAGATTGATGCGTTCGTGGGTTCTGAATGATGCTCAGAAGGAGATACTGGACATGACGGGGTTTGGGTTGTTTGCAAACAATGATGTGGTGCTTCAGAACGATACTGCGCGCTTGTGACAGCCTTGGTAGAGAGGTGGTGCCCTGAGACTAATACATTCTTCATGAGGCAGGGTGAGATGACAGTGACTTTGCAGGATGTTCATTACATATTGGGGTTGCCCACTACTGGTCATCCGTTGGTTGGGGGTGCAATCCAAAATCCAAAGGCCTATTTTACGAGGAACTGGTTCGAAGAGCTTACTGATCCAGAGATCAATCTAGCAATGGATAGAAGAGGAGGGATTAAGTATACATGGTTGCATAAGCGGTACGGGGGTGATCCTGGTAATGACCCGGAGAAGATTACTCTGCACACGAAGGCATATTTGATGTTGGTGGTGGGGTCAGTTTTGTTTCCTACTAATAGTAGGAATGTGGTGCATCCGAGGTACATTGCCCCGCTTTTCTAATTGGACCGTATTCACACGTACTCTTGGGGTTCTGCAGTGTTGGCATATTTATATAGGGGGTTGGAGCGCGCTGCAAGGAAGGGGGCTGTTAGTGTTAGCGGTTGCTTGTTATTGCTACATATTTGGTGTTACGAACGATTTGATATTAGGCTTCCTATTGCAGATCCCGAGCGGGCAAGCTTCCCTGCTGCTGAGTATTGGGCTAGGTCTACAGTGGTGAAGGAACCTATTGAGGGGAAGGGGAAGGTTAGTGAGGAGGAGCCTAGTGAGGGTAAGGGTAATGAGGAGGGGAAGGATAAGGGGAAGAAGAAGAGGAAGCTCATTGAGGGGGTTAGTGAGGAGGTGAAGGCAAAGGGAAAGGGGAAGGGGAAGGGGAAAAAGAAGGGAATTGAGGAGGAGGAGGACATTGGGTTGGATTTGAATGTTGAGGACTTGTCTGTGGACAAGGTTGTGTTGGGAAAATGGCCTAGACGTCATATTAGTAAGGGGCCTTATCATAGCTTGCCACACTACCGAGGTGAGTTTGATGGAGTTGGGTCAGATAGTGTGCAGTGGACTCCCTACGACCATTTTCACGAGTCTGATGAGGAGGATGGAGATGGAGATGGAGATGGATATATTTACTAGGATGATTACGCGGCTTTCTATGCAGGTTCTGCCAGGCTTCCCCTTATCCACTACGACATAGTTGAGTATCAGCATTCTGATAGGGTCTTGAGGCAGTTAGGGCTGAGACAAGGTATCCCTCATTCCCCATTTCACATAACACAGTACAGAAAGGCCAAACAGAGCTTCGTCACTTGGGATTGGAAGAGTGTATGGTTCGCGGAGATTGGGGAGTGGTTGAGGTTTTCTGCCAGTCTATCTGACTACGTATTTGATGATTCACAGTTTGTGTCCGCTGCAGAGTACGGGGCATGGTACACGGAGATTTCTCGGCTGCGTGTCGGGAAGCCACAACCGCATCCGAAGCCCGAGTATTCAACTAGAGAGTTGTTTAACAACTTGAAAGCCTATGACCTCGTAAGTTTTCTATGTTTGTAGTATTTGATTTATTTCTATCTCGTAATTACTATATGTTGTTCATAGTTGTATTTGTACGCAGATTATGAAGGGGTTGGAATTTTGCCAGAAGATCGATGCTTCTATTCCTGTTGAGTTTCGTGATGAGTTTGCTAGGATTGCACCGACCTTCTTAGACCCCTTCTGTAGCTTCATGAAGGAGGTGCGAGGTCCTTCCTATAGGCCACCGAAATTTGAAAATGTTGATTTGGGTGACAAGGCGAAGACTCCAGTTTCCACCATTGCTGAACATGATATCATTGAGATTACACAGCCTTCTCAGCATGTGTCACAGACACCTACCCTTGCATCTCAGCCATCTTCTTCGAGGCCGGAGAAGCTTGATGTACGCCGTTTACGAGATAGGAAATGGCAAATCAATAAGCCTCTTAGCGAGTCGAAGAAAGAAGATATCAAGTCTATCTGGGGCTGGGGTTCTGATGGGGAGGTCAAAATGAAGGAGGGGATCGTCCACAAGAGCTTTCATTTATCTGCGAAGGCAATGCTGTCTTTGGCACCCGGTACTTGGATAGATGACCGGATTATCTATACATACATGGTATGACACAATTCTTTCTTCTCACATTTAAGTTATGTTGTATGCATTCATACTGTGAGTTTTGATAATGTTCTTATGTTGTTGCATATTTTACTTCGTGATCGTGAGAAAGAGATTGCGACGGGGAATGTGTTCGAGCGAAAGCCTACTTACTACTTCATGGATCCCTTATTCATGACCTTGGCTCGGAAGATGGACTATCGGCGTGAAACACAGAGATTGACTAACTTTTATCTTCACTGGGCCACTTGTGGTGTAGGTCCGGCCATTAACAAGGTTGATTTCATCTTTTTCCCCACTTGTGTTAATGAAAATCATTGGATATTGTTTGTATTTGCTGTAAAAAAAATGGGGGGTGATTCAACTAGATCCTTTGTGTGACGATGCCGAGTACCCTGCTGAGGAACGAGTCATGGTATGCTACTTGTTAATTAACATGTTAGTTGTTTCTTATTCTTCTTACTTGGATTGTTAATAGTTGTATTTGATTACTTGTTAGGTTGGTCTACTTGCGAACATGTTGAGATATCTTGATAGGAACGCTATGAAATTTCCGAAGGAGGCCCCGAAGGTTCAAGCGTGGAGTCGTAGGCCTAAACAGAGAAATAGTACAGATTGTGGCCTATTTGTGATGAAGTACATGGATTATCTCTTACAAGGCTACGAGATGGAGTCATTGCAGTGGGAGGATGAAGACATGGAGATCTTTCGTTATAGGATTGCTAAGGAGCTTCAACAGGGGAAAGCTAGACGAATTCCTGGATTTCTTATGCGTTAGAGGATTGAAAATGCCTAGTACAACAATTTTTTTTATTTTAGTTGGGAACCAAGTAGATGCACTTCATTGGAATTAAATTTATTCATGTACTTCATTTATTTGAAATGGAAAAGAACATTTCATTTGGTTTATATCGGTCGTGTATCGACCGTGTCCTCTCCCCTTTCCCTTAGAATATGTGATTTTCCCCCTCCCTATAGATTTTCTTTATCCTCATTGTCCCCCTTCCATTTGGTATGAAAATCATTGGATTTAGAAAAGATGAAATTTTGAGCAATTTGGAAAGTGTGGTCCATTTTGGCCATATTTAGGACCATTTCTAAAATTTATGAAATTTTTTTTTCTTATTTTTTTGGTTTTTTTGGTGGGACAGTTCCTGCAGTACTGGTATAGTACTTATAATGATTTGGTACATGTGGGAAGTTAAAAAAACAAAAAGGTTATTTCAAAAAAAAAAAAATCCCTCCGCGCAAAATTTCCGCGGAGCACTGTACAGTTCCGCGCAAAATTTCCGCGGAGCAGTGTACAGTTCCGCGCATATTTTCCGCGGAGTTTCCAGGAATTTTTTCAAAACTAAACTCTCTATTTTTCATCAAAATCACTTTGAAGACACTACAAATGACCTTGATAAGTTACTTGAGTCCAAAATAAACCATTTCAAACTAGTTAAAATTGAGATTTGTAAAATTGGTTACAATATGTGAAATTGCTTAAAATTTGGAAAATTGTTAGCAAATTACAACAAGGGTTCGAATAATACCATATTACAACAAAAGTCATCTAAATCCACTACCAGTACCCAAGGGTTCGAATAATACCATATTACAACAAAAGTCATCCAAATCCACTAATAATATTACAACATAAGTTCTATCCAAAATATTCTAACACATTTGAGAAGCCGACGGACAAACGGTGGGAACGCACTCTCGGAGGAGGATTCACAATAATGAACACGACAACATGATACAATACTACAACACAACCATCGCGAAGAACACCCGTACTAATGGCTTTGTGAGTAGCGGTGTCATTGTGAAGGGAAACACGTATAGTTCTTGTTCCATCATAAAGACGGAATGTTGCATACAATCCCTTCACGTTTCCACCATCGGTTACGTTGGAAACCCATCCCTTCACATATTCAACGCGCATATGATCGCGTGTGCATCCTTCCCTAGGCCTCAATTTGAAAATGTCCCTAATGTTGTCACATTCCACAACATCACCACCATCCCAATCGGAAAGCCTCCATTTGCCTTCAATGTCCTTACCCAAATTCAATATTGGAAGAAAGTAGGGTGTCACATTATATGCAACCTTTTCAAACATTGCTTCACTAGCCGTCTAAAGGCATGCATCTTTCCAATTGGTTGACCTATAAGTCATTTCCTCCGGGAGATACAAGTCAACATCTTCCTCTTCAAAAATTGGTGGCGGCTCAATAACTTCATTGAACTCCATTATGTCGTAATAAGGTGGTAAATTGCGACATATTTCATCCAACTCATCTCAAGTTGGTGACTCCATAAACACCTCTCCTTCAGAGCTCAGAAGTGAATCACTAACATGTGAAACTGAATCATTATCCGAAACATTACCACCATCCATGTTACCTACACATGACAATAAAAAAACTTTGTTAAATAATGTGAGAAGAACATAATGTAAAGTTAAAAATGGAAAAGTAGAGATTTGTATCAATTACAATTGACCACTTTGACTACTTTGAGCATTTTATAAAATTTCTTTTAATTTCTGACAAGTTCTAATATCATGTCCTTCATGTCCACATTTAGAGCATTTCCTCGGTGTTTTGCGAATTGTTTCGATGGGACTTTTGAAACGAGTGTCCTTTTTCCTTCCTTTGGTTTATGACACAATGGGATCAAGAATTGGCTCATGCAAGCCATCACCATCTTCTTGAGTTTTTTTGTGGCAAATTCACTACTTACATGCTCAATTCCATCAACTCCCATATTCTCAAGAATTTCGGTTTCCCGATTAATTACCGAAATGGCATACTCGTAACGCTCCTTTGATGCCATGCTACTATGACAAAATGCCATGGTGAGTAAAGTCATGTTGTTGAATCTTTCGGTAGGAGTCAAATCATGGGATGATGCTTCTTCTCCGGTCAAATGATAAGGCAACATACCATCAACTCTGTTAGGAATATGTTGTTCTTGATGATAAACATAAAACACTTAGTAGAATTTGTGTAAAGTCATTTTGAAGCTGTCAACGAAATGGCATGCTTTGCAGCATTCCGTTGACAGGAAGCTCATCAACGAAATGAGTGATGTAGCAATTGCACTGTACAATACTTCACAGTTTGATATGCATTTTGTTGTATGTATTAGATAGGTTCTGTAAGTCATGTTGACTTAGTACTAGATAGGCAAAATAGGCTGGTGAATTGTAAATATATTATGCCATGTAATTTTGCCTAAGTGAAGACATGTCAACGGAATGAAGATTACTCTATCAACGAAACGAGGAATACACCATCAACGGAATGAAGAATAAAGCTATCAACGAAACACATCTCCCTGCTATCAACGAATCATTATTGCTTTTCTGAATAGTTGACAAAGTGATAGTGACAGTTTTCTGACAGATCAAAAGGGAGATTTGGAAGTGTACTTTGCATTGGAAGCCATTAAAATGGACATAGGGAATAAGGAAACATTCCAATTTCCAATCTGGTTATTGAGTGGGATCACTATAAGACTGAAGACAGAAGACAAAGATCTCCAAGGACCATTGGACAAAAGGGATGAAAAGCAAGCTACTGGCGGTTACCTTTAGTGTACTTTAGTGTAGCCAAAAATAGCTTTGTAAACTTGGGAATATATAACCAAGTGTAGCAGTTAAAATAAGTGTGTGAGAAGAAAAACAAATAGATTGTATTAGCTATCTTTGAGAGCATACTTCTCTACATTCTTGTAACTGAGCAGCTGTGTACATTTTGTATCACGGATTATTTCCGCAATAAAAATCACTTCAGTTGGATCATCAAACAATCCAACTGAAATTATTTATGTGCTTGTGATTTTTACTTTAAGTTCAGTTTTTATTTGTAAGTTGTTTTTAAGTTTAAGAAATATCAAGAATTGTATTCAACCCCCCCTTCTACAATTCTGTTAGGTCATTTGGGATTAGCAATTGGTATCAGAGCGAGCTTCTAACATACAAGAAGTTTAAAGATCAAGACCAAAACAGTAACCATGGTGAAGAAGGATGCAGGAGTAAAGATACCAGTTCTTGATAAGGACAATTACTTTCACTGGAAAGTAAAGATGCATTTACATCTCATGTCTATGGATGAGAGGTATGTAGACTGCATTGAGAAAGGTCCACACGTTCCCATGAAGTTTGCATCTAGAGTTGGAGTGCCAGATGATGCTCCTGATGTAGAAATTCCAAAACTTGTCTTAGAATGGAGTATTGAAGATCTTGCAGAAATCCATAAAGATAAGAGAACCATGAACATTCTGTTTAATGGTTTGGAGCAAGAGATGTTTGACAATGTCATCAATTGTACAACCTCTAAAGAAGTATGGGACACTGTTAGAACTCTCTGTGAAGGAACTGAGCAAGTTAGGGAAAACAAAATGCAGCTCCTTATACAACAATATGAACATTTTCATTTTAAAGCTGGTGAAACCCTAAATGACACGTTTAGTAGGTTTCAAAAGCTTTTGAATGGATTAAAGTTGTATGGGAGGATCTATCAAACCAAGGATTCAAACCTTAAATTTCTTAGAGCTCTTCCAAAAGAATGGAAGCCTATGACTGTTTCTCTCAGAAACACTCAAGAGTACAAGGACTACACTCTTGAAAGGCTTTATGGAACCCTGAAGACATATGAGTTGGAAATGGAGCAAGATGAAGAAATTGAAAAGGTACAAAAGAAAGGTGGATCTATTGCATTGATTGCATCTGTGAACCAACTGGAAGATGACAATGAAGAAGCTGCAAAGGCCACAACTAGTCGAGCTAGTTGTAGGAGTGATGTTAGCAAAGGTAAAGGCAAGATGAGAGAAGAAGAAGAACCAGAACCAGCCAACTTGGATGACTTAGATGAGATTGATGAACACATTGCTTTTCTGTCAAGAAAATTCTCTAAGTTCAAGTTCAAGAGAAACTCAGAAGCAAGGCCACCAAGGAGAGACTTTCAACCTAGCAAAAATAACTGGATTGAAAAGTCTAAATCTAAATGTTTCAATTGTGGAATGCTTGGTCACTTTGCTGGAGACTGCAGAAAGCCCAAGGTTGAGAAAGGCAACAGGAAATTTGAGCCTGTTGATTATAAAAAGAAATACTTTGAACTTCTCAAGCAAAAAGAAAAGGCTTTCATGTCTCAGGAGTATGATTGGGCTGGTAATGGTGAAGATTCTGATGATGATGTTGAATATGTCAACTTGGCTCTTATGGCTAACAATCATGAGCAGGAAGCAAGCTCCTCAAGCAACCAGGTAACAATTACTAATCTTTCTGAGCTTTCTAAAGAGGAATGCGATAGTGCAGTAAATGAAATGTCTACTGTATTATATAATTTGCGTGTTACTCTTAAATCACTTACCAAAGAGAATTCAAGAATAAAAGAGACTAATTTGCTCTTAAGTGATAGGAATGCAATGTTAGAAGCACAGCTCATTGAATTTGAGAAAATGAGGTGTGTTAGTAGGGATGCTAAGAAGGAACTTGAGAACGTGTTAGAAAGGGAAGAAATTCTTAAGACACAACTTGAAATAGAACAAAGTGTGATTGCAAAATGGAAAGATGCCAGGAATGTTGCTACCAACATCATTAATGTTCAAGGTATGGAATCTTTCTGTGAGCAATCATGGAAAAAGAACAAAGAGAAACTAGGGTATGTTGGTGAAACCTTAGAATCAGAAACAGAGTCAACAAACAACAATGATCATTTATTGAAGGTTGATATGTCAACGGAATGCAATGTTTCGTTGACAGATGAACCATCAACCGATCAGGATGTTTCGTTGACAGAGAAAAGAAAAGATGAACTCACTAGACTTAATAACAAGTATGGTCCTGTCACCAAGAACTTTGTTCAAGGTGAGTCTAGTAAATCAAAGAAAGTTGAGAAGCCTGTTGAGAGAGCTAATGTAGGTCACTTGTCTAACAAGCAATTGAAAGACAAGTTAGAGAAAGTTCAAGTTGAGGCTAAAGGAAATAAAAAGAACAACAGGAATGGCAAAGTAGGGATTAACAAACACAACAATTACACACCTGATAAATATGCTCCTAGAAAGACATGTGTTAATTGTGGAAGTGTTAGTCATTTATCTACTAACTGCAAATCTGTTAAGAAGACTACTAATGTGAAAATTCCCAAGCCTGCAATGAACAGTTCTATGCCTACAATGCCTGTTATGCCTAACATGTTTGCTCCATATGCACAATTTCAGAATCCATATGCTAGCATGTCGTTTTTGCCTAATCCATACATGAATATGTTTAATGTGCCACAAACGCCATGGAATGTGAATAACATGTTTGTTCCACCAACTATGCATGCTGTGAATGAAAATGTGAGCAACTCTCAGAAATCAACACCAAGAGTAAAGATTGATTTAAATCAATCTGAGCCCAAGGTGAAAAATGATATTAAAGGAAAAACAAAGGCTAACAAAACAGGAGCCAAGGAAACTTGGGTACCAAAATCAACTTGATTTGGTTTTATTGTGTGCAGGGAGACAAAAGGAATCTTTGGTACTTGGATAGTGGTTGTTCAAGACACATGACTGGTGATTCTACCCTGCTCACAGAGTTTCAGGAAAGAGCTGGCCCTTGTATTGCTTTTGGAGATGACAGCAAAGGTTACACTAAGGGATATGGCTTGATTTCAAAAGAGAATGTCATCATAGATGAGGTTGCATTGGTGGATGGTCTTAAGCACAATTTGCTTAGTATCAGCCAACTTTGTGACAAAGGATTTTTAGTTACTTTTTCTAAAGAAGCCTGTGTTGTTTCTAAAGGAGGAAACAACAATGTGGTAATGACTGGATTCAGAAGAGGGAATGTGTACATTGCTGACTTTAGTAGCACAAGTCCAGACACCATCACTTGTCTCTTCAGCAAGGCAAGCAAGGATGAAAGTTGGCTATGGCACAAGAAATTGTCTCATTTAAATTTTAAAGTTATGAATGATTTGGTGAGGAAAGATCTTGCTAGAGGAATTCCACAGGTGGAGTTTTCCAAGGATGGTTTGTGTGATGCCTGTCAAAAAGGGAAACAAAAGAAGGCATCATTCAAAAGCAAGACAGAGTCATCAATTGTCCATCAGCTTGAGTTGCTTCATATGGATTTGTTTGGCCCTGTAAATGTCATGTCTATTTCAAAGAAGAAATATTGTCTTGTGATTGTTGATGATTTTTCTAGATTTACATGGACCTTCTTTTTGCACTCCAAAGATGAGGCAAGTGAAATCATTATCAATCACATCAAGATGGTAAACAATCATCCTGACTTGAAAGTAAGAAGGATTAGGAGTGACAATGAGACAGAATTCAAGAATTCAAGCATGAAGGTGTTCTGTGAAGAAAATGGTATTTTGCATGAGTTTTCAGCAGCAAGGACACCACAGCAAAATGGTGTAGTTGAAAGGAAAAATAGAACACTTATTGAAGCTGCGAGGACAATGCTAGATGAATCAAAGTTACCAACTTATTTTTGGGCTGAGGCAGTTAATACAGCTTGCTTCACTCAAAATATTTCTTTGATTAATCAGGCCAAAGGAATGACCCCTTATCAACTACTCAAAAGAAAGAAGCCACTATTGGATTTTCTTCATGTCTTTGGATGCAAGTGCTTTGTTCTGAGAAATCAAGCTGAGCATTTGGGGAAATTTGAAGCAAAGGCAGATGAAGAAATATTTGTGGGATATGCAGCAGGGAAAGCTTACAGAGTCTATAATCTCAGAACCAACATTGTTATGGAATCTGTACATGTTGTTTTTTATGATCTCAAAATTCAAGGTCTCTGTGATGAAGGTTTCCATGAAAGTCTTTCTTTTGAGAATGAGGAAGGAGATCAAGTGAATCATGTTAAGGCTACTGAGAAACAGCCTAAAATTGTTGTATCTAGCACAGATGAAAGCAACAGTGAAGATGAAATTGCTGCATTAAGATTGAAAAGAATAGCTGCTAGCAGACCAAATAGTCATTTCGTTGACAGTCATGATGGTGGATTCGTTGACAGTCAAAATGAGCGTTTCGTTGACAGCCAAAATGGTCATACCGTTGACAGTCATAGAAATTCTTCTAGAAGTGATCAATTAGGGACAACAAACTCAGGGGGAGTTTCTCAAGGACAAATATCCAATCAAGGCAATCATGATCATGAAGCTACCTCGTCAAGAGCAAATCTACCTCCCTCAAGGAAATGGACTAAAGATCATCCCTTTGAACTTATTATAGGTGATGTGTCTTCAAAAGTTCAGACTAGAAGAGCAACTCAAGAAGAATGTCTATATAGTAGCTTTCTGTCTCAAGATGAGCCAAAGAAAGTTGAGGATGCACTTCTAGATCCAGATTGGGTTTTGGCCATGCAAGAGGAGCTAAACCAATTTGAGAGGAACAATGTTTGGAAGCTGGTGCCCAAGCCTAAGGACAGGAGTGTCATAGGCACAAAATGGGTGTTCAGAAACAAGATGGATGAAAATGGCATAGTCACAAGGAACAAAGCTAGATTGGTTGCAAAAGGCTATTCACAGGAAGAAGGAATTGATTTTGATGAAACCTTTGCTCCTGTTGCAAGACTAGAAGCAATAAGGATTTTCCTAGCCTATGCAGCCCATGCCAATTTCAAAGTCTATCAAATGGATGTGAAGAGTGCTTTTCTGAATGGGGAATTGGAAGAGGAGGTGTATGTAAGTCAACCTCCTGATTTTGAAGATGATGACTTTCCAGAATATGTATACTTCCTCCTCAAAGCACTCTATGGTTTGAAACAAGCACCTAGAGCCTGGTATGACACACTTTCACAGTTCCTCCTTGAGAATCACTTCACTAGAGGTACTGTAGATAAAACTCTTTTTCACAGGGTTGTGAATGGCTCTACTATTGTAACAGCCCCAAATCCGGGGTCAGGGATTTAGGGTAGTCACAATCCATGTACTCCTTGCCTTACCTGTATTACTCACACCATTCATAATTCACCTGCTCATGACCCCACAATATATGTCTCACACACACACACACACACATGTTAGAGTCTCAGAAACGACACAACACAACAACTACAGAATAAATAATTTTTATTAAAATACCCAAATGTCTTTTGAATCTGTTACTGATACAATTTCTAAGTATTGTTACATTACCAACTTAGCCTTCTGATGCTCATAATCCTCTAATACCATTCATGTCTATACATAAGTTGAATACCAAAAGCCGTAGCCTGATTCGATTGGTTCATACTACTCTCGGGATCACTGCTAGAAACTGTTTATGGAAACGCCTTGCGGGGTATGTGCCGTCCCATTGGCATCCTGCTTCGCTGCTATATAATATATATAAAACAATAGCAAGAGTGAGCGATAGCTCAGCAAGGTAATAAAAAAAATATGGCATAATCCTGCCTTTAACTCAACCCAGAATAAAGCGGGTATAAGACAATAATTTGTCAAAATATCTCGATACTGAAATTATTTCCTTATCGGAATGTATTCCCAAAAACAGTACCATTAATGTACTTCAAATATCATTTCATAATATTTCTGCAAGCTTGTGCTATATTATGAACAAAGTTCTAGTATAAAAGATGAGGGTCCAAAGTAAACCAAATATAACCTTTCCGAAAAATATCTGCCATGTAAGCAGAATATCAACATATAACTTAGAAGATGAAGTTATAAGGTGATTCAGTATAAACAACTCCCTTACCATAACTCATGTTATGTAAGGTATCCACAGAGTCATATGATATAAAAGATGAAGTTATATGGATTTATTGTCACTTCATTTCCAAACACTTTTCGACCCCCTGCCAACATGATTGGTTCTTTATCCCAATGCATGTTGCAGGAATATCCAAATTGGATGATGAACTAATACTGGAGTTGCTACCGCGTCCGCTGTGCCTAACCTTGCTATGATCAGTAGCAGGTCGCACCGCTCAAATAGTTTTCTACATGTAGATGGAAGAATCACGACAGCCTGACATTGTCTACCGCCTTACAGTGACCTCCCGCCCATTTGGGGCAATAAAAGTTGGATGGGCCCACGCAACTTGACCACTTACACCACTCCTAGTTCAGATGAAATCCATGACTCTGAAACGTAAAGATCGTCCTCCTTTCCCCAAGTGTAGCACTTGTTGATACGACTCCACTAAGCAGTTATATCTAGGTTGGAAAGGAAGATTCTCCAATATTTCCCAAGTTGTTGCTTGTTAATGGATATCGACTTGTTCCATGAATTTACCCCTCGATCGTTGTGGTGGTAACACAATATATGACTTGCAGTAATTACATTGCTTTGAGAAAATATCTGTCCTCTGACAGTTTTTGAATTGAGAGTTTAAAAAGAGTAGTAGTCACTTAAATCAGGTTTCCCATATTTTTGATAGTTGAGCGAGCATTTAAATCCTCTTTAAAAGACATATTTAAATGGAAAAACATTGTTTTGGGAACCTCTTTTGATTTACAAATACTTAATAATATTTATTGAATAAGTAAATCTTAAATGAATATTTGAAAATAATATTCATTAAGTAAGTAATCCTCAAATGAATATTTGAAAATAATATTCATTAAATAAATAATTAATCTTCAAATGAATATTCACAAATAATATTCATTAAATAATCCTCAGATGAATATTCACAATTATATTCTTCGATTAAGTAAACCTCAACTGAATATCCGAAATAATATTCCTTAATTAATAAATCTCATTTGAATATTCGAAAGTAATATCCATTAAATAAATAGTCCTTAAATGAATATTCACAAATAATATTCATTAAATAAATACTTAATCCTCGAATGAATATTCAAAAGTAATGTTCATTAAATAATAAAATAATCTTCAAATGAATATTCAAAATAATATTCTTAAAGTCAATAATCCTCAAATGAATATAATAATATTCTTTAAGTCAATAATCCTCAAATGAATATTCGAAAGTAATATTCATTAAATAAATAATTAATCCTCAAATGAATATTCGAAAGTAATATTCATTAAATAAATAATTAATCCTCGAATAACCGTACCCGATATCTTTATCGGAAAATAACCTTTAATACATACAAAAATATAATTACTTCTGATCTAAAGAAATATCATACGCCCTTAACCTAGGGCCTTTATAAAAACCGGGCTTCTAACTAATATCCCATATCTAGCTTAGAAGCTCATAATCAAATCATTTACAAGAAATAAATACTTTCCGGAACATAAATAACGTTTAATAATAATATTCCTCAAGATGAATAGTACTCTGCCGTTGGAATCCCTCCGGGTTTCCACGACTATCTATATAACAAAATATCGACTCCCGATCTAGAGTCGAAACAATAAACCTGCTCTTATCTATAGAGCTACAAGGTACACCGGTTTATAACTACTTTATCTCAAAGCTCATATATAAACCAAAATCAAACTCTATTTTATACAATATATAACATGTATCGCAAAACTGTATTACTCCACACATGGTAAAAGCAGTAATATATAATCAATACTTCAAAGTATATATTTAGAAAACTTGCCACAATACTTGCAACAAAGATTTAGTATATAAATTGGGAATACACAAGTATTGAACATTGGAAAATATACATACTCTGAATAATAGAGTAAGGTTTAGTAAACTTGCCTGATGCTCGAGAAGTGATAGGGGTTCGCGACGATACCGGACAATCTAGACAAAGTCAAAGCAAACGCACGATTAATCCCCCGGATAATCCACTTGTACTCAATGCTTAAACACGTAAGCGAAACACAACCAAGGAATTACTAGCTCGTTATAGGCTCATACTAAGTCCACATTTAGTCGACAATTACTTAATTCGGAGGTTTAGTCCGAAATCGATCCTCGAATACAAGTTACACTTAACCATTTACAACATTGGTTTCTAAGTCATGTTCTTAGTGGTTTTCACTTGCGCAACCTCGGCTAACACATTTTTATAAAATCGAAAAATAATCCTTTCAATACGAATCTTTTTTGTGAGCTTTCCTAACTGTCTTTAGTATTATTCCTCAAAGTTTCACATTTTAATATGGCTTCTAAGTGGTCCAAATATATCCTCAAAGTGACTGACCAGAGATGGGTTGTTCCTCCGAACGGCGTTTACTAAAACTCACTTTTCTCTTAAACCGTAAATCGTAACGACATGATTCTTGCGCTCACGTAAACTAGAAACAAGGCTCTACACACTCATGTTTATCATTGAACCAAAAGGGGCAGTTAAGTTTTCGGACTCTAGGCAGTTTTTTAGAGTTAACGAGAATCGGGCATTACGACGGCTTAAAACTTAACGTTTTCCATTTTCAAAACACAACCAAATCAATACCAAACAATCCCAAACTCACCATCCACCTTATACTCCCTCATCTCAGTCAAATCCTCCATAAATATTCAAAACAAATTCATAACCCATCCTCCAAACTCAACTAAAAACTCATCTAATCACTTAATCATAATCTTAACTTTACATGAACATCAAAACCACTTCGAAACTCATATAAACAAAAAGGGGCAGAGGTTTTTATACCTTCCTTGAAGCTCTAGCAACACTAACCAGTGCTCACAATCAGTCAACAAGCCTTAGATACTCCTTACAAAGCTTAAACCTTAAGATCAAATCAAGAAAACAAGTTAACAAAATTTCGGAGTTACTATTCATCATCACTTTATAAAATCCATATAAAATCGACAAACAAGAGTTTGGTTCTCAACGTTTTACCACATCTTCTACTCTTCAAGGGCTTTCTTTTGAGTCCTATCTCATCACCAGGGGATGCTTGAAGCTCGACTTATTGGCTTTCTAAGGTGAGTGGTCGAAACTGGAAAAGGGCAGGACAGTTTCGGTTCTCCGACTTGGGGAAGGGATTTGACTAGGCTACACTCCTTTGTTGGTCATGAAATTTTGAACGAATGTTGCCCATGGAGTGGAGAAGCCATGGTTAAAATTCGGTGATTTATGGATGGATAGAAGTGGAGATATGAATTTTTCTTCACTTGATGCTCCTGCTGGCAGAATGGGGAAGAGTTCTTCCTTTTTCTCTTTTCTTGTTTTAATTACTTAAATATTTGTATAATTAAGTGGTCAAAATTGGTGAGTCATGGTCCTTGATGCCTTCTTCTTGCGACACTTGTGAAGCATGCACTGGTTCAGCTAAAGTAACTTTACTGGTTCGCTTTCCTTTCACATGGATGATTCAAATGTTGCATCCCTCGAATTAATCTTGTTACATGTTACTTCCATGTCTATATTTATTCCTGTAAATGTTGTCTTGTTCCTCTTGAAACGATTCGAAATATTCCCTAAAAAGAGCGAATACAACTCTACGCGATTCTCGCAGTGAATGGTAACTATTCACTAATCATTCCAACAATCGAACCCTTAAATCGACTTTAATAAAATAATAAAATTCCAAAACATTAAATCCTCAAATCCTCAATTTTAATATCTCATTTCTTGAATATAATAATATATAATTCACTGCCCGGTCAAATACTATACCAAAATAAAATTTGGAATTTCTGAATTCTGATCGTCTTTGCATTCACTTATTTACTTCGTAGATCACTAATATGACTTCGGAATATCCACACTGCGTCTCGTACATAGGTGGCATGAAAAATTTTCTTAACCCTCAAAATCACTATTCATCCACCAAATTCACTATTCACTGATGCACTTAATCATAATAAGAAAAGTTTTAAATTTTACCAAAAATCCGGGTTGTTACAGTCTCCCCTCCTTAAAAGGATTCCGTCCCGAAATCAACTTAGGAGTAACTGGGGTACTTCTCTTCCATTGCACTTTCTAACTCCCAGTGGATTCTTCCACCTCTTGATTTTCCACAAACCTCTCACTAGCTTGTCAACCTCGTCACTTAGCACTTGCTCTTTTCTATCCGTGATTTCCACAGGTTGTTCTTTGTAAGTCAGACCAGGTTGTATACCTACCTGCTCGTACTTTACATATACCGGGCATCTATAGTATACTGACGTAGCATTGACACATGAACCCCGTTATGACCATTCTACAAGTTTGGGGGGTAAGGCTGGCTCGTATGCCACCTTCCTGACGCGTTTTATAATCTCAGATGGCCCAATGAATCTCGGGCTCACTTCCCTTTCTTTCCAAATCTCATTAATTTTCTTTCCATGGATATCTTTTAGCATCACGAATCTCTAACCTCATATTCCCCATCTTGTTTGTACAGAAATACACCAACATAAACTTGCTTGTCATCCCTCAACATGCCATTTAGCTTATCAATAGCAGTACTATCTCTATACTCGCGGGCTTAGTCCGCATACTTTCTCTGTCTGTCTTGGTTGTCACTAGCCGCTTGTTGGTGAAATCTTTTGTCTTTCTAGTTTGTTGGACTAACTTGGGTTTTGTGTAAAATCTCATCCTTTAATTCCCGATCATTCGGAATCCATCTCTATCTTATTTTAATTAAGGGTATCGGCCACCACATTGGCCTTCTCCGGATGGTAGTGTATCTCACAGTCATAATCCTAGGTTAATTCTAGCCATTTCTCCATCTCATGTTATCTACTATCACGGAGAATTCAAAGCCAATTCGTTATATTCCATAAAATTTTGTGGGTGCATTAGTCCACCCAAAATAACTTCACTGAAAACTCGAAGTGTCTATTCCTAGTACGAATCACAGTCTCGGGTATATCCTCGGATTTAACTTCCAACTGGTGATACCCAGTTCTTAAATAAATTTGGAAATACACAGCGTTCTTCCGCTGATCAAACAATCATTTACAAGGGTACCTATTATCCATGTCGAACTCATACAACTCTCGAGGTTCGATACATAATCTTGTGCTAACATCTTTCTCTCTTACAACAACACCGGGCTCTCCATGGTGGTACACTGGGTCTTATCATACCCTTATACAACAACTCTTGTAACTGAGTCACTAACCCTTTCATTTCCATTATACTCTGAATACTCGGTATTCATTCTCATGTCATCCAAATCGATATCTGGTAGCTCATTAAAACCTTGTACAATCTCCCAAAACCATTGTAGTTCCCTTTATACTTGGTATCTCTTTTCTTGGCGTCAACCATAAGAGCTAATTAAGCCTCGTATTTCTGACGTAATAGTTTCTTAGTCTGAACTATATTCAAGAATCTCTGAATCTGTCTCCGTCCTTTATTCATTACTCTTTTTCTTTGCAATCAATTGGCTCCATTGGGTGTCAACCAACCCATCCTTATTGTAATATCAACTTCTCCCAACTTAAAAGGAATCAGGCCTATCAAAAGCGTCGACTTCATATTTCTAGTTCACAACCTGGATGTACCAGTCTTATGGGAAAATCCCTCGAATGGCTATTTCTATTTGCAATTATTCTCTTTAGCGGCTCGGCCTTAAGGTTTAATTATCATGCAACTTCTTGATATACAACGATACATTAGCTCCGTCTAAACAGTAAAGAAGGGCACCTGCTATTTAAAGGTCCTGACAGTGGGCTGCTTGTTGGAGGTAGCCCTGGTTGGAACCTACTGGCTTTCTTTCCCTTCTGTGTTCACAAACTCCGGAACAAACCTCGATAATTCGGAAAACTTGGCCTCGTACTCGGTCACAGTCATGGTTTCTTGTTTTAACTCTTTAACGTTCATTTTCATCCGGGTCTCCATATATTTCCGAGAATTATTCCTCTAGAACCACACACACGGCACCCCTCCGAAGTCACAATACCAGCTCCCTCTGACTCCATCGTTAGTACTTATCTTGCTAACCCAGAGGTAGTGTCCATTCGTAAACAACTCCTCCAAAATCTCAATCTCACTATAGGGCATCTGTCTAACACCGTTGTCACTGGAGTTCACGGCACATCGCTATTCTTTTCACATATATCGATTGACACGCTTTCCATTATCATAATATCCTTGGGAGAATAAACCAATTTCATTGATATATCACTAACATTCTATTCGTCTTAGGGATTCGCTCCTGTCATAGGCGATTTCGTTGCGAATCTGATTCTTATCAGCGAATTTTGACTTATTTGACCTGGTTGGCCTCCCCTTGAAATTCAATAAGGATAACAAAAATTACGGGGCTTTGAAAGATATCTCCCATGTCAAAGAAAACGTCACACACTGGTTATGAGTTTTAAGGTAACCTTATTGGAGGTAAAAGAATTTACCGAGAGATCAACATGATCATAAGAACTCAACGTTGTGTGCCTCGATTGAGACATTACTAAAGGTAATTAGCCTTCTTGTATTTCACAACTTACAAGTGATGGCGTCCCATCAGACTTCTATCACACAGACAGATAGTCCTTGCAGCCCCTATAAATATAGGGTTGTTCGTCTCAGTGGAAGTTGAAAAGTATGAAAGCAATTCGAGATCAATTTAATGATTATCGCCTTTCGACAATATTTCTCAAAGAAATACCTTGGATTAAAATTGAACATATTCCAAAGGTGCGATTTACAAGAAAAGGATAGCCATAAAAATACTGGTATTCAACAAACAAGTGGTGATGTATCACCATAGGGTCATTCATTATTTGAAGAAAAGTGAAAGCTTAAATAACATCATTTGACAGGGCTTCGAAAGCCTGAAAGTAGGCATTGTGACAGCCTCTGGCACAAGTGAAACTGAATATGGTTTAGCACAAGTGTTATAAAACAACTTCGAAGAGGGAATATACCCTTTATCAGAATTCTTTCCTGGAGAGAGGTCAAGATAGATCATAGATTGGGGAAGTATCCCACATAATTTTCAAATGGGGAGGGTATTACCAAGGTCTCTACGGATGCCTTTTACGTCGGCTCCTCTAATGGATAATCGTTCGATTCCAAAGCTTTTCTTTTCCATGCATCCTAAGGTGTTCGATACTTACGTCATTGCCGACTTATAATAGTCGCTAAGAATTACACCATCAACATTTGCAATCGCAGGGAGTTCTATTCGACTCGGCGTAAACATCTCAAGTAAGCGTTCTGTTCTATAAGAAGACTTCGATACCGTTGTCGCCCGTAGCAATGACAATTCCACATGTCGACTGGGCGGTACTTCGGAAGATCGTTAGAAACTACAAGCTTAAATCCGGTCTCTATTTCAATCATCCTTATACCCAATATTCCTTCTCCCATATCAATCCTGTGTGCTACATAAGCTTAACACTTTTGGCACAATAGCCTTTTCATTTAAGTCAATCCCGGAATTTCTCAGTCCGTCATGGTCCTTAAATATATTTCGCCTTTACCGTCCAATCTCAACTTCATCATTTAATCTCTACAATCAATTATAGCAATCAGGGTCTGTCCACCAACCCATATAGCGGCCATCTTACCCAATCCATAGGGTTCGCTCTAGTTTCCACTCTCCTTGGTGACATCCTCTGGTAATCAGAAAGACAAGGTTTGCCAAAATTTGCTGAATTTCTCTCCAAATTTTATCAATCTATTTACCTACTAGTAATGCTCGGATCTGATTTCCGACCTTTCTGTTCTATCCTCATAATTCCTTCCTGGTTTCCTGAGGGTGGTAAATCTCGTTCTCGATTCCGTCTTAGCGTGCTTGTCTTACAATAACATTTGCATGGTACATATACCCAAAATTCTCCTTGAGATAATAAAATCCCTCAATGATGTAATAGACACTATTTCCAGTGGAATCGCTGGTCGTGGGGATTGAAACCTCATAGCCAAAGCAATTCCTTTCACTATTCTTAGGCAACTAAGTACCCTTAATCGTTCGTGAAAATCTGAACACCTTGGTTCTTACGTATACCGCCTCCTTATGGGCAACTATAACCGACTACGAGTAACAGGTTTCGTTCAAGTCGAATCAATCCACTGATACTGGCTATACTGCCTCTACCTCTTCTGCTTTGGAGACTCTACTCCATTTTCTTTGTCATACCTCTTCAGGAATCATGAACGATCTTTAAACTCTCGTCTCGTCACTTATTTATCCCTTGAAGGTTCGTCCGGTCCTATTGTACGACCTCAAGTAACATACTACATCTTTATCAATCAACACGTCCTCTACAAGATTCTTTCCTTGACCCACTATGGGGTCTTCCTCTCGATCCTCCTATGGATCTTCCTTTATCGGGTCTCCGTCCATTTCAAGGAACGCATCATCAATTGCCTACTTGAAGGCCTCGGGATCTGGTATCTCAGAATCCCATCCATCTATAACTCATACAAATCGAGGTGACTAACCATGAAGTCCTAAGTACGGTTTCCCAAAAGAAGTCCCCTCTCGGGCTTTATCTTAAACAGTCAGGGTCATATCCTCTAACCCGACTACGAACTCAATTTGAGCTCTAGATGCTCTTATCATTATTAAGGGTATTGTAAGACTCGATCTCCTATCGTTTCTGAGGACTGTAACCTAACGCTCTGATACCATCTCTGTAACAGCCCCAAATCCGGGGTCAGGGATTTAGGGTAGTCACAATCCATGTACTCCTTGCCTTACCTGTATTACTCACACCATTCATAATTCACCTGCTCATGACCCCACAATATATGTCTCACACACACACACACATGTTAGAGTCTCAGAAACGACACAACACAACAACTGCAGAATAAATAATTTTTATTACAATACCCAAATGCCTTTTGAATCTGTTACTGATACAATTTCTAAGTATTGTTACATTACCAACTTAGCCTTCTGATGCTCATAATCCTCTAATACCATTCATGTCTATACATAAGTTGAATACCAAAAGCCGTAGCCTGATTCGATTGGTTCATACTACTCTCGGGATCACTGCTAGAAACTGTTTATGGAAACGCCTTGCGGGGTATGTGCCGTCCCATTGGCATCCTGCTTCGCTGCTATATAATATATATAAAACAATAGCAAGAGTGAGCGATAGCTCAGCAAGGTAATAAAAAAAATATGGCATAATCCTGCCTTTAACTCAACCCAGAATAAAGCGGGTATAAGACAATAATTTGTCAAAATATCTCGATACTGAAATTATTTCCTTATCAGAATGTATTCCCAAAAACAGTACCATTAATGTACTTCAAATATCATTTCATAATATTTCTGTAAGCTTGTGCTATATTATGAACAAAGTTCTAGTATAAAAGATGAGGTTCCAAAGTAAACCAAATATAACCTTTCCGAAAAATATCTGCCATGTAAGCAGAATATCAACATATAACTTAGAAGATGAAGTTATAAGGTGATTCAGTATAAACAACTCCCTTACCATAACTCATGTTATGTAAGGTATCCACAGAGTCATATGATATAAAAGATGAAGTTATATGGATTTATTGTCACTTCATTTCCAAACACTTTTCGACCCCCTGCCAACATGATTGGTTCTTTATCCCAATGCATGTTGCATGAATATCCAAATTGGATGATGAACTAATACTGGAGTTGCTACCGCGTCCGCTGTGCCTAACCTTGCTATGATCAGTAGCAGGTCGCACCGCTCAAATAGTTTTCTACATGTAGATGGAAGAATCACGACAGCCTGACATTGTCTACCGCCTTACAGTGACCTCCCGCCCATTTGGGGCAATAAAAGTTGGATGGGCCCACGCAACTTGACCACTTACACCACTCCTAGTTCAGATGAAATCCATGACTCTGAAACGTAAAGATCGTCCTCCTTTCCCCAAGTGTAGCACTTGTTGATACGACTCCACTAAGCAGTTATATCTAGGTTGGAAAGGAAGATTCTCCAATATTTCCCAAGTTGTTGCTTGTTAATGGATATCGACTTGTTCCATGAATTTACCCCTCGATCGTTGAGGTGGTAACACAATATATGACTTGCAGCAATTACATTGCTTTGAGAAAATATTTGTCCCCTGACAGTTTTTGAATTGAGAGTTTAAAAAGAGTAGTAGTCACTTAAATCAGGTTTCCCATATTTTTGATAGTTGAGCGAGCATTTAAATCCTCTTTAAAAGACAGATTTAAATGGAAAAACATTGTTTTGGGAACCTCTTTTGATTTACAAATACTTAATAATATTTATTGAATAAGTAAATCTTAAATGAATATTTGAAAATAATATTCATTAAGTAAGTAATCCTCAAATGAATATTTGAAAATAATATTCGTTAAATAAATAATTAATCTTCAAATGAATATTCACAAATAATATTCATTAAATAATCCTCAGATAAATATTCACAATTATATTCTTCGATTAAGTAAACCTCAAATGAATATCCGAAATAATATTCCTTAATTAATAAATCTCATTTGAATATTCGAAAGTAATATCCATCAAATAAATAGTCCTTAAATGAATATTCACAAATAATATTCATTAAATAAATACTTAATCCTCGAATGAATATTCAAAAGTAATGTTCATTAAATAATAAAATAATCTTCAAATGAATATTCAAAATAATATTCTTATAGTCAATAATCCTCAAATGAATATAATAATATTCTTTAAGTCAATAATCCTCAAATGAATATTCGAAAGTAATATTCATTAAATAAATAATTAATCCTCAAATGAATATTCGAAAGTAATATTCATTAAATAAATAATTAATCCTCGAATAACCGTACCCGATATCTTTATCGGAAAATAACCTTTAATACATACAAAAATATAATTACTTCTGATCTAAAGAAATATCATACGCCCTTAACCTAGGGCCTTTATAAAAACCTGGCTTCTAACTAATATCCCATATCTAGCTTAGAAGCTCATAATCAAATCATTTCCAAGAAATAAATACTTTCCGGAACATAAATAACGTTTAATAATAATATTCCTCAAGATGAATAGTACTCTGCCGTTGGAATCCCTCCGGGTTTCCACGACTATCTATATAACAAAATATCGACTCCCAGTCTAGAGTCGAAACAATAAACCTGCTCTTATCTATAGAGCTACAAGGTACACCGGTTTATAACTACTTTATCTCAAAGCTCATATATAAACCAAAATCAAACTCTATTTTATACAATATATAACATGTATCGCAAAACTGTATTACTCCACACATGGTAAAAGCAGTAATATATAATCAATACTTCAAAGTATAGATTTAGAAAACTTGCCACAATACTTGCAACAAAGATTTAGTATATAAATTGGGAATACACAAGTATTGAACATTGGAAAATATACATACTCTGAATAATAGAGTAAGGTTTAGTAAACTTGCCTGATGCTCGAGAAGTGATAGGGGTTCGCGACGATGCCGGACAATCTAGACAAAGTCAAAGCAAACGCACGATTAATCCCCCGGATAATCCACTTGTACTCAATGCATAAACACGTAAGCGAAACACAACCAAGGAATTACTAGCTCGTTATAGGCTCATACTAAGTCCACGTTTAGTCGACAATTACTTAAGTCGGAGGTTTAGTCCGAAATCGATCCTCGAATACAAGTTACACTTAACCATTTACAACATTGGTTTCTAAGTCATGTTCTTAGTGGTTTTCACTTGCGCAACCTCGGCTAATACATTTTTATAAAATCGAAAACTAATCCTTTTAATACGAATCTTTTTTGTGAGCTTTCCTAACTGTCTTTAGTATTATTCCTCAAAGTTTCACATTTTAATATGACTTCTAAGTGGTCCAAATATAGCCTCAAAGTGACTGACCAGAGATGGGTTGTTCCTCCGAACGGCGTTTACTAAAACTCACTTTTCTCTTAAACCGTAAATCGTAACGACATGATTCTTGCGCTCATGTAAACTAGAAACAAGGCTCTACACACTCATGTTTATCATTGAACCAAAAGGGGCAGTTAAGTTTTCGGACTCTAGGCAGTTTTTTAGAGTTAACGAGAATCGGGCATTACGACGGCTTAAAACTTAACGTTTTCCATTTTCAAAACACAACCAAATCAATACCAAACAATCCCAAACTCACCATCCACCTTATACTCCCTCATCTCAGTCAAATCCTCCATAAATATTCAAAACAAATTCATAACCCATCCTCCAAACTCAACCAAAAATTCATCTAATCACTTAATCATAATCTTAACTTTACATGAACATCAAAACCACTTCGAAACTCATATAAACAAAAAGGGGCAGAGGTTTTTATACCTTCCTTGAAGCTCTAGCAACACTAACCAGTGCTCACAATCAGTCAACAAGCCTTAGATACTCCTTACAAAGCTTAAACCTTAAGATCAAATCAAGAAAACAAGTTAACAAAATTTCGGAGTTACTATTCATCATCACTTTGTAAAATCCATATAACATCGAAAAACAAGAGTTTGTTTCTCAACTTTTTACCACATCTTCTACTCTTCAAGGGCTTTCTTTTGAGTCCTATCTCATCACCAGGGGATGCTTGAAACTCGACTTATTGGTTTTCTAAGGTGAGTGGTCGAAACTGGAAAAGGGCAGGACAGTTTCGGTTCTCCGACTTGGGAAAGGGATTTGACTAGGCTACACTCCTTTGTTGGCCATGAAATTTTGAACGAATGTTGCCCATGGAGTGGAGAAGCCATGGTTAAAATTTGATGATTTATGGATGGATAGAAGTGGAGATATGAATTTTTCTTCACTTGATGCTCCTGCTGGCAGAATGGGGAAGAGTTCTTCCTTTTTCTCTTTTCTTGTTTTAATTACTTAGATATTTGTATAATTAAGTGGTCAAAATTGGTGAGTCATGGTCCTTGATGCCTTCTTCTTGCGACACTTGTCAAGCATGCACTGGTTCAGCTAAAGTAACTTTACTGGTTCGCTTTCCTTTCACATGGATGATCCAAATGTTGCATCCCTCGAATTAATCTTGTTACATGTTACTTACATGTCTATATTTATTCCTGTAAATGTTGTCTTGTTCCTCTTGAAACGATTCGAAATATTCCCTAAAAAGAGCGAATACAACTCTACGCGATTCTCGCAGTGAATGGTAACTATTCACTAATCATTCCAACAATCGAACCCTTAAATCGACTTTAATAAAATAATAAAATTCCAAAATATTAAATCCTCAAATCCTCAATTTTAATATCTCATTTCTTGAATATAATAATATATAATTCACTGCCCGGTCAAATACTATACCAAAATAAAATTTGGAATTTCTGAATTCTGATCGTCTTTGCATTCACTTATTTACTCCGTAGATCACTAATATGACTTCGGAATATCCACACTACGTCTCGTACATAGGTGGCATGAAAAATTTTCTTAACCCTCAAAATCACTATTCATCCACCAAATTCACTATTCACTGATGCACTTAATCATAATAAGAAAAGTTTTAAATTTTACCAAAAATCCGGGTTATTACAACTATACTTGTTCAAATTTATGTAGATGACATAATCTTTGGGTCTACAGATGTGAAACTTTGTCAAAAGTTTGTCAAGCTTATGCAAAGTAAATATGAAATGAGCATGATGGGAGAATTAACTTACTTTCTTGGTCTTCAAGTGAAGCAAGTTAATGAAGGCATTTTCATTAGTCAAACAAAATATATTCATGATTTATTAAAGAAGTTTAACTTAATGGAATGCTCTCCTGCCAAAACTCCCATGCCTACTGCCACCAAACTTGAATTGAATACTAAGGAAAAATCTGTGGACATTTCAAGTTACAGAGGCATGGTAGGCTCACTTTTATATTTAACAGCTAGTAGACCTGATATTATGTTTGCTACATGTCTATGTGCTAGATTTCAGGCTGATCCTAGGGAATCCCATTTAGTTGCTATTAAAAGAATTTTCAAATATCTCAAAGGAACACCAAACCTTGGCATTTGGTATCCTAGAGAATCTGGCTTTGAACTAATTGGTTATTCAGATGCAGATTTTGCAGGATGTAAAATTGACAGGAAAAGCACAACAGGCACCTGTCAATTCTTAGGAAACAAGCTTGTCTCATGGTTCAGCAAGAAATAAAACTCAGTTTCTACCTCCACAGCTGAGGCTGAGTATATTGCAGCTGGAAGTTGTTGTGCACATATTTTATGGATGAAAAATCAACTACTTGATTATGGAATAAGAGTTGAGAAAATTCCTATTTTCTGTGACAACACTAGTGCCATTGCCATTACTGAGAATCCAGTGCAGCATTCAAGGACCAAACACATTGACATCAAGTACCATTTCATTAGAGAACATGTTATGAATGGTACTGTGGAGTTACATTTTGTTCCAAGTGAACAACAACTTGCAGACATCTTTACCAAGCCACTTGATGAATCAACATTCTCAAGATTAGTAAGTGAGCTAGGTATGCTAAATTTCTCTTAATTATTTCTGAGATGTTTACAAGTTAAAATGCAGCCAGAAATTTGCTATGTTTTTCTGTGAATTAATTTTCTCAGGAAAAAGTAAAATTTTGTCTAAGTCAAAATTACTTTGTCAACGAAACGAACCATTTCGTTGACAGTCTTAGCATTTTTCTGGGTGTTTCGTTGATAGCTCTTTTATATCAATGAAACGCAGCTTTATCAACGAAATAAGACGGGACGTTAACCGCCCAATCCTGATTCGTTGATTTAGCGCAATTAATCTGAACCGTTGAAATTTGACACGTCCGTTACCACGATCTATGCATACACCCCTGTAAGTATAAATCATGGTAATTCTTTAAAAGTAACGGTTATATTTTTAAGCCAATCCAGTAATTTACATTTATTATTGGACTCTTTTTCTGAGAATTTTTGGGGGAGTATTTAAGAAATTCTATTTTCTTTAATTTCTTTTTACCTGCTCTCAAAAATTCCAAAGGCTTTTCTCTCTTCTTCTCTCTAACAAGCAGTTCAGTTCGAAGCTTTTTCTCACTCAACAATGGCACCCATAGTCAAGCTTATGTCTGCTGGAGGGTTTATCTATGAGAAAAACAACACCATCCCCTTTGTTGTCAAGGAAAGCCCGAACAGCATCTTTTTCAAGATGATGGACTTCATGAAGAATTGCAAGTTGAGCTATGCAATGTTTCACTCTACACCACTCTACAATGAGATAATCGTGGAGATTTGGACCTCATGTGAGTATAGTGGGACAAATTGCACTTTGCAATTCACCATTCAAGGTAATGAGTATATAGTTAATTCTGATGTATTGCAAGCATGTCTACATATTCCTGAAAATAACTGTAATGCTTTGCCTACATACACTGAAATGGTTAACATGCTAAATTCTATAAACTACTCATTGCCTACTGATAATTTGGGTAAGATTATTAGGAGAGGTTTGGTTAGAGAATACAACTATTTAGCTGATGCATTCAAAAAGGTATTTTCTGGCAAAATTAGTAATTTTGATGCATTAACTAATTCCATGTTAATTCTCTTAACTATGCTTCTAACTGATAGATATTATAACTTTAGCACCCAACTTATGTATGAAATTGGTGCTAAGTTGGATGATAAGGCAAATAGGAAAAAGAATATCTATTATGCTAGGTTTCTGATGATGTTGGCTAACCATGTTAGTCCAGCACCATTAGTTATCTCTAACCCTGTTTCCAGGTTTGAGTGTTTTGTGCAAGAGAAGAGGGTTCTGACAGATATCCTGAGACTTAACCACAATGGTGATGTCCCAGTAGTGTATCTGCCCATCATTGAGGTAACTTCTTCTAACCCTGTTAGTGTAGTTGCTACTTCTATTGTTTCCCCTACCAATGTTGCTATGGAGTCTGTAGCTGTGTCCCAACAGGCTCCTGCCCAAGCAGCAATACCTAAATCTAAGAAATCCTCAAAGCCAACCTCAGGTGCTTCTCAAAAGGCACCTGTTGCAAAAACTACTTCACAACCTAAGGGGAGTGATTCTGGAGCTGTAAGAGGTGAGGGAAGGGGTGAACATCAAAGAAACCCCAAGAATAAGGAAGGAAAGGATAATGTGTCCCAACCAAGCCCCATTGTGTCTTCCCAACAAGGCACAATGAGTAAAATGGATTTAAATACAAGTCTAGTTGCATCCTCCCAAAAGAATGTGATTATTGAAACAAGCTCTCCTCCAAGAGCACACTCCAAAAGGGTAAGGGACACTTCAAGTCCACAGTCTACATTTTCCCAATACCAAAGGAGAGTGAAGCAAAAATCCAAGGGTACACAGGGTGCACACACTCTGGAAGCAACACTTCCAGTTTCACAAATTCAGTTTGATGTAACCCCTATCATTACTCTGGGGTTACAGTCCCATTCTCTAAACATCAAACTTGAACTATCTCCATCAAATTCACCAACTCAGTCTTTAGATGTGGACATGATCCATTCATCTATTCCTGATTCTCCAACTCTAATCTTGGAGAAGCCCCACTCTGAAGCTGGTGGTCATCACTTGTTAAGTGATTTGTTGGGCCATCAACCAACTTTTTCTGAAGTTGCAAGAGGATCTGTGGACCAATCTCTAAAATCAATCACCACAGATTCTACTGTAATTTCACTTTCTCAAAATGCTTTATTGACTTCATCAACGAAACAGTCTCTTTCGTTGACAAGTGTTTCTCCATCAACGGTATCCATACCGTTGACAGTTCAAACTACCATTCCGTTGATAGGTCATTCTACACCCCTTATTGAAAATCAAGTTGTTTCCACAACTAGTGTAGATGACCTGGTGGTAGTTGAGACACTTTTAGGGTTGAGAGGGAGTGAAATTGAGAGGCTGGCTTGCAGCCAGGCAAAAGGAGAGAATGAGAGTGAGAGGCTGACTATTTCTTCAAGTCAGGCAAAAGGAGAGGCTGAGGGTTCCACCTTAGTAGGTGAAGGTGAGGGTGTGAGAGGTGTGAGCCATGGGGAGCCCATGATGCAAGAAAATAGAGGAGAGAGAGAAGGGACTACAGCAGCAGCAAGGGAGGAAGCAGCCATTGCAAGTGAGTTAATGGAGGTTAATGAGGGAGAAAGGGAACTTACTTTCCAAGAGCATTATCAACAAACTCTGGATAGTATTTCCCTGGATCCTGAGACCTTTACTCATCATGTGCCAGCCTATCAAATAATGGCTCAACAGGGCAATGTGGAGGCAGAGAGGTCACTCAACCTAATTCATACAACTGCATCAATGCAAAGAGCAAAGGATGCCTTGACCAATCTATCTCCAACAGCTGCAACAAGTGGAGACTTTGACTTTTCTGATGATGAGGACAGCTTTGGTGATACTCTACAGGTGGCCATCACTTCACAGACTGGGACTTCTGTGGTGCCCCCTACACCAAACTGGCTTTCTCAAGATTTGCAAGGAAGAATCTCCCTGGATACTGCAATCACAAGGCAGTACAATGAGGCCTATCTGGCTCATGACTCTGCAAATGCCAATGACAAGAAATTCTACAAGGCTATTATGGATTCACTGGAAATCCAAAGGCTACAGATGATGCAGACAAGACTTGAAGCTAGAGAAATCAAGGACTCAATTAGCAATCTTAAGGATGCTACTGACAGGAGGCTAGATGAAAAGCTTCCTCTTCTAACTGTGTCCAAAATGAACAGGTTTTTCTCCAAGGAACCTGAAGTGTCCTCATCTTTGAAGACTCTTTCCTCTAGAGTGGACAAAGTTGAGGCTACACTTTCTCAAATGCAAAAGGAACAGGAGAAGCAAACTCAGCTACTCACCCAGCTTTTGGCAGCTCAAGGACTCCCCATCATCTCTCTTGATGATAACAAAAAGGGGGAGAAATCTAAGGAGCTAGAGAAATCCAAAGAGCTTGATATACAAATCACAAAAGTTTTGGTTCCAGCCATTTCCTTACCAAATAAGCCACTAGCAATGGGGGAGCTTGGACAGAAGAAAAAGGATGGTATTGACCTAATTCAGGAAGCTTCTATGAGGATGAGACTTGCAGAACAGATCAAAGATCATTGGTCCAACATAGAAGCAAGGGTCAAGAAAATTGCTGAAACTACAAAGATCTCAAATCCATCAACGAATGCCATGGTTGTAACATCAACGGAATGGGAGCCACAGTTCAAGAGTTCTTATTTTATAGAACCCCTTCAGCGTGGACTCTTTCAAGATTCAAGAAATGAGAAAGGGCAAGCTTCATGCTTTAGGAATGTGGATGCAAGAGGGATATCTCCAATATCACCTGTCAAACCCAAGGGCAAGAACACTGCAAGGATATTTTATCCTCCACCAAAGCCAGATGAGTTCAAAATCCTAGGGAAGCTGATTATTGAAAGCAAAGAAAGCAATTATCCAAGCATAAGAAACCAAAGGGCCATCATCTACAGGGATAGCAAGGAAATCTGCATTTGGGTTGGTCACCCAAATTTTGCTAAGGCTAAAGCTGAAGAATCTGAAAGGGCAGCAATGCAAGCTCTTGCAGTTGCTCAATCACTTGAAGATGAAGAAACCCTAAAGGAAGAAAAGGCCAAGGATGATGCTGAGGAAGCTGGAAAGGAAAGGAAGAGTGTAAGGCAGCCAAAGGCTAGAGCAAAAAGGAATCTAAACTTTGATAAAGATGATTCTCAGGACACTGCCCAAGACTCTTCCACAACTAGTGCACATCAAATTTCTGTTGATCAACCTCATGAAGGAAAGTTGGCCTGTGATCCTGCATATCCTGTCAACTTTCATGATCAACCAATTATGCCAAAAGAGGAGCCTTTTGAATTTGATGAGGCCTACTTTCCAAAATTCCTATTTGAGAAGGATCAACCAATGAAGACAAAGAAAAGGGCTGTCAAGGCAAAGCCAGTATTTATGAGAAAGCCACAACCTCAGAAACCCCCTGCAAATCCAGAGGACTGCATGTACATTGCTGACATCAGGGAAGAATCCAGTCTACATCTTGACTTAGACAACCTGGTGGAAGTAAGAGGCATTGCAGCTTCTAAAAAATTGCCTGAGAGATTGGTTTTTGTATTCAAGGGTGGTAGAGAACAGGTGTGGCCTCTCTATAGAATTTTAGGAGAAGACTACCAAACACTACTCTCAGTGTTTAGATGCTTGAAGAAAGACTTTGGATTCACCAAAACAGCCAAGTCTGAGGTGGTCTCCAAAATCTGTCAAATAAAGGCTAGCTGGAACAAGCCTGAGGCTCTTCCCAGGATGCTTAGAGTGCCCTCAACAGGAAAGAAGATCCATCTTCAACCATACTGGATGATGGAATTTAAGGACAAGGACAATTGCAGAAGATTCTTCAGAATGGAAGACCAGCTGGATAAGGCATCTAATCAAACTCTAAAGTTTATGCAATCCATGCTTGGTGATCAAGATGAAGAAGAGAAGATCTTTTACAGAAGGCTACAGGTCCAAATTGAGGAAAACAACTCTAAGAGAGGGAAGAAGACTATGCCACAAAGAAGACACAGATGAATCATTTGCTCAGTCTAGAGGAGCACTTTTGGGCATTAGTCTTGTAAGTCTTGTATTTTGTCTAAAATATTATGAAGCTTAATGCATTTTCTACTTTTGTAATTTATGATGTATCTGAGTGTTTTTGTTATCATCAAGTCTCTTGATTTATGGCTGTTATTCTATCAGTCATAAATTGGGGGAGATTGTTAGGAATATGTTGTTCTTGATGATAAACATAAAACACTTAGTAGAATTTGTGTAAAGTCATTTTGTAGCTGTCAACGAAATGGCATGCTTTGCAGCATTCCGTTGACAGGAAGCTCATCAACGAAATGAGTGATGTGGCAATTGCACTGTACAATACTTCACAGTTTGATATGCATTTTGTTGTATGTATTAGATAGGTTTTCTAAGTCATGTTGACTTAGTATTAGATAGGCAAAATAGGCTGGTGAATTGTAAATATATTATGCCATGTAATTTTGCCTAAGTGAAGACATGTCAACGGAATGAAGATTACTCTATCAACGAAACGAGGAATACACCATCAACGGAATGAAGAATAAAGCTATCAACGAAACACATCTCCCTGCTATCAACGAATCATTATTGCTTTTCTGAATAGTTGACAAAGTGATAGTGACAGTTTTCTGACAGATCAAAAGGGAGATTTGGAAGTGTACTTTGCATTGGAAGCCATTAAAATGGACATAGGGAACAAGGAAACATTCCAATTTCCAATCTGGTTATTGAGTGGGATCACTATAAGACTGAAGACAGAAGACAAAGATCTCCAAGGACCATTGGACAAAAGGGATGAAAAGCAAGCTACTGGCGGTTACCTTTAGTGTACTTTAGTGTAGCCAAAAATAGCTTTGTAAACTTGGGAATATATAACCAAGTGTAGCAGTTAAAATAAGTGTGTGAGAAGAAAAACAAATAGATTGTATTAGCTATCTTTGAGAGCATACTTCTCTACATTCTTGTAACTGAGCAGCTGTGTACATTTTGTATCACAAATTATTTCCGCAATAAAAATCACTTCAGTTGGATCATCAAACAATCCAACTGAAATTATTTTTGTGCTTGTGATTTTTACTTTAAGTTCAGTTTTTATTTGTAAGTTGTTTTTAAGTTTAAGAAATATCAAGAATTGTATTCAACCCCCCCCTTCTACAATTCTGTTAGGTCATTTGGGATTAACAAACTCTATTGGCATCATTTGTCTGACGTCGTCTAAAAAAGGCATTACGTATTTCGGAAACACATCTCTTTGTCAACATGGCAATAATGTGTCAGCAAGGAATGCCTAAATATTCATACATTCTACACTTGCATCTACCACTTAGAGCCAATTTGTTGAATGTAACAGGATACATTGTTCTTTTTTCGGGATCCACCAATTGCCTATAGCATTTGTAGTATGTATACTCAGCTTCTTCCAAAGAACGTTCTCTATCTTTCTCCACAAAGTAGGTTGTAGCTTCCACCAATTGCTCTTGAAACTTCCTAAACATTGTTTTTGTGTAAATGGAAGCACCATGTTGCTCCAAGGAGGTCTTCCTTTTAATCCCACGACAAGTTTGACGAGTCTTAAAATCCTCTTCTTTCTCCCTCATAAATTGCCTTTCCAAAGCTTTTTGAGCATTTTCAACAAATTCTTTCAAACCCGTGCAAGAACTAACATAACTATCAAAAAAAGCATTCATTCCCTCACTCCTTGAAGTTGTTGTTTGTCCCGCGGAAAATGTTCTTCTAGTGAAAGCCTTGATCCATTTATGGTTCAAACCGTACAATCCTTGTAGCCATGTATTATCTTCCAATTCATACTTCACAACCAATGCTTTCCACCTATCCTCAAACACATCTTCGGTCAATGAGTTATAAATGCAATTATTGAAATCAACTTTGAAATCCGGGTGCTTCGAATAGTAACTTGCAAGTTTCTCGGGGAATTTGTTACTAATGTGCCAACTACACAACAAATGAGTGGTGTTCGGTAGTTGTGATGAAATAGCCCCGGCCATGGCTTGATCTTGATCCGTAATGATAGTCAAGGGATGTTTGTTTTCAACCGCCTCAAGCCAACTACCTAATACCCATTCAAAACTTGTTTTAACCTCATCCCTCATTAGTGCAAATCCAAAAACAACCGATTGGTAGTGATAATTTACCCCGGTAAAAGGAACAAAAGGCATAGCATATCTATTAGTTCGGTAAGTAGTATCAAAGGCAACCCCATCACCAAAATTTTGGTATGCCATCAAACAACGGTGATCAACCCATACTAGACATTTCAACCTTTGTTCTTCATCGAGTAAAGTTTTAATGTAAAATTTTCCACCACTTTCTTCTTTCAACCTATTCAACAAGTCTAAACCCGCTTGAGCATCATTAACATCTAAATTGGTCTTTCTAAACTCACGTACCACATTTCTTACATGTTGTCCATCAAAACCAACATGTTGAGCTCCGCCTTTTAAATTGCAAAAAATGGACATTTGTTGCCTAGGAGGAACACCCGACATATGTAATGTTCTCATTATATTTCTTTGTGTCGCACTTAAATGTCTTTCCCTTCGAATTAAATTCATTTTTGAAGGTGTAACTACCTCATGATTGTGCTCCAACTCTAGTGCGGTTATCTCCCAAAAACTTGTTTTCTTTTTATTCAAAACATACATTCTAACCTTACAACCACATCTAGGAAGAACATCCCGATGACGTTTACCTTTAACTTTACCCATAAAACATGCTTCATCATTACCAATATTTGTATCCTTATTCTCACCAAATAGATTACAAACAAATAATCGAGCATATATTTCTTTATTTCCAACACGCTTTTGTGATTCTTGAACCTTAATTGCAAATCCATTTTTCACGGCATAAGCTCTAAATAAATTATCCGCGGCTTCTAAACTATCAAACCTTTGATGCAAATAAGGCACAACATTATCAACATCTTCATCAACATTAGGTACCTTTTTTTCATGCAAAATATCATCATCATCATCAACTATATTAACATACTCTACATCATCATCAAGCATGGATTTAGTAGTAATATTACAAACATCAACATCATTATCATAAAGATCATTACTTTCAATTTTTGTGGATTTTTTCCTTGGCTCAAACTTTGCAAACATTTTATCCGCCATAATAATCAAACAAATACAAAAACAAAGACTTACACAATTCAACAAATGAACAAATACTTCTCCAAGGTCTTCAAGCTCTTCTTTTCTCCCTCTTTTCTAACCTAAATTGCAAATGGTGGCTAATGATCAAAATAAAGTGAATTAGGGTTAAAAAGCGCGGAGGGAAAAAACAAGTACAGGCGCTCCGCATAAAATAAGCGCGAAGCAGTGTCACGCTCCGCGATAAAAAAGCGCGGAACAGGGTCACTCCGCGGAAAATAAACGCGGAGCAGGTATAATTTTTTTTAATCCTGACCGTTGGAATGTTGATCCAACGGCTACGAAGCAGATTGTTGTTTAATCGGTCCCTGACAATCGATTGTCAGGGACCAGGACCCTATATAAATAAGGGTAGGTTTTTTACTACAAAATTACGTGTCTTTTATATCTATAGTTAACAATGTCAAACTGGTTTGAATCCCTAGGTCTGAGCTCAAATATAGTCCATGGTTGTAATTTTAATGGCTACAATTAATCATCCATACCCTTTTCACCAGGATACCATTCCTTCCATTCTTTCCGGGAGGGATATTGTGGCAGTGGCTCCATCTTGTTCCGCCAGAACTTTATCTTTTGTGGCTCCAGTTCTTGACAATTTAAATCGGAACCAGAGTATTAATTCTATCAGGGCACTCATTCTTACTCCAACTAAAGATTTTGGATATCAGATTGTAAAGCTTGTGTTGGAATATTTTGAATAAAAATGTTATTGTCTTTTATTATTTTGATTTGTAACTTATAAATTGATTTTGTAACTCCTTAATAATGACATAATATTGATTAATTCATTATTGTAGCTCATTATTACATAGGTTACAACTTTGATTTTGTGTGTAAGTTACATTTCTTATACTCCTATATAAGGAGACCTTTTCTTTTTTGGTAGATACACAAAAATCCACAAGCATTTTTCTTGTGGAAATTATCGAGTAATCGGAGATAAAAAAAAATACCGGAAATTTTGTGAACAATGCGGGGTCGAGTTTATTGATTCTCGGATACATCTTAGAGCTCTAGGTTCTATTCTGTGAGATAGTTGCAGTGTTTGTACAGTTCGTAGAAGGCGGGTCTTTAAGTGCTAAAGATCACCTTTGTTCGTTGTATCCTGGGAGACGGAAGCCAACAAACCTTCAAGCACCTTACGGAAGGGGCTTATCTGTTTTAAGGACAGCGTGGTATTCACGTGCCTCGAATGTACTTTTCGGTATTTATTCTTGTTGTCTTGATTTCAGGTATACACTCGATCTATACTTCCTACAAGCTTAAAACAGATAACATAATTCTTATGGATTAGTTTAATCGATAAACTAATTTGTTCAAATGTTTTCATGGGAGTATAGTGTCTTGTGATCATGATATGAGCGTTAATGTTACGTGAGTTTATCCCCTGCTTTATGATTGTCATATTTGTTCCTTTTTAATGCCCGTTGAGATTGAGTATAGCATAATGATATACTTGTGGCCTCTGATCTGCATGAATCTTAGGCTTCTTTTAGTTTAAATGTGGAGTTCTAAAATTGGTCAGGTTTTTTTTTGTTTTTTTTGACTTTAGTATGCATCTACAAGCTTCCCATTAGTTTTAGAAAGCAATATTGAGTTTGATATGTATCCTGTAAATTCCTTTTAAGTTTTTTTTTGAAGCTGAATACATATTAAGTTTGGGACTTACATAATTTTGTGTCTTATGTCAGCATATTTGTTTTTAGTCTTTTTTGCTCGGCCTTTATTTTGTAAGGAGAGTTTTATATTATTGTTTTTTTTCCCTGCCATAGCTTTGGTATTCTCTACTTTAGCTAGTGCTTTGAATTTCTTTTCTTTACCGACACCATGCTTGCTTGATAGCTTAATTTTACATGCGTAAATGTTTAAGGATATTTTGTGTTTATGTATTATTAAGTTTTTTAAAAAAAATTTGTAACTGAAATCCTCGTTTCAATGGCATGGTGTTATGAGTTTATGTTTTATAAGCATGTCTTTGTAACCGTAGCTTTAACATGTCTAATTGTTTTAGTCAATTACAGTTTGTAACGCCATGCTAGAGATACTCTTGGTTTTGGTGCTATTTAGATGCATGCTCTTTTTGATAATTAAGTAAACTGTAGCATTTTTTTTGTTATGCACTAATTAGTAGTTAATATGGTTTTCCTGGTTGTTTTGAATTCTTTTGTATCAAATTGTTGTGGTCGTTTTTATTAATATTTGGTATTTTAAATGACCTTTTATTTAGCTTCGGTCTTTGGTTATATTTTTTTTTGGGAAAAGCAATTTTGCTTGTAATTCTGTTTTTTTTTCTTTAACAACACTTTGGTTGTACAGTAAAGTGCTAATTACCTCGATGTTTTTCTTGATGCCATGCCATGTGTACGTGAGATAATAATATTAACAACACACTCTGAACAAGTCTACGTGGATTTCACTTATGTACTTGATTTTGATGCTCAAAACTCCGAGCATATGTGTTGTAAATGAGCAGCTTTACTCCTGGCATATTTTTTGTCATAGATTTTTTTTTGCACCTGATTTCAGGGTTTATATTGCTTAGGTTATCATTACAGTAGCTTGTTCTCCCCTAGCTAACAGAAAATACGAGCATGTAACTTGGTCTTTAATACTTATATTCAATCTTTGTGTTACTCATTTACCATTGCTTTAATGGATCCATGTGTTACCTTTTATTTATTTAGCAATTAATTACAAGTGCTAATTATTTGTACAAATTGTCTTGATTTCAGAAATCTCGGGAGTTGACGGAGCTAACTTGTCTGGTGATGGTGATAGGCGTGTAACTGCTGAGGCAGTGCCTAAAACGGCGACCCTTGTGGTGCCTAATACGGCTGTACCGGTAACCGCTCACGCGGAAAAACCGGAGAAATTCAATGGGCTGAATTTCAAAAGGTGGCAACAAAAGATGTTGTTTTACTTGACCACCTTGAACCTTGTGAGGTTCTTGAACGAGGATGCACCTTAGCTAAAAGACGATGAGTCTGATCTTGAGCTTGTTAGTGCAGTTCAAGCTTGGAACCACTCTGATTTCTTGTGTAGAAATTATATAATGAACTGTTTGAGTGATTCACTGTACAATGCGTATAGTGTGCTAAAGACGTCCAAAGCTTTGTGGGACTCACTCGACAGAAAGTATAGAACCGAGGATGCGGGTACTAAGAAATTTATAGTGGCCCGACTTCTTGAGTTTATGATGGTGGATTCTAAGAAGGTGGTTAGTCAAGTTCAAGACCTTCAGATGATAATGCATGACATGGAATCTGAGGGTATGCCCATGAATGAAGCATTCCAAGTAGCCGTTATTATTGAGAAATTTCCCCTGGTTGGAAGGACTTCAAGAATTATTTGAAGCATAAGCGAAAGGATATGACAGTGCAAGACCTTGTCCTGAGACTCCGAATTGAGGAGGATAATAAAAATCGGTCTGTCTCTTCTTCCAATGCTAATGTTGTGGAGGTGAAAAAGAACTCCAAGTTCAAAAGGGGGAAACCAGACAAGAGGTCCAACTTGGGACCTAAGGGTGGAGTTTCTAAGAAGAAATTTCAAGGAAAGTGTTTCAACTGTGACAAGATTGGTCACAAGTCAACTGAGTGCAGACTACCGAAGAGGAAGAAACATGAGGCCCACATGGTAGATGATGTGGCTCAAGATATATCTGAAATCAGTCTCTCTGCTATGGTTTCTAAAGTGAACCTGATCGGCTCCAACCCGAAAGAATGGTGGATTGACACTGGTGCTACTAGGCACATATGCTCGAGCAAGGAGTTGTTCCACACCTTCTCGCCAACTGAGAATGGAGAGAAGCTTTTCATGGGAAACTCTGCAACATCTGAAGTCCTTGGAAAAGGCAAGGTTGTCTTGAATATGACATCTGGCAAGGAGCTGACTCTGAATGATGTACTCTATGTGCCGGAGATTCGAAGGAACTTGGTTTCTAGCTCGTTGTTGAACAAGCATGGATTCCGCATGGTGTTTGAATCTGATAAGCTAATTTTGTCCAAAAGTGGAATGTTTGTGGGAAAAGGTTATGTAACTGATGGGCTTTTTAAGCTAAATGTAATGACTGTGAAGAGTATTAATAAGAATAATTCTTCTGCTTACTTGCTTGAGTCTTCCAATTTGTGGCATGGTAGACTAGGTCATGTTAATTATGAAACAATGCGTAGATTAATTAACTTGAACCATATACCCACATTCCAAATTAGTTCGAAACACAAATGCGAAATTTGTGTGGAGGCAAAATTAACAAGATCATCGTTTCAAACAATTGAAAGACATACAAAACCCTTGGATTTGATTCACAGTGATGTGTGTGATTTAAAATCAAATCAAACAAGGGATGGGTATAAGTACTTTGTCACTTTTGTGGATGATAGTACAAGATTTTGTTATGTCTATTTGCTTAAAAGCAAAGATGAAGCTATAGAGAAGTTTGAGCTCTATAAAACTGAAGTTGAAACTCAACTGAAGGAAAAAATAAAAGTTATAAGAAGTGACCGAAGTGGTGAATATGTATCACCTTTTGGTGAATTTTGTGCGAGACATGGAATTATTCACGAAGTTACTGCACCGTATTCGCCTCAATCCAATGGGATTGCTGAGCGTAAAAATAGGACCTTGAAAGAAATGAGCAATGCAATGTTGCTAAGTTCAGGGTTGCATACAAGTATGTGGGGAGATGTTGTTTTGTCAGAAAACTATCTTTTGAATAGGATACCCCGGAAAAATCAAGAGCTGACTCCCTATGAATTATGGACAAAGAAGAAGCCTTCCTATAAATTCTTACGAGTGTGGGGGTGCCTTGCAAAGGTTCTTGTACCAGAACCAAAGAGGGTGAAAATCGGTCCAAAAATAGTGGATTGTATTTTTATTGGTTATGTGCCTAATAGTACGGCATATAGATTTCTTGTGCATGAGTCAAAAATCCCTGACATACACAAGAATACAATAATGGAATCGAGAAATGCTTCATTTTTTGAACATGTATTTCCACGCAAGTCCATAGAAAGTTCAAGTTCATCGAAACGGACACGTGAAACTTATTCTGAAAATGAATATAGTGATGACAAGGAACAAGAAAATACGGATGAACTTGAAACAGAGGATGCACCTCGTCGAAGCAAAAGATCTAGAGTTGAAAAATCCTTCGGGCCGGATTTTCTAACATACTTGCTCGAAAATGAACCACAGTCTTATTCAAAAGCTGTGCATTGTCCGGATGGTCCTTTTTGGAAAGAGGCCATTAAAAGTGAAGTTGATTCTATTATGCAGAATCATACTTGGGAATTAGTGGATCTTCCTCCGGGTTGTAAACCACTAGGATCTAAATGGATTTTCACTAGGAAAATGGAAACAGATGGATCCATTGATAAGTATAAAGCCCGACTTGTTATTCAAGGTTTTCGCCAAAAGAAAGGCATCGATTATTTTGATACGTATTCTCCGATAACGAGAATGGCATCTATAAGGATGATCATTTCTATTGCAGCATTGCGAAATCTTGAAGTACATCAAATGGATGTAAAAACGGCCTTTCTTAATGGAGATTTACATGAAGAAATCTACATTAGACAACCTGAGGGTTTTGTGGTTCCTGGATTGGAACATAAAGTTTGTAAATTAGTTAAGTCAATTTATGGCTTAAAACAAGCGCCTCGAGACTAGCATAAAAAATTTGACAGTGTGATATTGTCGAATGGATTTAAAATCAACGAATGTGACAAATGTGTATATGTCAAAGATACAATAGAGGGATACGTGATCCTGTGTCTTTATGTTGATAATATGCTCATCGTTGGTAGCAATGACAAGATGGTAAAATCTACCAAAGACATATTACATTCAAGGTTCCACATGAAAGATATGGGCTTAGCTGACGTGATTCTAGGGATAAAGATCCAAAGAACACCAAGTGGACTTATACTAAACCAGTCACATTATGTTGATAAGATCCTTGAGAAATTTAGTAAAGATGATTCTAGTGTGTCAAGAACCCCTTTTGATACGACTTTACATCTATCTAAAAACAAAGGTGAAGGTGTTTCTCAAGGAGAATATGCTAAAGTAATAGGAAGTCTGATGTACTTAATGAATTGTACACGACCAGACATTGCCTTTACAGTGAGTAAGCTAAGCCGATACACGAGTAATCCAGGTGTGGATCATTGGAAAGCGATAACTAAAGTGCTTAGGTACTTAAGGTATACGCGTGATTATGGGTTGCATTACTCGAGATATCATGTTGTACTTGAAGGGTATAGCGATTCAAACTGGATTAATGGTGTAAAAGGATCGAAGTCCACAAGCGGATATGTATTTACGCTAGCAGGTGGAGCGATCTCGTGGAAATCTTCGAAACAAACGGTAGTGACCAAATCTACCATGGAGGCTGAGTTTGTTGCTTTGGATTAAAGCAGGCGAACAAGCTGAATGGTTACGCCAATTTTTAGAGGATATTCCTAAATGGGAGATGCCAGTGTCGCCACTTTGTATACATTATGACAGTACTGCAGCAATTGGTACAGCTGAGCGTGTACTATATAATGGAATGTCGAGGCATATTCGTCGGTGACACAATTCTGTTAGACAACTACTCTCAACTGGAGTTATCACCATTGACTATATCAGGTCAAAAGATAACATTGCGGATCCGCTAACCAAAGGGTTAACAAGAGAGTTAGTTGAGAAATCATCGAAATGAATGGGACTGAAGCCCATAATAAAAGTCGGTACAAAGGAAACCCAACCTTGTTGACTGGAGATCCCAAGATCTTGGTTCAATGGGACAACCTAATTGTAAAGACTTAGTGAGATCACTGTGGGGGGTTTTATTCCCAGGTCCATTCTTATGATGAAAAACAATGATAAAAATTGGATAAAGACTAAGCTATGCTTTTAATGATCCTTATGTGTCGATATGTCGAACAAACAATACTTTCGTATTGTTCAAGAGATCACCTATGTGAGTGAAGTGGGGTCGCTTCAAGAAGGAATTGTGGGGGCTAATTCTGGGAAAAACTCACAGAACCAGGCTAAAGCTCAGGACCAAAATGGGCTTAACAGTGAGAACTGAACAAATATAGGGAAAGACTCCACTGGGGGATGTATCATCATTTCACAATACAGAAGGGCAGTTCAAGGTCAATGCGACTACTGAAATTCTAGAAATGTAAATATGTTCTTACAAGGGAAGGTTCAAGGGGTAACGCCTACCTATCCTATGCTGGTTTCTACCGTACGCTCTATCTCCGTGTCAAAGAGTCGTTTTGCAATGTCAATTTTTATTCATGTGGGGGATTGTTGGAATATTTTGAATAAAAATGTTATTGTCTTTTATTATTTTGATTTGTAACTTATAAATTGATTTTGTAACTCCTTAATAATGACATAATATTGATTAATTCATTATTGTAGCTCATTATTACATAGGTTACAACTTTGATTTTGTGTGTAAGTTACATTTCTTATACTCCTATATAAGGAGACCTTTTCTTTTTTGGTAGATACACAAAAATCCACAAGCATTTTTCTTTGTATTCATCTTAGAGCTCTAGGTTCTATTCTGTGAGATAGTTGTAGTGTTTGTTCAGTTCGTAGAAGGCGGGTCTTTAAGTGCTAAAGATCACCTTTGTTCATTGTATCCTGGGAGACGGAAGCCAACAAACCTTCAAGCACCTTCTGTTTTAAGGACAGCGTGGTATTCACGTGCCTCGAACGTACTTTTCGGTATTTATTCTTGTTGTCTTGATTTCAGGTATACACTCGATCTATACTTCCTACAGCTTGTTCGACAACTTGCACAATTTACAGGTCTGACAATATATCTTTTTCAAACTAACTGTTTTTTTAGTGTAAAAATTGTACGGCATAAAGTCAGGATTAATGTTAGAGTACCCGGTAGTTTTTATACATGTACTGGAGTGTGTAGCAAGTTGTGTAAATAATATGTGCATGGCTGTGGCCTGTAGCTATTCTTGTCGTATCATCCATTCATATCAAAATCGGAAAAACTTTGAGTAATAAAGTTATCCCTATTTGTTTATTTGTCTTTTATGAAGTGCACAAGTCTTTTTTACAAATTTGTTGAAGATATTTGCCATTCCTCTAGGTCTTCGCATTGGTTTACTAGTTGGCGATAATGAGATGGAGAGTCTCTTTGGGGAATTGACACTGCAGAACCCTGATGTCATGATTGCAACTCCAGATAATCTGACAAGTCATTTGTCTCACGTTAAAGATATGTTCTTGCATAATGTGGAGTGCATTGTCTTTGATGAAGCTGATTGTCTACTTAGCATGGGATTTGCAAAGCATCTGCGTCAAATACTATCTCATATTAATCAAAATCACCAAACCTTGCTTTTCACTAATGCCTTGCCAACTTTCCTTGATGATTTTGTTAAATCTGTTTCGCAACGCCCTCACATTGTGCACCATTATAGTACGATAAGAAGTACCTTGAAGCTTATATTTTTCACTTTGAGTGGGGATGAGAAAAGTGCGGCATTGCTGTATTTAATCAGGGAACGAATTCGATGCGATAAGAGGACATTGATTTTTGTTCCCACGAGATATCATGCTGAGTTTCTCAATCTTCTGTTATTAGAACGGGGTATTGAACCATCTGTTTGCTATGGGGATATGAGCAGAAAAGAACAGAGAGTTCAGGTATCAAGATTCAGAACAAGAAAAACTACGCTGCTGATCACCACGGATATGGCATCAAATGAAATGGACATTCCGTCAGTTGACAATGTTATCAACTGGGACTTCCCTTATAGCCCTAAGCATTTTCTTTCTCGAGTAAGAGTAACTGCAAGGGCTGGTCAGCCTGGCACTGCATTTTCTTTTGTTACACCCGAAGATATTCCAAATGTTCTGGATTTTCGCATCTTTCTCTTGAAAGAAATGATGGCTGCTCCCACGGAGGAACATATAATGCAAGATGGCAATATGCTGGAGGTTGTGTCCGAAATTGATCAAATAAATGCCAGTGAAGGACAAATTTTATATGGTTGTTTGCCTCAAATAGTAGTTGATTTCTATGCTGATGGGATTCGGAAAATATTGGATAATTCTCCGAAATTAAAATTAATGGAAACATCCTGTGCTGTAGCATTAGATAGGCTAAAATCTTTCAGAGGGGATTCTGTTGAGGAGACTACTTAAAAATCAAAGGAGCTCGGAGATGCCATGTGATAATCTCTCCAGTTAGCCATGATGTAATTTTATTTTATTTTTGGGGTGCAAACTTTGTCATCATTAGGGTAATTTATTTGTATGTTTAAGTAGGGTTAAACAATTGTCCACTTCTTTAATTGCTTCATCTATGCTCTTTTGCTTATTTGAGGTTTTTGGGTTACTCTCGTTTTTGGTGATTTTTTTTGTTAGATGCAAACGATTTAGGAGGCGTTTGGGTCATGATTTTACGAATGATCCCAATCAATTTTACACTTTATTTAAAATTTGCAATGATATCCTAATTAAATATTATGTAAAAAATTATTAAAACCACAATCGTAATGTTTTATAATTTATATGCATATTTTTATCTATATGGCTTTTTGTAATGGTTTATATTACATGAAAGAGAAATCAATCCACAGGGATATAACAATACAAAGCCTTAGACCATATGAGAATCCAAAAATATATCGAATCGAACAGATTAATCACCAAGACGCAAGTGAGGGAAACAATGCAGTGATGTCGATTTCTAATCGATATAATTTTTAGAAAACAGAAATCTGGGTTAGTGAACGCAAGAACTAAGTACACCAACTATCAGTGAAACTAACAAAATCTAAACTAGATCTAAAAAATAATTTTACAATCGTAACATGTCTTGAAATCCGTCTTCATCCATGAAAAGTACGAGTAATCTGCCACAAAGTCCTAGAACGAACATCAGTTAGAAGATATAGAGTTAGAATGAACCGATCAAAATACAGATCCAAAACAAAAGTTGAGAAGAAAATGTGGAGAAGACGGGGAGGAAAGAGAAAGGGCGGACGGGGGAGGAAGGAAAAAAAGCTAAAGAGACTAAAAGAAGGATAAGAGGGATAAGAGAGGGATCTCCGGGCAGTGGCACCGAAGAAATCACCGGATGAGAGGAAGAGAATGAGACTAAAGTTTTGGCACAGAAATCGAGTGAGAGACACCGGAGGAAGAGAAGAGAATGAGGCTAAAGTTTTGGCACGGAAACCGGGAGTGGGAGTGGGAGAGAGAGAGAGAGAGAGAAAGAGAGAGAGAGAGGGAGAGAGAGAGGGAGAGAGAGAGAGAGAGAGAGAGAGAGAGAGAGAGAGAGAGAGAGAGAGAGAGAGAGAGAGAGAGAGAGACCGGAGGAGGGGAAGAGAATGAGGCTAAAGTTTTGGCACAGAAACCGAGAGAGAGAAAGAGAAAGAGGGGGGAGAGAGAGAGGGGGGGGAGGAGAGCAGAGAGATATTTCGGGGGGATGCAATAATTTTTCAATGAACTAGGGAGTTCAATGAGTCAATTTATTCAATGCGAAATGACAATCATACTCTCAAATTACAAAATTAAATTTTAATCTATATTATAATTATCTCATATAAATATCTCTATTATTAGTTCATCTTAATATCTCTACCCATTTGATAACTAATCTTCATTAAAGTATACTAATTATTTTGTAATTAATATATATATATAAATATTGTGTGTGTGTTATTTTAAGTTATTTAAAAAAACAAAAAGTATATATAATTAAAATGTTAATGATGTTAAAATAGTTATAAATATGATATAATTTTGTGTCATGGAATTCTTATTAATATGACATGAAATAAGTTACTTGTTTTTCAAGTGAGTGATGAAAGATAGTTATTAATCACCAAAATGCATGCAAAATCATATCGCGTAATGATTTTATAATTTTATTAACGTGTAATATGGTCATTCATTTTTGTTAAAAAATATACTATGCAACAACAAATTATTATGAAATCGATAACAATTTACTAATATCTAAATATTATTCGTGTTTATGCGAACTTTCTACTAAACAAATACAACATGTATAAAATAGGGGATTTAGTCTCACAACAAATACTGTTAACTTAAATTTTCAAATAATTCATAAAATATGTCAAAATTAATAAATAATTACGCAATATTCTAGAGTATGCCCGTGTCTCGCACAGACTATAAAGCTAGTTACATTTTATAGATGAGAGTGCTCCATAACTTGCACACTCTATCACTCCAAGACGATCATTTAAATTAAGGAGATGGAAATTTTGGCCACCACGAATTTTTTTGAAATATGTAAAACTCGTTATATCTAACCTTAAAGTTGAGAATTCGATTAGTTTGCAGCTTCCAGTGAGGAATGCCCTTAACAATTACAGAGGTAGAACAACCTGCTTCGCCTTGACGAGTAGACCAAAGGTGGTTCACCACCATGTAAAGATTTAGCTATTACTCCCTCCGTCCTCGGCACGCATTTTAAGACTCCTTTAATATATATATTTCGATAAATTATTTTAAATTTTTTCTTCTTCTAAATAAAAATATAATGTTTAAATTTTTATGTAGGAAAAAAAAGTTTTAAAAAAAAGTAATTTATAAAAACCTTAAAATACGTGTCACTAAATGAGAAAGACGGAGGGAGTAGTTTATAGTCGTCTTCCATGGAATCCCAACCAAATCCAAGTAAATGCAAAATGCAGATTATTAGGATGTACGAAAAGATACAGATCATGTTTAGGTACTACAATTGTCTTAGATTGTAGACTAATAGCAGGGTTCCATAATACAAAGTGATAATGTAATTCATCAACAAATTCCAAAGCAAATCATAATCTTGATTACTGACATTTTTATTGATAAACAACACGAAAAAGCTATTACTTCAACATACGTTAACATAGATTATTACATTACTCACTTCAAACACTTAAGATTTTAGAAGATTTTATAGTAGCTCTGCCCTGTTGCAGAAGACAGTGTCACAGAAATATTAAGAATGCATCACTTAGTCTGTTGAAACATGGTGCGGAAGCGGTCTAACAACTCTTGTTTGGTAGGCAGAGTTTCCTTCATAATGCTGCTATTAAGGTAATCATCAGTCCATTCACATAATCTCGGGAACTTCTCTTTTGTCAGCAATTCTATCCCCACCAACTCTTGTACGACATCAAGCCAAAGTGCTATGAAATTAGCAGCAATGTCAACTAGTCCAATTTCATCTCCACTGAAGAACTTCTTGCCTTGGAGCTCATTTTCAAGTGTCACTAAATGCTCCGTAGCTTCTTCAATGGCTTTCTCGCGTTCCTCCTTCCCTTGGCTCCTCCTGATCTTCCATATAGCAGGGAGACACTGAAAATCACAAATCAAAGAATGGATTAATTTGATTTAATCAAACAAGTAAAATATATAAAACACCAGATTCTCTTTAATAACTTTTGCAATACATGGAACCTGAATTACACAAAATTAGTAAGTAATACTGTACATAAACATACCTTTTCATCGATGAATTTTGCCCAGAAACGAGCCATAGCCCTGGCATAAGGATCTTTGGGCAATATAGAAGGTCCAGACTTCCAGGTCTCATCGATGTACTCAAGAATAACCAGAGACTCGCAAATTGGCTTCCCGTTGTGTACTAGCACAGGAATTTTCTTATGAACAGGATTGTATTTAAGAAGCTCAGGGCTCTTGTTGGACAAATCTTGTGCAACATATTCATAATCGATTCCCTTCATCTTCAGTGCAATTTCCACCCTTTTGCTATAAGGGCTTGCCCATACACCAAGCAACTTCACTTCTTGATCACCCATTGTTACAAATGTTGGCTCTTTAAACTTATCGAAAAATCTGTATGGCTATTTGAGCTCTACACAATTGTGGTTCCAATGGGAATGTCATTGAGCTATTAGCTTCTTGTTTGAAATGACCTAAGGAGTGACCTCATCCAAGAACTGTATTAGCTTGAGAATAATTTGATTCTAAAGTATATAAACCTTTCCTGTGCTACAAATTATACATTAATTCTAAGAAACAAATAAATTGAGCGCGATGTGATAGTCTAGTGGTAAAGCTTAACACTTGTTGTTCAATTAAACGATGCTAACTAGCAAAAGGTAAAAATTAAAACAAGATGCAAATGGAAATTACATTTTATAGATGAGAGTCCTCCATAACTTGTGCACTCTATCACTCCAAGACGATCATTGAAATTTGTAAACTCATTATATCTAACCTCAAACTTGAGAATTCGATTACTTTGAAGCTTCCAGTAAGGAATGCCCTTAACAATTACAGAGGCAGAACAACCTGCATCGCCTTGACGATGAAGGCCATACACTTTTTTGCAAATCCAAGTATCTGTTCTGGATGAGTAGACCAAAGGTGGTTCAGCACCATGTAAAGATTTAGTTATTAGTAGTTTACAGTCATCGTCCATGGAATCTCAACCAAATCCAAGTAATTGCCGATTATTAGGATGCACAAAATGATACAATCATAGAAATCATGTTTAGGTACTACAATTGCAAAGTTGTTACTTCACCCTTTTGCTAAAAGGGCTAGCCCAAGCACCTAACAACTTCACTTCTTGATCACCCATTATTACAAAAGCTGGCTCTTTAAACTTATCGAAAAATCTGTTTTGCTATCTAAGCTCTACAAATTGTTGTTCCAAAGGAAATAATAGTGAGCTATTTATATATGCACACCAGAAGTTGTCAAACTTATTTTTGCTTTTATGTATGACTAGATATCCAACAATCCATCAGTAGAGAAAATTCCAGTTTGTTCTTGACAAGGAGGTTCTCTATTATTCAACTAGTCTTCACAATTTCCACATAAAGAGATTTATTTGTAATATGACATTATGACCTACGGAGAGACCTCATCCAAAGACTGTATTTAGTTTGGAGTAATCTGACAACATTATAAACTGATTCTAAACCAAACCTTTCGAAAACATTAAGAATATATTAGGATTGAAATCACATATTCTCAATTAAAAGGATGCTTAGTAGCAAATAGAAAGTAGAAAAGATGCTAATCGAGATTATATTTTGTTAGAGAGTGCATCAACTTTATAAACGTAAAGTAAAATTCTCCACTGATGTCAGTCTGTGAATTCAGTTCTTTTTACTAAAAATTCAATTTTATTTCTATGGAATTTTTATCCAATAGTGCACCTTCATGCACCAAGTTCCACTGGTAAATGTGAATGAAGTAGAGTTCCAGCACAGCAATGTTAACTGAATTGAAACATACACCAAAATCTGTTTAGGAGTCATTTGTATTCAGGATTTAGCACTTTCCTATACGCAGCATGTAGTCTACTATCTAACTTTCTTTCATTAAAGCATATGTAACCGCCCTTCGCCTTCCCTCTTAAAGGGCTACTGTAGTTGCTGGTGATAATAGAGAAAGAACTTATGGATGTTGAGCTTATAAAGAACTTCCCAATCGTCTTTAGCTCAAAGGACAGTATTGTTATCACTTTCTATAAATTGATATCGCGCTTTTAGCATTTATCATCAAGACCAATTTCAACATTACTACTGCCATGGGATTTTTCATGCATCAAACTCATGGTCTGCCATTGTGACCATGTTCTTGAACTTTGTTCTCTGGTGTGACTTTCTATGATCTAGCGCGGCATATGTCAATCTGCAGTAAACTTCACTTGTTCTTGATAGGATGAAATTCCCACTTGTCCAACAAGATAGTTTTGCAAATTTTATTCTGTGCCCGCTTTACCAGTGCTAATTGAAGTCAATGATTTGCACACTTTTGAGCACTTCAAGATACGGCGTAAAGTTGAAGTTATACTGTTATCCATATATCACAGAACTTAAATTTATTCTCTTCTCCATGCTGTCAATTGCACGACTTCAACACAGTATGTTTTGACTTCGAAATTGACAATTACAATTTATGATAACTCCAGATCCCGATCTAGGACCTTCCCGGCCGATCCCACGCCTGGAAGCGGTGTCGCTGCGGTTGGGACTCTGCAAAACAACACCGGAGGGGGGTTTGGACCCTGGCGGCGCCTCCGGCGTGAGAATAAGTAACGGCTTTGGAAAGGGAGATAGGAATATAGAGAAATCTAAATATGGAGGGTGTGTGTATAGGTTAGGTGTGTAAAAGAGAATGTAACCCCTGCACCTTTCCTCCTTGGTCTATATATAGGCCCAGGATTAGGGTTTAGGGGTTGTACCTGCAATCATGAGCGTTGAATCCTAGGTAGGCAGGACACCTGGGTGATGTTGATGGATTGCACGTGTCCAGGTGACGGATTGTGGCAGCGTGTGCCGGGCTCCTGCTGGCGTGTGGTTTAAATAGGAAATAATTATCCCAATCATTAGGAATCTTTACGTGTCGTCACCAGGTGTGGCCATCGGTCATGGCCTAACCACGTCACGTACCAATGTGTAGTCTTCATGTGCGTTATTGCCTTTGTCGCCAGGGATGGATTAAACTTTGAACTTAAGCCCAACCTGTGAGCTCGAGTTTTGTAGGTGAGTCCGGATTCCGATACGAGTTCGGACTAGTAGATGAGTCAGGACTCCGATACGGGCTAGGACTTGAAGGTGAGTCATGACAGAACATGAATCCAGACTAGTTGGTGGACCATGATTGAGATATGAGTCCGGGGTCCAGGACGGGTCCGGGCTATACATAGCCTATCAATGACCTAGACATGTCACGTAACGAGGTGTAGATTTTCTCACACAGGATGTTGCCTTTGTCGCCAGGAGGTAGTTAAACTTAAAGCTTGAGCCATAGCCTGGCAATGCGTCCGGACTGGTACCTAGGTCATGACTCCCAGATGAGCCTGGACTAGGAGGCGAGCCATGACTGTAATGGTAATCCGGGCTATACATAGCCTATCATTTGCCCCCCACTCCCTTATCCAGATTTTCTGGATGGGGGAGTAGAAATTCCTTATTAGGTAACTTTGAAAAAATTCCTGGTTTGATTGTTGCCCCCAACCCGGATTGTTGTCAAGGATGGCAATCCGGTGTTAAGAGGAAGTCCTGGTTCTTTCTTAAGTCCAAAGCCGAAGGCTCTGAGTAACTTAGAAAAAATTCCTGGCTTGATTGTTGCCCCCGAACCCGGATTGTTATCAAGGATGGCAATCCGGTGTTAAGAGGAAGTCTTGGTTCTTTCTTAAGTCCAAAGCTGTAGGCCTTGGGTAACTTAGAAAAAATTCTTGGCTTGATTGTTGCCCCCAACCCGGATTGTTATCAAGGATGGCAATCCGGTGTTAAGAGGAAGTCTTGGTTCTTTCTTAAGTCCAAAGCTGTAGGCCTTGGGTAACTTAGAAAAAAAAATTCTTGGCTTGATTGTTGCCCCCCAACCCGGATTGTTATCAAGGATGGCAATCCGGAGTTAAGAGTAAGTCATGGTTCTTTCTCAAGTCCAAAGCTGTAGGCCTTGGGTAACTTAGAAAAAATTCTTGGCTTGATTGTTGCCCCCAACCCGGATTGTTATCAAGAATGGCAATCCGGAGTTAAGAGTAAGTCATGGTTCTTTCTCAAGTCCAAAGCTGTAGGCCTTGGGTAACTTGGAAAAAATTCTTGGCTTGATTGTTGCCCCCAACCCGGATTGTTATCAAGAATGGCAATCCGGAGTTAAGAGTAAGTCATGGTTCTTTCTCAAGTCCAAAGCTGTAGGCCTTGGGTAACTTAGAAAAAATTCTTGGCTTGATTGTTGCCCCCAACCCGGATTGTTATCAAGAATGGCAATCCGGAGTTAAGAGTAAGTCATGGTTCTTTCTCAAGTCCAAAGCTGTAGGCCTTGGGTAACTTGGAAAAAATTCTTGGCTTGATTGTTGCCCCCAACCCGGATTGTTATCAAGAATGGCAATCCGGAGTTAAGAGTAAGTCATGGTTCTTTCTCAAGTCCAAAGCTGTAGGCCTTGGGTAACTTAGAAAAAATTCTTGGCTTGATTGTTGCCCCCAACCCGGATTGTTATCAAGAATGGCAATCCGGAGTTAAGAGTAAGTCATGGTTCTTTCTCAAGTCCAAAGCTGTAGGCCTTGGGTAACTTAGAAAAAATTCTTGGCTTGATTGTTGCCCCCAACCCGGATTGTTATCAAGGATGGCAATCCGGTGTTAAGTTACAAGCCTGACTGCAGGGGATGGCAATGAAATGACCGAATCCGGACCGTATGAAATTTCGGCCGTTCTGGAATACGAAACGATTTCAATTTTTTCCCCCCTTTTGCTTTGAAAAGGTGTTGCCCTTTTCTACCTTGGGAACAGACGTAGCCTGCTGTCACCATTATTACTCCTGTCTTTTCTTCATTTTGTATTTTCTTATTGTACTTTATTTTTTGGCAGCCAATGGGATTCTGCCACCTGTCCTTCTAGGGGTTTCCTTTATAAATGCCTCCCAACAGTTCATTTCTTTTTCTTTTACTTCTGTCTCGAAAAACCCTCTTCATTTCTTGCTTTTTCCGACGCTCCTGCGAACCGCTTTCCGGTGAAGGATCAATCTTTTGAAACCATCCTTTTTCTCCTGCTTCTTTGTAAGTTTCCTGATTCCCTTTGCTTTTTACTTTGCTTTTTTCCTTTCCGCTCCATATCTTCCCCTCTGCTCTAACTGTTCATATTCTGATTTGTGGTTTCGAATAGTTTATGGTCCTATTCGATATTGCTGTTTGTCTTTGTGTTGTGGTGACTTGTTTGTTTCAATTTGGTCACGATTTTGGTTGCATGTGTTATAAAACTGTGATTTGGGCTATTTGAGTTTCTGGGTTTCTGTGTTCTTGGTGTTCTTGGTTTGGGGATTGTGTAAGGATGTCTATATGTATGTGTATTTTGATCTTGCTTTGGCAGTATGTGTTTGGGTTTAGTTGTTTTTGACGATTTTAGTTTCTGTGGTTTTGTATATAATCCGGATTTGGTTTAATCCGAATCATTTGACTGGTTTACTATTTGGTTGGTTTTTGACCCGGTTATTGTAAGGTATAGATATTGGATGACTGCTATGTAGGATTTGCCTAATTGAGAATACGTAATCCATACTGAGATAATAAAACTTACTTCAAATTGATCTTTCTAGGTTTATGGTTCGGATTAAGTCTCGATCCCGTCGCGTACTCATTCCCCTTTCTGACCCTTCGAATTGTACCGAATCCCCAACCACTTCTAATCCGGATTTTGTAGAATTGTTTTGGTGTAGAATGGCAAAAAAGAAGAAACAATCCGGCCCATTAGTAACCCAACTTTTTGTCCATGAGCCTCCCCGTGGTGGTGTACTAAGTACCCCGGATGGATACTGGTCGGATACCAGCTATTTTTTTGTGAAGAAAGACCCAGCCATAGAACAACAATTTTACTATAGGGATCTTAGCGCCTGCTATAGGAATCATCAAGAGTTTGGCCATCCCGGACCATACAATGAGTCCGAATTGGATGCCTCTTTTTCCAACATGGGTATTAGCGAAGCCCCTTACCCGTTGAAAGAAAAATTTGCAAACCTCCCAGATATTCAAATGGACAAATTGGTCCGGGCTGCGTTTCACTTGGGGCCTGAGATTAGCTGGAGATGGCCTAGGTCCGGGGAGAGGATCTACCATAGACCGAAAGATGGTTATGTTGGAGTGTGGTTGGAGACTCTTCGGTCCGGGTGGAATCCCAGGTGCCATCAGTTTGTCAAACACCTTTGTAAATATGTTTATAGAATTTCCATAATGCAAATTACTCCCAATGGGGTCAAGTGGATAACTTGGTTCTTGGCGTCTTGTGACAAGATGGGATATCAGCCCACACTTCGACTCTTCCATCAACTATTTAAACTAGTCCAGTCTAATAAGGAACCGTTATATGAGATCCGGTTCCGAGCCGAAGAATGCGGATATCCTTCTGGCACTGCTAAACCCGTAATTCAGCAGTCTACTCTGAAATTTTGGCATGGAGAAGTGATCTTTTTGAAAGGTTTGGATTTGGAATTCATGCCTTATATAGCATCCGGAGTTGAGGCCGAGGTTTTTGATACCTATGTCCTTGAGGGAGAAGCCTTGGCTCAGATTCACAGGTTTTGTGAATGCCTTGGTTTTCAAATGACTCGGGATAGTTTCATGAAACATGATAAGTTGTTTGAGCTTGGATGTAAGTTGTTGTAACTCTTCCTTTTTGTAATCCGGACTACTATTATTGATTTACTAATATGCTTTTGCTTTTCGCAGGTCTGCCTTTTTTCAAACCGGAACTCTACGGCATCATGTCTTCCAATGCTCTTGCTGCCTCTTTCAGGAAGCTTGGTGGCGTTCATTCCACCAAAAGTCCGGGCGATGTTGGAGGTTCGGGCTCCCATGCACTAAGGGAGGGTGCTGCAGAATCAGCCGCCCCGAATTTCCAAGCACCCGAGCCTGTGATTGATGTTGACGTTGCTGATGTGGAGCAAGTGGAGGACTTGGAGCCTCGTTCCACAAAGAAGAGGAAGATTCATGTGGGCAAGAAGCCCCCCGCCAAGGCGAAAGTTACTATTGATAAGATCACTGCTGATGGTGAAGGGAGAGGTCCGGACAAGGAACCCTTCCGAGTTGGGAATTATTCCCTGGAACAGTTAGCCAACCTCTGTGCTGATATTCCCACTGATACTGATTTTGAGGAGATGGAGAACTCTGGTAGCAATGCTTGCTTGAAACGTCTTGTTGGCTACTGGGGACATGTAAGTTTTTTCTTGTTGAAAGTGGTCCTTGTGTTTTGTAATTTTCTCTTTTGCTTTGTTGATTTTGATTTTTGTTTTGTAGACCGGTAGCTTAATCAGCGCGCTTGCTAGCATTATTACTACTGAGAGGAAATCTGCCCAGGAGTTCGCTAATGAAAAGGATGCCCGGATTCGAGACCTTGAATTGGAGAATGCTTCTATAAAAGCCAAAAATGCCGAGCAGGAATCGGAGTTCACTTCCAAGCTATCCGGGTTTCAAGCTGACATGGCGAAGGTTGAGAAGAAAGCCGATGAGTTGGATGCACTCAACAAACAACTCCTTCTTGGAGAAACCAAGTCCCGTGAAGCTGCTGTGGCGGAATTCAAAGAAGGTCCGGAGTATGACCAATCTATCGCGGATGCTGCTGCCCCTGAGATTCTCCGGGCTTGGCTTGTTGCTGAAAGGCATATCAAAACCGATCCTGCTGCTGACTGGGATTCTTTTATTGGTGAATTCCTGGCTGCCAAGCTCTCAATCGAGCAGGGGAAAGGAGAGCCTCAGCCTTATGATGGCCCCAATCCGAGCTTCCTCCCTCATCCTTCCAATCCGATTGTGCCCTCCCCAACCAAACCTGTTGAAGATTAACTTATCATGTGTTTTGAACATTTTGTATTTGGGATCTATGTAACGTAACTTCTATTTGCTGTTTTTTGGTCCAAACTTTTGGGGATGTTTCCGGGTTGTACGGCCAGCCCGGGTCTCTTTATTTGCTCTAATTTCTTTATACTATCGTTTGCAATCCTGCCTCTGATGTTTTTGATATTGTGCATTCCTCTGCTAAATTTATGTTGCTCATGGGTCCGGTCTCATGACGTGATTCTGAACCGGACCCTAGATTTAGTACTTAGAGTATAGTCTAAGATTTTCATTTGATGCGTATTGCTCGTGAGTCCGGTCTCATGGCTTGGTTCTGAACCGGACTCTTGATTTAGTACTTAGAATAGGATCTAAGATTTTTTGTTTGATGCATATTGCTCGTGAGTCCGGTCTCATGGCTTGATTCTGAGCCGGACTCTTGATCTGCATATTGCTGGGGACCCTGGCTCCTCTGTATGCCTATGGCTCTGAGCCAGGGTTATAGAGTTGCATATTGCTCGTGAGTCCGGTCTCATGGCTTGATTCTGAGCCGGACTCTTGATCTGCATATTGCTGGGGACCCTGGCTCCTCTGTATGCCTATGGCTCTGAGCCAGGGTTATAGAGTTGCGTATTGCTCGTGAGTCCGGTCTCATGGCTTGATTCTGAGCCGGACTCTTTCTTTTGTACTTAGAATAGAATCTAAGATTTCGATTTGATTGCATATTGCTCGTAAGTCCGGTCTCATGGCTTGATTCTGAGCCGGACTCTTGATCTGCATACTGCTGGGGACCCTGGCTCCTCTGTATGCCTATGGCTCTGAGCCAGGGTTATAGAGTTGCATATTGCTCGTGAGTCCGGTCTCATGGCTTGATTCTGAGCCGGACTCTTTCTTTTGTACTTAGAATAGAATCTAAGATTTCGATTTGATTGCATATTGCTCGTGAGTCCGGTCTCATGGCTTGATTCTGAACCGGACTCTTGATTTGTTTTGGTGCGTATTGCTGGGGGCCCTGGCTGCAATATTTGCCTATGGCTCCGAGCCAGGGTTACTGATTTTGCATATTGCTGGGGACCCGGGCTACATGTTATGCCTATAGCTCTGAGCCCGGGTTATTACAAAAATTGAAATGTACTGGAAGTTTAAATATACATGATGATATGAAAAGAAACAAGACATCGAGACCGGTTTTATTTATAGAAAAATCAGGAATACAAAGTTCTTATTCTAATCTGGGCTTTTGGGAGCTCCTTATTCTTTATCCGGTCGCTGCAATCCTCTTACTGGTAAAATTTTCGGAGTCTAAGGCCATGCCAAGTATTGGGGACCTCAGATCCATCCATATGAACCAACTTGTATGTTCCGGGCCGAATTACCTCCATTATCTTGTATGGTCCTTCCCACTTTGGCATGAGTTTTCCGGTATTAGTAGGATCAGACGCCTCTGTATCACGAAGGACCAGGTCTCCAACTCGAAAGTTCTTAACCCGGGCCTTCTTCCCAAAGTACTCTCTAGTTTTTTCCTTGTATTTTTCCATCCTCTCAATAGCTTGATCCCGGACTTCGTCAATCAAAATCAAGTTAGTCTGTAACCCTTCTTCATTAGCTATTTCTTCAAAATTTATGGCCCGGTGGGAAGGATTTCCCACTTCAATTGGTAGTAAAGCTTCAGTACCGTAGGCAAGTTTGAATGGGGTTTCACCAGTGCTAGTCCGGGGACTAGTCCTGTATGCCCATAACACGTTTGGCAGCTCCTCGGGCCACTTATTCTTGCTTTCCTGTAGCCTCTTCTCAATTCCTCTAAGCAAAATCCGGTTTGTAACTTCAACTTGGCCGTTTCCTCTTGGGTATGCAACAGATGATTTTTTGTGCTTGATTCCTCTTTCTTTTAGGTAGCCTTCGAAATCGGACCCCACGAATTGTGGCCCGTTATCAGAAACTAGAACCATTGGTAGCCCGAACCTCATCAGTATGTTGTCCATAAACCGAATGCAATCCTGTTGGTTGATTGTTCTCATTGCCTTAGCTTCCGCCCACTTGGTCATGTAATCAATTGCCACAAGCAAATATCTCAGGTCGCCTTTAGCCCGGGGAAATGGACCCATGATATCAATACCCCAAACTGCAAACGGGATAGGAGACAGGACTGAGGATGGTAAGACCGGGCTCTGTCGTGGGACATTGCTGAAAAGTTGGCAGTTCTTGCACTTCTTCACAAACTCCACAGCGTCATTATGAATTGTAGGCCAGTAATAACCCTGCCTTATAATCTTGTGAGCCAGGGCCTTTGCAGATAGATGGTCTCCACAAATTCCCTCATGTACTTCCTGTAGACAATAGGTAGCTTCAACCGGTCCCACGCATTTTAGAATTGGTGCCGAGTAAGTCCGGCGATAGAGTAACCCGTCTTCCAAAAAGAACTTTGCCGCTTTATTCCTGAGTCTTTGAGCTTGACTCTTCTCAGAAGGCAGTTCTCCCTTTTCCAAATACAGAATTATGGGCGTCATCCAGCTGGGTTGATCATCAATTTCCATTACTTCCTCTTGATCCATTGTTGGTTTAGCTAGTTCCTCAAAGTAAACTGAGCTATCCAAATCAGCCGAGTTCTGGACTAATTTAGATAGGATGTCAGCTTCTGTGTTGTCCTCTCGATTTACTTGACAAATTTCAAATCTGGGTATCCTAGCTAGGAAACCTTGAACCAAGGCTTGATACCTTCCCAGTGTTGGGTCTTTTGCAACGTACTCTCCGGTCGTTTGTTTGACTACTATCTGAGAATCACTGAAAATCCTTAGCTTGTTCACCTTTAAACTTCGGGCCAGACGGAGTCCGGCTAGAAGAGCTTCGTACTCTGCCTGATTGTTCGTTGCTTGGAACTGAAATCCAATTGCTTGCTTTATCTTGAAACCATCCGGACTCTTGAGTATGAGCCCAGCTCCAGATCTCTCATTGGTTGATGAGCCATCTACATGCAAAATCCAGGTTTCATGATCAAGTGTGGATTCCTCCCCGGGTTCTGTCTCCATTGAAATGTGAACAGGTTCGGGGAAAGAACATTCCACAATGAAATCGGCTAAAGCTTGGGATTTGATAGATGTTCTTGGGATAAAAGTTAGGGAGAATTGGCTTAGCTCAATAGCCCAGTTAACCAACCTCCCCGAGACATCAGGTTTGTGAATAATTTTCCGTAGTGGCTGATCAGTTATAACTTTGATTTCCCTCCCTTGGAAATAATGCCGCAGCTTCCGGGATGCAGTGATGAGAGCGAAAGCAAATTTTTCGAGGTTTGGGTAACGGGTTTCAGCATCTTTGAGCACTTGGCTCACATAATAAACCGGCTTCTGCTCACCGTCGTGATCCCGGATTAGGGCTGCTCCCACAGCCAGGGTACCTGCAGACAAGTAAATGCTTAAAGGCTCCCCGGGCTCGGGTTTGGTTAAGATTGGAGGTGCGGCTAGGTATTCTTTGAGGGAGTCGAAAGCTTGTTGGCAATCCGGGCCCCAAACAATTTCTTTCTTTTTCTGAGCTCCCTTCAGCAAGTTGAAGAAAGGCAAGCAACGATCTGCGAGCTTAGGAATAAATCTTCGCAATGCTGCTAACGATCCTGCAAGTTTTTGTATGTCTCTCTGGGTCCGGGGTGCTTGCATCTCAGTTATTGCTTTGATTTTTTCTGGGTTGGCTTCGATTCCCCTTTGGCTAATCATGAAACCTAAGAATTTTCCCGCTCCAACCCCGAAAGTGCATTTGTCCGGATTCAGTTTCATCTTTTGCTTCCTTAAGTTCTCAAAACATTCTTTCAGATCAGAAATGTGTGTCTGGACTGTTGCTGACTTTGCTATCATGTCATCGACATATGATTCCAGGTTTCTCCCCAGTTGACTGTTGAAGATTTCGACCATTGCCCTTTGGTAAGTAGATCCGGCATTCCTTAATCCAAAGGGCATAAGTTTGTAGGCGTAGACCGCCCGGTGTGTTATGAATGCTGTCTTGGCTATATCAGCCGGGTTCATCTTTATTTGATTATAACCGGAGAAGGCATCCATGAAGCTCAGCATGACATGTCCGGCTGTCGCATCGATGAGCTGGTCAATGCTGGGAAGCGGGTAAGGGTCTTTGGGACATGCAGCATTCAAGTCAGTGTAGTCCACACACATTCGCCACTTTCCATTTGGTTTCTTGACTAAGACCACATTGGCTAGCCACTCCGGATACTTTATCTCGCAGATAATATCGGCCTTTAGGAGCTTTTCAACTTCCTCATCGATCGCTTTCTGTCTCTCCGGGGCAAAGTTCCTTCGTTTCTGCTTTACCGGCTTTTTCCTAGGATCAACATCCAAGCTATGCATAGCAACAGACTCCTGGAGCCCAGGCATGTCATCCGGGCTCCAAGCAAATACATCAGCATATTCTCGAAGCAACTCGGTTAACTCCTTCTTGAACACCATGTCTAACCCGGTTCCAATTTTGACTTGTCTTTCCGGGTTTCCTTCTATTAGTTCGATCGATTCGAGCTCAACAGCAGCCTCCACTTTTGTCATTTCCGCCTTAGAAACATACTGCTGGACTCGGGCTTGTACAATCTGGTCAAGGAAGACCTGGGCTGGTGGGTTTTCAATGTTATGGACATCTTTACTGGGCTCAGTCTTTTTGTTGTATCTATGCTTCTTCCTGCTCAGATTTTTGTGGTAGGAGTCTGCTTTCCTTTTGTTTTCCGGGTCAGTTTCAGCCATGACCAAGGCCTGACCATAGCATCGGCTAGCCATTTCATAGTCACCCCGGACTTCTCCAATGCCGCCGGGAGTGGGAAACTTGAATTTGAGATGGGGTGTTGAAGTTATAGCTTGGAGTTTGGTAAGGGCTGGTCTTCCCAGAATGACATTATAAGATGACGGTGTGTTGATGATATAGAATTTTACTATGTTGGTTACCTGCTTCGGGAAGGTCCCGAACAGGACTGGGAGATAAAGGGTGCCTTGAATGGGGACCAAATTGTTTCCAAAACCATAGAGTGGATCTTCCCTGCAATCGTTCATTCTTATGCTGCCCAGCTGCATCCGGTCCATTGTGTGTTTGAACAGGATATTGACAGAAGACCCATTGTCAACTAGGACTCTCCTAACCTCATTTTCTGCTATGTCAAGGCTCACGACCAAGGCTTCGTTGTGGTTGGGGTTGATTCCTTCAAAGTCATCCTTGCTGAAAGTTATTACTTGCTCCGGACAGGCCTGCACCATCATTACTTCGTCGCCTGAGTCCGGGCTTCTTGGAGGTGAATTGGATCCGCCCATAACCACATTCACAATATTCTTGTCTTTTCCGGATCCCTCTCCTCGGTCAGCCACTCTCCGAGCTATGTACTGCCCCATGTTTCCTTTTTTGACTTGGTCTTCCACAAAAAATTTCAAAGAGAGGCAATTTTCTGTTGTATGCCCATGGGTTTCATGGTAGTCGCAATGCTTATGGACTGATCGGTTTTCCGGGGCAGTGAGCATTGGCTTGGGAGGGTAATAGAATGGCTTATCTCGCACCTCTTTCAGAATGTCTGCGCGAGCCCGGTTGAGAGGAGTCCAAGAGGGTTCGGGTCTAGGCTCACGCCTGGGTTTAGGCTGTCCGGACTCATCTTTCTGCCTGTTGTCCGGGGGTGGTGCTGGTATTGCGAGTTGAGAGCTTTGAATGTAGTTGCTTTGTCTATTTGGTTTAAATTTTTTGTCTTGATGATTGTAGTTGTTTTTGGGTGGATCTTGAGTTCGGGTTGGAGAAATGCCCTGCCTAGTCATCCTCATTGCTTGGAGGACATCTGTTTCTTTGATGAACCGGGCTGCCATAGAGTAGGCGGCCGCCAGGCTCTGTGGTTCTTTGTGTATGAGATCGAGGACATACCTCTCATTATTGTCTGGGTCCAGGTTCCTTCGAAAAATTGTAAGAGCTTCACGCTCGTCCAGGTTGCTCACATTGTTTATGGCTTCCTGGAAGCGCTTCATGTAAGTTGCAAGTGCCTCTCCCCGGGCCTGCCGGACTGTCTCTAGGTGGCACATGTGCATTTCCTGGGTCTTATTGGCTCGGAAGCGTCTCAAGAAGGATTCCCGAAACTGCTTCCAGTTGTGGATGCTTCGGGAAGGGATTCTGCTGAACCATCTTTGGGCTCCGGACTTGAGGGTTGAGGCAAAGAACCTGCACTTCGTTAGATCATTGTAATAATATATCATTGCAATTTGTTCAAAATAGTTTATATGCTCCTCGGGGTCTCCCAAACCATTAAAGGAATCAAAGTTATAATGTTTGAGATTTCTCTGCCTGGGTGTCGCCTCGAGCGAGTAGCTAAAGGGTGTCAATGTATCCCCAATGTCCATTCCCGAATCCTGCCCCACCTTTTTCTGAAGTTCATGGATCATGTCCATCAAGTCCTCCTGGGGTTCCTCATCATCTGAGAATATGTCGAGGCTAGGGGCCCGGGTTCTCCTTTTTTCATGAGTTCTGCCCATAATCCGGGCCTCCTCCTCTTGAATTCTTCTTTGGATTTTGAGGTCGAGTTTAGCTTGTTCTTCGCTCCGGATTTTTTCCCTCAAGTCAGCTAGCTTTTGGAGCTTTCCAGCTTCAGCATCTCGGTTTTGGCTGTTGGTTCTGTGGTGGGTTCTTTTTCGGGCTTCTTTGTCCGTGCCCCCAATTCTGTCGAAAACTGAGGCACGTGATCGGTGGGAGTCTCCGGAGTCATGTGAGTTTTCAACTTGGTCAACTTCATTAAGCCGGGCTTCCTTATACATCCGGATTGCGTCAGCAACCTGGTCCCCGGTTAAATTTTCCATGAGTCCGGGTTCCATGTTGACATCCGTGTACTTAAACTTGTTAACCTCAATTTCAACCCGGGCATCGCCCGGCCGAATTACTTGGGATGCCAGGGTCAGGAGTGGTGGTGGTTCAATAACTGGGTTTGTGGGTGGTTCTTGCCTTGGAGTACTGGTTGCAGGTCTTATCACAGATTTGCTACCTCGAGCCATGATTCAAGAGCAAACAATGTATACAAGGGGTAATACAATTTTTCAAAAGCAAAGTAAATTTCTGATAGATCTGGGTTTACCAAGGAGAAGGAGACAATTTATGCATGTGATTTCTGGGTTTAGTGTTTTTCAAGGCAAGAAAATTAGTTTAAAGACAGATTTATAGGAGAGCAATGTAGATCTGAGCAACAACTGGAGCAAGAAAGCTAGATAATGCTAAACAAGGGTAAAAATAAACAGATCTGGGCTAAATAAGCTTAAAAGCATTCATACGTTTGGAGAAATGGGCTAAAGAGTTCATGTTTAGTTGTAAAGACGAAAGAGTTTGCTTAGATCTTACTGGATTTGAAGATGGTGAGCCTAGCGGCACTATGACCACAAGGCAGGGTTCCCCTCCTTCTAGCGCCAAATGATAACTCCAGATCCCGATCTAGGACCTTCCCGGCCGATCCCACGCCTGGAAGCGGTGTCGCTGCGGTTGGGACTCTGCAAAACAACACCGGAGGGGGGTTTGGACCCTGGCGGCGCCTCCGGCGTGAGAATAAGTAACGGCTTTGGAAAGGGAGATAGGAATATAGAGAAATCTAAATATGGAGGGTGTGTGTATAGGTTAGGTGTGTAAAAGAGAATGTAACCCCTGCACCTTTCCTCCTTGGTCTATATATAGGCCCAGGATTAGGGTTTAGGGGTTGTACCTGCAATCATGAGCGTTGAATCCTAGGTAGGCAGGACACCTGGGTGATGTTGATGGATTGCACGTGTCCAGGTGACGGATTGTGGCAGCGTGTGCCGGGCTCCTGCTGGCGTGTGGTTTAAATAGGAAATAATTATCCCAATCATTAGGAATCTTTACGTGTCGTCACCAGGTGTGGCCATCGGTCATGGCCTAACCACGTCACGTTCCAATGTGTAGTCTTCATGTGCGTTATTGCCTTTGTCGCCAGGGATGGATTAAACTTTGAACTTAAGCCCAACCTGTGAGCTCGAGTTTTGTAGGTGAGTCCGGATTCCGATACGAGTTCGGACTAGTAGATGAGTCAGGACTCCGATACGGGCTAGGACTTGAAGGTGAGTCATGACAGAACATGAATCCAGACTAGTTGGTGGACCATGATTGAGATATGAGTCCGGGGTCCAGGACGGGTCCGGGCTATACATAGCCTATCAATGACCTAGACATGTCACGTAACGAGGTGTAGATTTTCTCACACAGGATGTTGCCTTTGTCGCCAGGAGGTAGTTAAACTTAAAGCTTGAGCCATAGCCTGGCAATGCGTCCGGACTGGTACCTAGGTCATGACTCCCAGATGAGCCTGGACTAGGAGGCGAGCCATGACTGTAATGGTAATCCGGGCTATACATAGCCTATCAATTTACAACGCAGACGTAATTTACAGCGTGACATGATATATCCACCGCCTGTTTTCCCTTGTAAAGATATAGTTAACTGGGAAGCTTTTTCCTAGTCATTCATCCTCTACAAAATTCCAAGTTGGATCAGTTCAGTCATATATACATGGAAGATTTTATTTCTTCTGATCATATATATTCATTCCAATCGTAGTGATGTATGATCACGAAAAGCTTGTTAAATCGTTAAATTATAACTATAACTAGATTCTAGTCAAATTCTTTAATCTGGGAGACAGGGAGGTTCTGGTTGATTTCTTCTTACCTACGGAGTGATCTTACCCACCTCACCCAAATCTGTTATGGGTTGATTTGTATAACTTGAAACCCTACAGACATATAGCTTAAATATGATAAATGCAGATTCGAATATTAAAATTCAAGTTAAACTTATGGAGACTTTGGACTCAACAAACTCTTTATTCATGTCAAATCTTGATTACAAACACTCTCTTATTCATAAGCAAAACCAAAAAGCTACTAGACATTTAAAACAAGTTTGTAGAACATTTCCTAGTAGCTCAAGAACAGCATTACATCCATATGGGAAGTTACTTAGATTGTTGGAACCAAGATCGGAAAAAGGCCAATAACTCTTCCCTGGCAGGCAAAGTTTCCTTGATAATGCTACTATTCAGGTAATCATCTACCCATTCACACAATTTTGGGAACTTCTCTTTCGTAAGCAATTGTATTCCCACCAACTCCAGTAAGACACCAAGCCAGAGTGCTATGAAATTACCAGCAATGTCAACTAGTCCGATCTCATCTCCACCAAAGAACCTTTTGCCTTGGAGCTCATTTTCAAGTGTTGTCAAATGTCCCGTAGCTTCTTCAATGAGTTTTTCTCGTTCCTCCCCTTGGCTACCCGTGATCTTCCATATAGCAGGATGACACTGAAAATCACAAATCAAACAATGATCCGATTTGCATGCAGAAAACAAGTAAAAACATTAAAATATGCTAGACATTTTTGAATACCTTGTAAAATGGAAAATGGACTGTAAACCATGGTAACGATAACACACACACACACATCTGTACCTTATCGTCGATGAATTTTGCCCAGAAACGAGCAGTGGCTCTGGCATAAGGATCTTCTGGCAATATAGAAGGTCCAGACTTCCAGGTCTCATCGATGTACTCGAGAATAATAAGAGACTCACAAACTGGCTTCCCCTTGTGTAATAATACAGGAACTTTCTTATGGATAGGATTGTGTTGGAGAAGCTCAGGGCTCTTGTTGGACAAATCTTGGACAACAAATTCATAATTGATCCCCTTCATTTTTAGTGCAATTTCCACTCTTTTACTGAAAACGCTTGCCCATACACCAAGCAACTTCACTTCTTGATCACCCATTGTTAGAAAGAAGGGATCTTTAAAATCAAGAACTAAGTTTTGCCTACTGAGCTCTGAATATTGATGTTATAAAGGGAATGATCATGAGCTATTATTTATGGCCAAGGGCAGGACAAAGGAGTTTCTCAATTATTCAACTTCTCATTACATTTTCTACAAAAAGGAATTTAATTTAGTGGTCCAAAATATATGCCACAATATTTAATTTAGTTTCACAATGTTTTATACCAGTTTTTTATTCTGAATCGGTATAAGTGTCGAAAACTATGATTTCAATATCTCATGACTACAATGTACAATTTTAAAACACGAGGGTGATGATTATATGGTAGTAAATCTTTAGGGCTAAAAGGTCATTAAACCAAAAGTTTATTGTGTTCTTTAGTGCAGCATTTAGCAAAGTAAAGTAAGAGAAAAGATTTGAGAAAAATAAATTTATTTTAGGGTTCCGAAAGAGAAGTGAACAAGCTACTCTTTTTCTTTCTTGAGTCCCTATTTCTATTGGATTAATCCAACACTTCCTCCACCCAAAATATAACTGCCCAATTAATTCATATAATAAATTGAAACTTATATGCATGTATTAATCACAAAGTATATATTTTGTAACTCCCATCAACATATTTATTCTATATTATTTTATATTTGTAAAGAAATCAACTAACATTTAGCACAAAATTAAGCCTGCAAACCAAGATTTGATATTCTGCTTGTTCTGTTCATCTCATGCCTCACATTAGCATATTACAAGTACTAGTGATGACCTGAACGGCTAAACCTGAATTCTTGTCCAACTCAAATCCAACCACACACCAACCTTACCCAAATCTATACTCTTTATTAATAAGCAAAACAATTTGAAAATTGCGCGCGGTACTAAAGTACCAAAGTATCAAATTTGGTTATCACTTAACCCGAGTTCGATTCCTTGCAACTACATAATTATAAAAAATTTATTTACTTTAAATTCTTTAACTTCATCCAGAGTTCGATTCCTTACAATTACATAATTATACAAGATTTATTTATTTACTTTAAATTCAATAGTTTCATCGAGCATTAGATTCTTTGCAGCTACATAATCATACAAGATTATGTGAAAATAGTGCGCGGTACTAAAGTACCAAAGTACCAAATTTGGTTATCACTTAACCCGAGTTCGATTCCTTGCAACTACATAATTATAAAAAAATTATTTACTTTAAATTCTTTAACTTCATCCAGAGTTCTATTCCTTACAACTACATAATTATACAAGATTTATTTATTTACTTTAAATTCAATAGTTTCATCGAGCATTAGATTCTTTTTGCAGCTACGTAATCATACAAGATTTATTTATTTACTTTAATTTTTTTAGCTTTATCATTTATGCACAGTTCGATTGTTTATAACTACGTATAATTAAATAGTTATTTATTTTTTATATATTTGTATCATTCAATTCTCGAGAAATACATTTTTAAATAATATTTATTAATAATTTATTAATACTAATATTTTAATGTCGACTCATGCTCGACCCGTGCTTGGCACGGGTTATAAGTTAGTATATATTAAAGTTTGAAAGACACCTGTTAGGCTGTTACTGGTAGGAAGATGTATTGCAATAATGCTCTGAAAGTCTTTCTATGACAGCCAATTTTGTTATGCCATTCTCAATTTAATGCACCCAGTTAAAGAAATTGAGACGGTCTGTGTTTTAATTTTTGAGCTAACCAATATTGCACACTTCAATAGTCTAAGTTCTAGTTGGTTTCTTTAATTTGGGAGACAGGGAGGTTCTTCATAAATTACTGCAGATCCAAATGCCAGAGACTCAGAGTACTTCAATTCAAACTAATGGAAATTTGTACTCACAAATCTCTTTATTTAAGCCAAAATCTGGATTGTAAAGACTCTTACTCATAAGCAAAACCAAAAGACAATTTTACTTCATCACCGCGTAAAGTCGTAAACATAGGCTACTGAATGACTTACTCCCAAGTCTCAAGAACAGCATGATATCCATACAAGAAGTCAGTTTGATTGTTGAAACAGAGAGCGACAGAAGGCTAACAAGTCTGCCCTTGCAGGCAAAGTTTCCTTAACAATACTGTTACTAAGGTAATTATCAATCCATGCATCTAATCTCGGGAACTCATCCTTTGTAAGCAATTTAATTCCCACCATCTCTAGTACAACAACAAGCCAAAGTGCTACAAAATTAGCAGTAATGTCAACTAGTCCAATCTCATCTCCACCACAGAACTTCTTGCCTTCGAGCTCATTTTCTAGTGTTACTAAGTGCTCTTTAGCTTCTTTAACGGCTTTCTCTTGTTCCTCCTCCCCTTGGCTTCCCCCAATCTTCCATATGTCAGGGTAACACTGAGATCACAAGTGAAAGAATGAGTCAATTTGCATGCAGAGAACAAGTAATAATGTATTATATTTAAAATCTGATAGTTAAATCTGTACCTTATCGTCCATAAATTTTGCCCAGAAACGAGCCATGGCTCTGGCATGAGGATCCTTGGGCAATATTGATGGTCCACTTTTCCAGGTCTCGTCAATGTACTCGAGAATAACTAAAGACTCGCAAATTGGCTTCCCGTTGTGTATTAGCACAGGGACTTTGTTATGGAAGGGGTTGTATTTGAGAAGCTCAGGGATCTTGTTGGACAAATCTTCCTCACCATATTCGTAACTGATTCCCTTGATTTTCAGTGCAATTTCAACTCTTTTGCTAAAAGGGCTTGCCCATTCACCAAGCAACTTCACTTCTTGATCACCCATTGTTAGCAACAAGGAAACTTTAAAATTTAAGCTCTGAGAAACTGATGTTCCAATGGGAATGGTCATAGGTTATTTAGATGTGCTCACTATCACTATTACATTTTGACAATAATTAGCCAAATTAACACGGGTATGAAGATATTGCAATCATGCTCAGAGTAATCCACTGTTAAATTTTCCAAACTGCCCTACAAAAAGAGTATCTTTGTCAACAGAATTCAGCTAACAATCTCATATATGTAACAGAACGCAGTTCAGATGTCTTGAATTTCGAGCAAAACCACATGTATCATGCTTATAGTTGGCAGTGACGGAACCAGGAGTTCAACAGCGGCTCGGTTTCCTCAGCCCCTCCCCTTGTTCACCACCACTGTTTAGTTGGTACTGGTAATTTACTTAAATATTTTACGACCTTCACATAATTTTTATCAGCACAACCTTCTTCGGTAGTTTATGCTTTACACATACCCGTAAAACTGTACGAGTACGTAGTTTCGAGTTTCGACAGCCAAATAAAAAGATAAAAAATTTGATAAACCTTTTTTATTTCAAGTGTGTACCTAATGTTTTGTTCCTCTGCAGCTCTGCCCTCTGCACTCTGATCTAACATAGACCATATTCCAACATGCCCTAAATATAAAACTTCGTTTCTAACATAGACCATAAAGGCCCAATCGAGATCTGTAACATATAAATAACTTATACAATGGTAACGAAGTTTGCTGAAAAGAAAATTTTGAAGGGTAACAGGGATCAATCCATCATGTAACATCTCAGAACTCCATTGCTTTTCTAAAAATACTGCACACCATGCTCACGTTTATAATTTATTAGCACATCTACTGCTGCAGCACAGAATCTCTCCATTGATTTTAATTCCGGTGAAGCATCCACCAATTTACGAACCATATCAGCATAAATGTCAGCTTTTATTGGCGGCAATTTACCATATAAAATATCTCCTGCTCTCGCATTTGCTTGATCAATTTGGGAAACAACTTCCACCGCATCACCATCTCGCATTATATGTTCCTCCGTGGGAACAGCCATGAGTTCTTCCATGAGAAAGCTGCGAAAATTCAGAACATGGGGGATATCCTCACGTGTTACAAAAGAAAATGTTGTGCCCGGACCATGCCTTGCAGTTGTCCTTACTCGAGAAAGGAAACGCTTAGGGCTACAAGGGAAGTCCCAGCTGATAATGTTATCAACCAATGGGGATTCACCTCATACGCTACATCCGTAGTGATCAGCAGCATACTTTTTCCTGCTTTGAATCTTGATACCTCAAGTATGCATTCATGTCTGTCCATACGACAATAGCATATATAGATGGCTCAATACCCTTTTCCATAAACATATGTTTAAGAAACTCAGCATGAAATTGTGTTGGAACAAACAGCAGTGTCTTTTCATCCCATCGAATACGTTAATCAAATACAGCAAAGCCGCACTTTTCTCTTCCTCACTCAAAGTGAAAAATATATATAAGCTTCAATGTAAGAAGTACTAAAACTAATCCAATCTCTCCCACATTCTATTACTCCAAAATCATATATTCTTTTAACTTGAAAATTTATATCAAACAACCGTGCATGAACCTTTTTGAAGTAAATTCTTTCTCATTCTTATACATATATTCCAAGTCGAGTTACTAGCGAGCCTATAAAATAATCATATAAAATTATAATTCATAATTAAAATATTCTACAAAATATTTGAACCTCTCTCGGCTGTTTTGAGAATCGACTCCCAAAACTATGGGTCTAGCCGCCACTTCTTCATTCTTCAACCTTCATCCCATTCGCTCTCCCATCATTTATTCTATTTACCAGTTTTTTTAATAAAATCGAGATCTAATCCTTTTTGAGTGAGTTCTTGTCGAGTACTTTGTTATCAAGGTTGTTTAGTCGTGCCCATCTTTTTGGGATGTTAGTGTGTTATATTTTGATGTTTTTGTGTGGCTTGTTATGGGTTTTGGTAGTTTTTCTGAGAAGGATTTATATGGTATTTTGGGTGATCCGTAAGGCTTGCATCAAATTTGGGATGGTGGTGAATACCGCAAAGCTCATCTTTCACAACAAAAAATTGTTCATATTTTGGGGGCATTTGTTGCTTCAGTATCAGTCGATGTAACTGATAATTCTGAACATTGGGCTACAGATGGTGCTTATGTGAAGGTCAATTGCGATGCTACTAGTTTCATAGCTGATGTAGGTTGGATTGTTCGAGATGTCATTGTAATACTTTTTAGATTAACCGGTACTTACCAACGAAAGTTGTCTCACATTTGCCATCATGGAATCTATGTAACATAAACTCTAAAAACTCATTTGTTTTAGAACCATTAAACTAAAAAATCTTTGTTTTCATATCATGAACTAAGACTTTTTCATGATCAAGGGATACACGATTACAAACAACCTGCAAGAAATGAAATCCCCAAGAATGGACTTCAAATTAAATATTTATTCTATAAAAAAAATACCTTTTACAGTAATCTATCATGTGCATTCCATACATATAAAATTTTCTTCTGGTTTTCAGCATCAGGAACAAATCCCCCAGCTCGAAGGATTGCACATGGAACAAAATCAGGGAAACTGCTTTCTTTTTTAGATTTCAAAGAAACTGTAGGTTGAGAAGGATCAATAACAGTAAAGAGTGCTTCAACTGTATCCGCCACACATTGGACTTGCGCCTACATGCATATTTTGTTTTAGCTATCATATGCATATATTTCACGATGATTTTTAGAGACAAAGGTTTTGAATAAAAAAATTACCGTACCAACATCTTCACCCGTCCAAGAGCAAAAGTCATAAACCATAGAGCCTTCTCTATATTTTATGGTCTAAAAAAATACAATTTAGCCATATGAGAAGTATATCATATTTAGATATTTTCATAAATAAATTCATAAAAAGACACACCTTTAGTATTAGATATGCACACGCACTATAAAGAACTCCATGATATGTTCTCGAAAGATGGATTGATCTGACAATGTCATCCATGTACCAACAATATTTACTGTTGCAATGTTTTCACAAGAACATAGAACGCATTTTCGCATTTCAATATCTCAAGATTACACATATCAATTAGCAATAAAATCTTGCTATTTAGAATTACAATTTATTAAGATTGAATTACATTTTGAAATTTTAGGATGATCTTTTTATTTAGTTTGGAAATCTACGCTAAAGCTCTTATTTGAAAACCAAATTTGAATAACTTGCAAAACACAAAAAATATGTGTTGACTTTATTGAAGATATGATTCGAGAATACGCTCGACCACTAAGAGAGTGACTACACCAAACATGAAAGCACGTCCGAAAGAGAGGCGCCAAAACATATAACCACATGTAGAAACAGTTAGTTAAAAAAGTATAGAACAAGCTTCAATTGTCAATTCCTTCTTGCTGATCTGAAATGAAAATAGATAAACATATAATGCTCTTTGTTATTGAAATTTAGATATTATAGTTTGCATCAAAAAGCCTATGCTTGAATTTTGTGTTGTACAATTATTAAGTTCGATTAGTTCATAATTATGATTTAGTAATGGTTCATTTACTTGTTTTCATGATGATATTAATGTGTTGAATTTAACATTTTGGAGTTGCAATAGAGATATCTTGAGTACAGAAGTTCGTCATCTAAAGATGCACGTTTCCAGAGTTTAGTATCCGAAAGATTTATCCTCCATATTCATCATATATGAAGGAAGTGAACTTTTTTCTGCATTTGGTTCACAAGCCTATTAGTCAAGCCAACTATGCAATTGATAAGATCAACGGTAACATCATTAGAGACTTATGTGAAGCAAGAGAAATTTCGAAAGGTGCTCGACTTTGTTGTGGACAAAAACTTGCTGAACTTTTCTTCGAAGATCAGGATGTGAAGAATTTGGAAGACACAGGGAAGCATATGCTTACTTTATTGAAGAAAACCAAATTCAATCTAAAATAACTTCGTGTTATATTTGTCTGTGATGATCGTAGATATGTCGATCTTGTAGAAGAAACAGTGGAGTTTGTAAAATTGAAGCGGGAAAAGGACAACAATAAAAGATAAAGCCAAGATGAGATTTGATACTTTTTAATTCTACACTATATGCATGTATTAGTTGAGACTTAAGATTGTAGTTCTTTGTCGACACCTCAAGTTGATTTCCACAGTACAATGATGATATGATATATATAGTTATGGGGGACCGATCTATCGCAAATGGTATTATGGAAAGTTTTCGTGGTGAGTGTACAGTAGGATTTTAAGTGTGTACAACTGAGGGACCTATCATTTATACGTATCGCGAATTTTTTTTGCAGTATTTTCGAAGTACGTTTGATGTAACAAGTGTTTGCCCTAAATCCTCTGCCACAGTTACGATACATATAATTAAGACTTGGTTGCAGTGCTTTGAAAATCAGGTGGCTTATTATATCTACTATATATGTGGTCGTGGAAAAGACAATTTTTAGAATATGAATGTGATGAATACAATTTTTTAATTTTTTGTTAAGTGTGATGAATGCAATTTAGTTATATTCAGTGACGGTGGCAGATTAGGCCACCGGGGGTCACAGTCCCCCGTAAACTTCCTTTCAAAACATTATTTTTTATGAGTCTCGCATATATTTTTAATAGGTGCTATCAATTATTTTGTCCTCTATCATATATCAATTCTAACATATTACTAATACTTTTTTCTGTGTTTTTATCTTTCTCCCTCTTATATTAGCTATTGCAATGGTTAAAAAAAATATGTTTTTGAATGCATTTTGTAAAGACCCCACCACTGGTTATACTTCTGTTTAAAACGCATGGACTAGGGAATAGTAGAAATTACTTATTTTTTGCAACCCGTTATAGGTGAATATGTGTTTTTTTATATATATATATTTCAAATAGAGAACTTTCGCATGAAAGAGGAGCAAAAATAAAAATATTTACGTGTTTAAGTAGTTAAAATTTGCGGTCTAACTTATTAACCTTTTATTTTGTACATTTTTAATTTAAATTAAACTATTCACATTATTATATATTTACGAAAAAAATTAAAAAGAATTTGGTAGACAGAAAATCTAAAGGAATGTGGATTGACTTGGAAGTTAATATTCAGATCATAACAATACAATACTTATATATACAAACTAGGTATTGAGAGGAGCCTATCTCATCTTTTTGTTTGGCTGTTGAAACTAGGCACCGATCTGAGATTTATCGGAAATCGAGAATTTATCGGAACGATAAATCGGGAATTAATCGGATGTAATTTAATAATATATTTTATAATATATATTAAATTAAACTATTTATTATCTATCTACAAATATATAAAAACAAATATATCTATGTGTGAAAATAGTAAAACAAATCAAAAATTGTTAATAGAGAACTAAAAAATTGGAAAAATGAAAATATCTTAACAAGTAAGACATGCAAACAATTTAATAAACAAAATATAAATACACCACTTGCACGGTTGCAGATTAGTAATTTCAATCAAATAACACATTCTCTCACCCACCTTGCATCTACGACTTCTAATCAAATATATTTATTTAATAATATATTTTATGATATCTATTAAATTAAACTATTTATTATCTATCTACGAATATATATACTTCGTATTTTATTATAAATAAATATATCTATGTGTGAAAATACTAAAACAAATCAAAATTTGTTAATAGAGAACTAAAAAATTGAAAAAAATAAAAATATCTTAACAAGTAATACATGCAAACAATTTTATAAGGAAAATAGAAATACACCATTTGCGAGGTTGCAAATTAGTAATTTCAATCAAATAAAACCTCCTCCCACCGACCCTCCATTTACCAATTCTAATTATCCCCCCCCCCCCCCCTCCCTCCCTCATATTCATATCACTTTCCCCTTTCATATATACACACATACATATCAAAAATGTTAAAAAAAAGTCGAAGTTGGAATGGAAACGACAACTCCAATTAAGGCGTTAAACTTTCATTGGAAAACAAAATTTCTTTCCGAATTTTTCTTCACAACTCTGATATTCATCGATTTTCATCGAATTTTGACCAGATAGAAGAAAAATGATTAGTACACCGATTCTGGCAGATGATATCGAAAATCGACCGGTTTTCGATATGTTGGCTGATTAATCGCCGGAATCGGCGATTTATAACACTGGGTCAAGTTGTAATTTATATAAATTTAAAAGAGAAATAATAATATCTGTAAAATTTAAAATGTAATACTCAACTGGCGAAAAAATATTCAAATCAATCATTAACCAATAATTTTGCAACAATTTACTTAAAAGTGTTTATTTTTAATAGCGTAATAGTTAAGGGAATGATGATCAATCGTAATAATCAAGTCGATACACATTCGACCTACTGTGATCTAATTTTAGCATTGTCACACAAATCCTACAAATCGATCACCATTCAGAAGTCTTAATAATTGATCATCATTGTCGTATCATCGTCGTATGAACGTAAATAACATGGAATCAACAAATACAATCAACCAAAAAAAGATATGTTATAAAGAATAAAGAGACAATATCTTTACTTAGCAAAAAAAAAAGAGACAATATCTTCAACATTTTACTATCCGAGAATAGAACCAGATATGCATCTTTTAGAGTAATATGAAAAATGAATGGATAAAAAAAATCCCTTACCATTAGTTTCCTATTATGTTTAATTTGAAAACTTTTTTTCATCGTTACTTTATATATCTATATAGTCGACTTTCAAAATAAAAACTAAAGATATTAATCATTTGAATGATTGAGAATGTATATATTAAGATAGAGTAATATTTTGATGAAACCCCTCTTAAATGAATCGTGAAATTTAATTCTAGCCACCCATTTCAATATATGAGATCTAATCTTATTCACGCAATATATGCTCCATCTTCATCTTCTACCACCCAGTAATGTTATCCACATCTACATCCACTATTCCACTCCCACAATTAGGGCTGTCAATTTCGGGTTACGTGTCATGTTCGTGTCGGGTCGTATCCTAAGTGTTAATTTGAGGTCCGACACAAACCCGGCCCGTTAAAATATTGACCCGCAAAACCTTGACACTAACCCGGCCCGCTGATTAAACGGGTCACCCGACCCGACCCGCTAACCCTTTTATCCAACAAATATTTCATCAACTAACTATGTAATAATTTAAATTATCTAGTAAATTTCATTGTATATAATATATTTTTTTAGTTATACTTGATATTATTTAGTTTATGTAGCATTATGCACAAAATACAAATTTTAGTTTTAAAATACTATTTTCGTGTTGCAAAATTCAACATAGCTTACTATATATATATATATATATATATATATATATATATACATATATATATATGTATATATATATATATATATATATATATATATGAGTTACACTCTAGGAAGAACACCTTATATAAATAACAATAAAGAACACCATCATAAACACTTTATTTTTCATAAAAATTGATTTTTTAAAATTAGAATCATAAAATTGAACAACAATTAAGCCTAACATGTCGAATTTAACGTAGAATCTCATCTAATATTAAAAATTAAACATTACATATAATCCAGTATAGAATCCAGTACAGAATCTTGTATATATATTTATCACAATGAAATTACATGTAATCATGTTTTATTTGATTCTAATTTTTTGTTAGATTCTATTTTTATTCGTAATAAACCTTTTTTGGTGAGAAAATTATAATCAACATGCAATTTATATAAGATTCTAAGGTGTTCTTTATTGTTCTTTATATAAGAGTGTTCTTCATGGAGCAATGGCATATATATATATATATATATATATATATATATATATTCCAATTACTAAAATACGAACATAGTAATATATATATGTAAAATAGAAATAAATAATTAAAAAAATTGAACCATAAAATGTTCATGCTTAAATGATCTATATTTATTAGTATGTTATATATTTTAATATATATATATTTACTGGTTATGCGGGTCGTGTTCGGGTTATGCGGGTTGACCCGTAACCCGTCTTTTTTATGCGGGTCAATTTCGGGTCCGACCCATTTTTGACCCGACCCATTTAGTACTAACCCAAACCCATAAAATCTGTGTCGGATTCGTGTCGTGTTCGCAGGTCATGTCCAATCTTGACAGCTCTACCCACAATCTCCTTTTTACTTTAACCACAATCTCCGACCACCAGCAACCACTCCATCCAGCCACCAACTTTTGTCCCAACCTCAAACCACCACTTCCGAAAACCACCTACAAATCTTCATCTACATATTGAAATAACTCAATAATCACATTGTCATCACTTATCACCGGCCTTTCCACCATCACCGTCACCACCATTACCACCAATATCTACAGGTCATCCTTATTTGATTGAAAATCAAATACAATACAAGCCAATATCACCATAAAAATCACAAAACTCGGCAAAAATTACCAAGTCATACGTTTGAATATGAGGAAAAAGACCGAGAAGACAAACTGGAAGAAATAAATAATTTGTCATAGAAACATGTGTTGGTGAAGAGTCAATAAAATCGTTACAACATAAATAGATTCGAAAAAACCGAGGGGGAGGTTTAAATTTTAATCATGAATGTCTATATATAAAATATACCACTATTACAAAATTTATCTAAGAAATGATTAATTAGTAAGAGTAATTTAACTAATGAACATAAACTTATGTTATTTTTATGATACAATGATGTCTTTTATAATTTGTATACCTATATTTAGGTATTAATGAATATATATTAATACAATTCGTGTAAATAAGGGACATGTACTTTTATTTTTTAATTTTACATTATAATATTATGTAAAAATAGATAAAGTGATACGCTTAACATCAAAAAATGTTAACAACATCATCTTTCAGAATCGAAAGGTAATGATGCAATAAATATAGAGTCTTTAGAATTTAAAGCCTCCATTGTAGGAAGGGACAGGCGACCAGTATCCTGAAAAATTAAATGTCATCGTAGAAAAAACAATTGGCACCTACTTTATCTTTGATTGAAAAAAAATACATGGTGCATGACAATACTGTCTACTTCGCTATAGACGTGGTTGAGGAAATTCAAACCTCCGGAGGTTCTATACCCTCACAAAAATGTGAAATCAACTCATATAACGTTCATTCGGTCGTGGTGAATGTACAAATTTCAATTAAAACAGTTAGTTGTGAAATATGTATAGGATCATCTTTCAGTCACCTTATAATCATTTATTTATTTATTTTGAAATAGGTATCTAATTCTGCTAACAATGACAATGCTATTGACGGTACTCTGGAGTTAAAATCAGGAATAAATACACGCATCCGCATAAATGATAATGGAGCTAATAATAAAAATAAATTTAAAATAGTTTAGGGTGTTCAATATTTTCATCCATTTGGCATTGATGTTACGTTTCAAACAGTTTTTAACTTCTAATTTTTGTGTCAGTTTGTCATTTTACTTAATTGAGGCATTGGTTGTCATCTTCGCATATATAAATTTTGGTTACAAATATTTATTTTCTAAAAAAACTATATTCGTTTAGCATATATCATATTTACTGATACAAGTACATGTGTTAGCATAATTTGTAAAGAAAAAAATATTGGAAACAGGTTTGATTTTTAAAAAACCCTTAAAACTTAAAGAAAATTATCGAGTTATAATAGTGATATGGGTTAAAAATAACCCTAAATACATAATTAATATTGCATTAATTAAACCTAGCTGATCCATAAATAAGGCCCATAAATAAGAATTTATAAAAATTATTAGAATTATAAAATAAATTTTATGAATTAAAATCAATTTTTCAGAAATTAAAAACTATTTTCTGAATTTAAAACTAAAATAAATAAATAAAATAAAAATTTAAACCCAGAAACACTGTTCATAACAAAAACTAGGGCAGGAACGGATCAAACGGCAGTCCTACGAAGAACACCACCGAAAAGCTGAAGAACAGCTCGCCGGAATCTAGAAATTCCAGAATCCGGCTGGCTGTCCTCGCCGCCGGCGAGTTCTTCCGGCAACCCCAAAACACTGCAACCTTACCAAAAACATGGGGTTACGATCCCCAGCATCCCCAACAGTTAATTAACGCCAAAACAGCACAAAAACGAACCAAAACAACTCAGAAAACTCCCCCGCCGGCGAGTTCTTAAAATTTTCCGGTCGATTGAAAACTAACACCAAACTCATAACTAATTATACGAATAGATTCCACTTTCAACGATCTAATCAATGGTACAAACGTTATCAAGGTTCATTTAGCCAATCAAAATCCCGACCAAACTCCGGTCATTTATACTATTTTCCGATCTATTCGATTACCATTTCAAAATTAAATAAAAAAATCATAATTTGACTCTAAATCACACAAAAAACACGATTAAGCTATCAAACATCAAGAACAATCAATAATAAAGAAACCCCCAAATTAATTAATCCGAAATAAATATGAAAAATCAAAAAAATTCGAATCTTTACCCAAACAGAAATCTGATGATGGATTCTGATAGAGGATGAAAAGAGCTTTGATTTGGTTACAAGAACTTTGAATTTGGAATCCGATAACACCTTCGTTTATGGATTTGATTTTCAAGAACACGAAGAACGAAATTAGGGTTTCGGGTAATTTAGGGATAATTAATAGTATTTAATACTTTTATTATACGTAAAATAATTACGGTACGGCTATTTATATTTAACGAAAAATAATACCCGAAATAACATTTTTGGTTCAATATTGATCCGTTGGATCGTTTTTATTCGAATAAAGCGTACCGGTTAAAAAAATGATAATTATCCAACTGTACAGATAATTGCAGGAATATTCTAATAATATTTAGATATACGAACCAAAATATCTTTGTAACGAATGTTCGGGAACATATCTCGCTTTAACGAATAAAATATTGGCACGAACGATATACCAATTTCTCCAATAATTGCGAAACGAACAGAATTCTTCGTTCAATAATTACTATAAATTAGAGATAAAAATAAATTCACTTTGAAAACAAAATTTTCAATAATCACACAATTCCACGTAGCATTTATAAGGCATGCACAATGATCATTTGAACAAAACTTTCTGCGTAATTAAACACTTAATGCACTTAAATTCACAAATAATATCCAGAAATTACATTAAATTCTAAAAATTCTGCATACGGTTTCTCGGTTCTTACATCCTTCCCCCCTTAAAAGGATTCTGTCCCCAGAATCAACCTAGGTAAACAAATAAGGATATTTCTCTCGCATTTCACTTTCTAATTCCCAAGTTGACTCTTCTACTTTAGGGTTTCTCCACAGAACTCTTACTATTGGTATGGTTTTATTTCTAAGCACTTTCTCCTTACGGTCCAAGATTTCTATTGGTTGCTCTACATAAGACAGATCTGGTTGAATCTCTATTGGTTCATATTCGATTACATGGCTTGAGTCAGGATTGTAGTTCTTGAGCATAGATACATTAAAAACGTTATGAATATGTCGCATGTGTGGAGGTAAAGCCAATTCGTATGCAAGTTTTCCCACGCGCTTCAGAATTTCAAAAGGTCCAACAAATCTCTGACTAAGATTTCCCAAATCTGGTTAACCCTTTCCATGGTGAAACTTTGAATAACACTTGATCTCCTGCATTATAACTCATGTCCTTCCTTAACTCATCTACATACTTCCGTTGTCGATTTTGAGCAGCTACTAGTCGTTTTTGAATCAAATCAATCTTTTCTTTGGTTTGTTGAATCAATTCAGGCCCTAGTATCTTACGTTCACCAACCTCATCCCAACACACCAGAGATCGACATCGTCTTCCATATAAAGCTTCAAAAGGTGGCATTCCAATGCTGGCATGGTAACTATTATTGTAAGAGAATTCAATCAATGGTAAATGGTCATCCCAACTGCCTTCAAAGTCCAGTGCACAAACTCGTAGCATATCTTCAATTGTCTGAATAGTTCGTTCACTCTGCCCGTCTGTTTGAGGATGATACGTCGTGCTCATATTAAGTCTGGTTCCCAAAGCTTCTTGAAATTGTCTCCAAAACCTTGAATTAAACCGTGGATCTCTATCGGACACAATTGACACTGGCACTCCGTGACGTACTATTATCTCATTTAAATAAAGATGAACCAACTTATCTAACGAATACCTTTCATTAATCGGAAGAAAATGTGCTGACTTTGTCAATCGATCAACAATAACCCAGATAGCATCATGATTAGCTTTAGTTCTTGGTAATCCTACCACGAAATCCATAGCAAGGTGTTCCCACTTCTACTCTAGAATCTCCAATGGTTTTAATAGTCCACTCGGTCTTTGATGTTCAGCTTTAACCCTTTGACACGTATAACATTTACTGACCCATTCTGCAATCTCTCTCTTCATGTCTGGCCACCAGAAATTTTCCTTCAGATCTCGATACATTTTAGTGCTTCCTGGATGGATTGAATACTTTGAGTTATGAGCATCCCGCAAAATCTCGTTTTTCAATTCCGTTACGTTAGGTACCCATATCCTGAATGAAAATCTCAAGATTCCCTTATCACCTGCTTGACTACATATTTCTTCACCTGTTAAGTTGTTGACGTCTTGATTCCTTACCTCTTCTTGGCACTTCCTGATCTTTTCCAGTAGCTCTGGTTGAAACGTCATTGTATAAATCATTTCGTCTGTAGAGTCTGGAATACGTACTTCTAATTCTAACTTTTCAAATTCCTTGTGTAATTCCACCGGCATTGTCAGCATCTTCAATCTTTCTTTCTTACTCAACGCGTCTGCCACTACATTTGCTTTCCCTGGATGATAGCTGATGGTACAATCATAGTCCTTGATCAACTCCAACCACCTTCGTTGTCGCATGTTTAATTCCTTTTGTGTAAAGATATACTTTAAGCTCTTATGGTCTGTATAGATCTCGCATTTCTCTCCGTACAAATAATGCCTCCAAATTTTCAATGCAAACACTATCGCGGCCAGTTCTAAATCATGTGTCGGGTACTTTTGTTCGTGAATCTTCAGTTGTCTTGAAGCGTAAGCAATCACTTTGTCATGTTGCATCAAAACACAGCCCAACCCTCTATGAGACGCATCGCTGTAGATTACGAAATTCCCATGTTCATCTGGCAGTGCTAGTACTGGTGCAGTTGTCAATCTCTTCTTTAACTCCTGGAAGCTTTCTTCACACTTATCGCTCCATTCAAACTTTTCATTCTTCCTGGTTAGTCTCGTCAATGGTGTAGCTATCTTGGAAAAGTCCTTCACAAATCGTCGATAATATCCTGCTAATCCTATAAAGCTTCTTACTTCTGTCGGGTTCTTCGGTCTTTCCCAATTCATTACTGCTTCCACTTTGACTGGATCTACTTTAATTTCTTCACTGCTCACCACATGCCCTAGAAATTGTACTTCCTTCAACCAGAATTCGCATTTAGAAAACTTGGCGTATAATTTTTCCTTCTTTAGAATCTCTAAAGCCGTTCTCAAATGTTCTGCATGTTCCTGCTCCGTCTTAGAATAAATCAATATGTCATCTATAAATACTATCACGAACTTATCCAAATATCTTTTGAACATCCGATTCATCAAGTCCATAAAAGTTGCGGGTGCATTCATTAAACAAAAAGCCATAACTAAGAACTCATAATGTCCGTATCTGGTGCGAAATGCAGTCTTCGATATGTCTTCAGATTTGATCTTCAATTGATGGTAACCTGATCTCAAGTCGATCTTAGAAAAATACACTGCTCCTTTAAGCTGGTCGAATAAATCATCAATTCTTGGTAACGGATATTTGTTCTTGATAGTTAACTTATTCAGCTCACGATAGTCGATACACAACCTCATGCTTCCGTCTTTCTTTTTCACAAATAGAACTGGTGCACCCCACGGAGATACGCTGGGTCTGATTACCCCTTTTGCCAACAATTCTTGTAATTGAGTTGCCAATTCCTTCAATTCCACTGGTGCCATACGATACGGAGCTTTTGAAACTGGTCCTGTTCCTGGTGCCAACTCTATAGCAAATTCGATTTCTCGGTTTGGTGGTAATCCTGGAAGCTCATCTGGAAATTCATTCACCACGGGGATATCTTCTATCTTTGGCGCTTCTTCTTTCACTTCATTCACATATACTAAATAAGCTTCGCAACCTTGTTGTAATAATTTTCATGTCTGCATACTCGTCAAGAATTTCTTAGCTTGCTTCTGACCTTGAAATACCACTTCCTTGTCGTTCGAATATCGTAGTTTTACTATTTTCTTCTTACAATCGATTTGCGCATCATATTTTTTCAACCAATCCATCCCTAATATAACTTCAAACTCCCCCAACTTGAAAGGTATTAAGTCAGCGAGAAAACGATGGCCTAGAATATCAATCTCACAACGTGGACAAATCTGATTAACTGGAATACATTCTTGATTTGTTAATTCTACATTTAAAGCCTTATTTAACGGCTGAGTCTCACATCGCAGTTTAATAGCAAAATCTTCAGCAACAAATGACTTGGTGGCTCCAGAATCAATTAACACTTTAGCATGTACGGAATTTACGAGTAGCGTACCTGTCACCACATCAGTATCTAGAACAACATCGTCCATATTCATATTGAATACTCTGGCTCTTGGCTGGTTGGTAATGGACTGTCCTGTTGACTTACAATTCCTGGAGATGTGGCCAATCTTTCCGTAATTGAAACATGTTGGTGCTGAACATTCCTTAGCGTAATGTCCTTTCTGATTACACTTGAAACAAACCACCTCAGCCTTCCCACAGCTTCCTGTATGTTTCTTCCTGCAAATTTTACATTCTGGAATCGGAGGTCCATTTGGTTTTGGTTGATTCATAAACGGTGGACGAATAGCTGGTGCAGCATTTCCAGTGTTCGGCCTTTTGAATCCCATATTTCTTCCTGCCTGAAATCCCGGCTTCCTGTTGAAACGGTTCTGGAAACTTCCCTGTCCCCTATGTGGTTCCTGACTTTCAGCCTTCCTTTTGTTGTTATCCTTTTCTTTCTGTGATTGGTCGCTTTCTCCCTCTATAATCATGGCCTTCTAGACTATAGCTGAATACGTAGCCAACTCAAATACTGCCACTTTCCCGCGTATCCACGGCTTCAATCCCTGCTGAAATCTTCTGGCTTTCTTCTCGTCTGTGTCAACAAACTCTGGTACAAACCTTGCCAATTCAGTAAATTTGGCTTCATACTCTGTTACGCTTAACTTTTCCTGCTTGAGTTCAAAGAACTTCAATTCCATCTGGTTCTGCATATAGCGTGGAAAATACTTTTCTAAAAACAGCTCAGTAAACCTCTCCCAAGTAACCACTGTTGTGCCTTCTAAAGCTTTTACCGACTCCCACCAATAATTAGCTTCGTTCTTCAGGAAATAGCTTGCAAACTCAGTCTTCTGATCCACTCCAACCTTCACTAGTGCAAAAGCCTTCTCTATTTCTTTTAACCATGCCCTGGCTTCCACTGGATCCGCAGTTCCTTTAAATTCTGGTGGTTTTACAGCCTGAAACGACTTAAAAGTAACTACCGGTATAGCTGGTAGATGTTGGTGGTGTATCTGTTGCTTCTGTAGACACTGTTGCTGTTGGGCTAGAGCAATTGTCTGCTGACGAAGAAGATCTAGGATTTGTTCCATAGGTGCATCCATTCTAATCAAATGATTCGAGGTTTGATAACTGATACGAAAACAAACAATATATTTAGTAACTGGATAGGCTTTGTACGAATGGGAATCAATTTGGCAAGAAATTGGAAATCAATAAATTATTTCCTTTACCACAATATATAACATAATACAATAATTGGTTTCTAACCATAGCATAATTGCGGTAGAAGATTTCATAACATTTATAACAAAACCAAGTGAAATAAGGTACTTGAATAAAATTGATAGGATAACATACAGGTTGTCTTACAGCGTATGACCGAAGAAAAGAATTATAATAAAATACAGGAACAAGATCCGACAAAATTAACATACAGACCAGGTCTGACATTGAACAATAATTATCAGAATATATCATAATGGTAGCACTTGTGGCACAATAAAATTTGGTTATCGTATATATGTAACCCGAGTACAAGCGTAACACGCTTTGATAGCAAAAGAAAAGTACATGATAAGAAACGACATCAAAAGTAGAGTACATCGCCCAAAAGGAGATACCTACCACTACCTCAGCAGTATCTTCTATGTACATCAACAAAAACTGGTCCTACTACGTCTAGTATACTGCTGGCATCTATATAATGCATCTATATACATGACAGAACGAAACATACTGACTACTGTACATAAAACTCCATCCCACGTAACCCACAACAGAACCCTCTGTCTCTAACCCTCGTCAGGGGCCATCCTCTGAAGCTCTCTCATGAAGTAATATATAAAATGACTCATCTCGGATGGATCTCTCTCCTGTGCTCGTACTGCCCATGCAACGTAGTCTAACCTCCATAACCACCCGCATAGCCCTAAGGTCCATCAACACTGCTGCTGCTCCTGATACACTCCTTTGACTACGCATCATCTCCCTCAGCTGACCATGTAGAAAATCCCTCTCTCTCGCCACCCTCATGTACTCATGGTATGGTATGGGCTCTGGGGTGTGTCGAAATGGGGGTCCATTAACGGACTCCTCGCTAGGTGGAGAACGTGCCGGGGGTATCGCTCTCAAGGGTACTGCAGGAACAGGTGCAACTGGTAAAGCTATCACGACTGGTGGGTCTGGAACAAGTGGTGAATCTGGACTAACTGGTGGATCTGGAACAGGAGGCTCAGAAGGGTCTGACTCCGAATGTGTAGAACTAGAGCCAGAAGGCTAAAACACAACAATAATATAACATAAGAACCATTAATATAATCTTATTGACTTTCTACCCTAATAGTCAAGACTATATCCAATAATCTTAACTCAAACTCTATATGAGTTTGCTTAAAATATATCACATGAAACTATCTCATAATACCTACCATTAACCTAATCCAACAACCTAAACTTGTTTCAGTGACCATAACCTGTGGCTCTGATACCAACCTGTAACGCCCTCCCGACCCGAGGTCAAGATCGGGTAGCGCACAACTAATATAAATCACAACCCTGGAAAGGTAAACATAAATATAACAGTGACCCCGTAACACTAAGGACCGAGCACAGGTTATAATATGAAACAAGTCAACAACTACTAATATGATTACAAACCATAATGTTATTAGAATAATTCCGATATGGAATTATGCTAATAACCAAATGTCTACAAAAGTTTTACATACTAATTCAGTTTTATCACCACATTCCTCTTACATACTTTCTAGATCCCAAAACAAACTACTACCTGCCCCTGAGCCCCAGGGAACTGTCGGTTCACTCTCACTCCCCCTGCAGGCCTAACATGTGCCATCCTCGTACCTATCTGAAAGGTTAGAATAATAGAAAGCAAAAGTGAGCCAAAAATGCTCAGCCAGTGCAATAGAACATAACTCTAGATATCCACATAGGATCCAAGAAATAAGCAATTTATCAAAACAGTATAACACAGGTATTATGCAAATCTCAAAGGAAGTTAAGAAACGATGCAGTTAAACCCTTAATAATAATTCATAACTTTAAAAGTAATCCAATATCATATAAATAACTTCTCGATTAATCATCAAAATAAATGAACTGGAATTCACTCGACGCTACGAGCTAAGCCGGCGATCAATCGCTCATAGCTCGCCAACCAAACTGTGGTACACATCAGGCTCATTACATATGGGGTTCCCCGGGCAAAATCCGCCCTCTCATGCACTTATTGACATTGGCCAACAATTCAAATTCTCTCGACCGGCGCGCGGCCGTGTGCATTTCCAATTCACGGGTCAAATATAAAACCCTAATTTTCCAAAAACATATCTTTTACCCTTATCGGGTTCATAAATTCCCAATCTTTAGGGATTCCAGAACTCAACTCAAGAATTCTGTTTTTCTCATTTAACCTGACCATATAAATCTGATAATAACAAGGATGAAGCAATACTCGTGAATTTACGAGATTATATAAACAGTTGTCAATTTAATTGAAACAACATCACTTGAACAATAAGTGAAGGAATAACACTTGCCTGATTAGCGATAATAAATCTTGGTCAATCTCGTTCGTCAAACACTTCTATAACATAAAAATCAATATCCAAGTCAACGACCTCGTAAACCTCATTTTCTAGTAATATTGACATGTTTTTATTTTAATAAACCTTTATAGTCATGTCAACCACCATCAAAACATTCAAATAGGTCCTGGAACAGTTATTCATAATTATAATTTAATAATCAGGTCTCTCACATAATTTGTACAGCATATATCCTTATTTAAACGAATGAAATGCAACATATAAGTCACGTAATCGTCACAACGAAATTTTAAAATGTTCTTCAACTCTCGTTTGAAAAGAAACAAGTCACAAAATATTTTTAGATCGAAAATCGGATCATTTTTGATAATATAAGGATTTAAAAACAATTTAATCAATTAATATAAAAATTAATTGACTAATTATAAACATTTAAACAATTTATTGAATAAAGAAAAGTGAAGAAAATAATTAAATCTAATTTAGATTAATTAAATTCGATTAATAATGAATTTATAAAAATTAATTGATTAAAGATTAATCAATCATTTTAAATAAATTAATTATTAATCAAAAATTATTAAAATAATTAAATTTAATCCATTTTTTGAAATTAATATATATTAAAGAATTTATAAAAATTATTAGAATTATAAAATAAATTTTATGAATTAAAATCAATTTTTCAGAAATTAAAAACTATTTTCTGAATTTAAAACTAAAATAAATAAATAAAATAAAAATTTTAACCCAGAAACACTGTTCATAACAAAAACTAGGGCAGGAACGGATCAAACGGCAGACCTACGAAGAACACCACCGGAAAGCTGAAGAACAGCTCGCCGGAATCTGGAAATTCCAGAATCCGGTCGGCTGTCCTCGCCGCCGATGAGTTCTTCCGGCAACCCCAAAACACTGCAACCTTACCAAAAACACGGGGTTACGATCCCCAGCATCCCCAACAGTTAATTAACGCCAAAACAGCACAAAAACGAACCAAAACAACTCAGAAAACTCCCCCGTCGGCGAGTTCTTAAAATTTTCCAGCCGATTGAAAACTAACACCAAACTCATAACTAATTATACGAATAGATTCCACTTTCAACGATCTAATCAATGGTACAAACGTTAACAAGGTTCATTTAGCCAATCAAAATCCCGACCAAACTCCGGTCATTTATACTATTTTCCGATCTATTCGATTACCAGCTCAAAATTAAATAAAAAAATTCATAATTAGACTCTAAATCACACAACAAACACGATTAAGCTATCAAACATCAAGAACAATCAATAATAAAGAAACCCCCAAATTAATTAATCCGAAATAAATATGAAAAATCAGAAAAATTCGAATCTTTACCCAAACAGAAATCTGATGATGGATTCTGATAGAGGATGAAAAGAGCTTTGATTTGGTTACAAGAACTTTGAATTTGGAATCCGATAACACCTTCGTTTATGGATTTGATTTTCAAGAACGAAATTAGGGTTTCGGCTAATTTAGGGATAATTAAAAGTATTTAATACTTTTATTATACGTAAAATAATTACGGTACGGCTATTTATATTTAACGAAAAATAATACCCGAAATAACATTTTTGGTTCAATATTGATCCGTTGGATCGTTTTTATTCGAATAAAGCGTACCGGTTACAAAAACGATAATTATCCAACTGTACAGATAATTGCAGGAATATTCTAATAATATTTAGATATACGAACCAAAATATCTTTGTAACGAATGTTCGGGAACATATCACGCTTTAACGAATAAAATATTGGCATGAACGATATACCAATTTCTCCAATAATTGCGAAACGAACAGAATTCTTCGTTCAATAATTATTATAAATTAGAGATAAAAATAAATTCACTTTGAAAACAAAATTTTCAATAATCACACAATTCCACGTAGCATTTATAAAGCATGCACAATGATTATTTGAACAAAACTTTCTGCGTAATTAAACACTTAATGCACTTAAATTCACAAATAATATCCAGAAATTATATTAAATTCTAAAAATTCTGCATACGGTTTCTCGGTTCTTACGGTTAATGTTTTTTGTGCTTTTGTATTATAATTGGCTCTTAACGTTCTCACCTTAATGTGTGCTAGGAACATTCTGGTGTCGAGGAAGCTGAAGAAGTTTGACAAAAAGTTAGTATTATCTTCTGTAGCTATGCTTCAAGTTGTGTATGTTACCAACAATTATACTTATGCCTCCAACTAAAGTAGATAGGTAGATAGTGTTTTTTTTTCACAAAACTAGCCTGTATTGAAATGTGCAACTAGAGTTATTATTTTATATGTGGAATGATCCAACTTTTGTGAATTAGAGGTATGCAATCAGATATCAATATTTTCATTGAAAAGCATACACTTTAGGAGGATGATTGTTAATCTGCATCACTACACCAAAGTTATTAAGTTTTAATATACTTGCAACATTGAACAACAGGAGAGAAATGAAATGACCCGTGATCATTTGTGAGCAGTTCACCACCAATAGCAAGTTAAATTTTATGTTATGATTCATGACAAACCAACTGAACTTTCCTTACGAGGGAACAAGTTTAAAAAATGATTATCACTGCCATAAAATGGTTAAAGTATATACTCTATGAGAGTTTCTGTAATTCTTGAATGAGGTTTGTACATTCAAATTTTAAATTTATTTTGTGTTACACCATGTCATGTAATTCAATCACGAGTACATGTCTTTCTTTCTTTTAGATAATGATACTGATAATTTTAGCTACAAGGATCTTTAGGAAATATCTAACTTGCATACCTTCACACATGTGTAAGTTAATAAGAATGTGGTAATGCATGACATATAAGTAGTGTATTATTAGATATTTTTTTCATAATTTAACATGAAGTCATCTAAAAGTTAACATATCAAACATTATATAAAATTTAACTATGAATTTATCACATTTTGGATTTTAATATTTAACACTTTCTTAGATACAAAATTTTAACAATTTACAAATATGCAATGATCAATGTAACAATTATTCTTTGATGCAAACAGATGTGTCGTAAGCATAAATATACATAAGAGAAAAGTGTTGCATTTAAGTAGTAATTTCATATTTTGTTATTGAAAAAAAGAGAGTAGTATTTTTAGAAGTTCATTGATATTCTTGAGACATGATAACAATAAATTTAAAACAATGTTAAAATAAGATTTTTGCTTTGTTTTTAAGGAAAGTAAGTTTTGTACATATGTACATATAAAAGTGACAATAAAATAAAATAGATTGTTAAGGAAAACTAAAATTCAATAATTAATTAATTAATTAATATTTATATTATATATTCGCCGTGCTTTGCACGGGTTATAAGCTGATGTAATATTAAAATAATATTCTTTTTTTGATATCTAAAATGCTCCCATGGGTTCAAGGTTCGAATCCCGTCAACAACATATTATTATTAAATATTTATATCATCTATTTTTCTATGCTACATTCAAAAGTTCAAGATATTATTTCATCGACAACATATTAAGAATTTTTAAAATCAAAATACAAAAAAAAACTTAGAATAACATCATACATATATTATTATATTTGATTACTTTTTAAAATCATATAAATCAAGATATAGATAATAAGATAAAAAATACTAAAATTCATCCGTGCATCGCACGGGTTATAGGCTAGTAAGTTATAAGTTGAGATCATAAGTTAGATTGGTAAACACCCTTATAATCTCTTATTAACTTATAATGTATTGTATAAGTCGGAGTGGCCAAACATGCCCAAAATTTGTATCCAGCGAAAAGAAAAACAATCAGGATAATGAGACTACTATTTCTGTATTAGAGAATACTAGTTAATACTAGTCATATTATATTTTAATTATTAGTATTAGTGATATTCCAGCTGGCAGAGTTAGTTAGAATAGGAATAACAGTTTTTCCCTCCATTCTGTTTAGTATAAATAGCATTGCTTTACACCTATTGTAAATATAGTTTTTGATTCAATACAATCTTTCTGTTCATCATCTTCCTCTACAAAAGATAACATGGTATCAGAGCTTGCTGACAAAGCTTTAATGGCGGTTTGCTTTGAAGTTGATTAAAGTTTCCAGGTGTTAAAATTCTTATCTACTCTGCACTATTTTTTTTCTAATTGTGTTCTAAACAGCTGCTTAAGTTCATGATTTTCTTTCTTCATACTTTCATTCGCATACATCAATCATCAAGTTTCTTGATATTTCTGATATAATTCATTGATCTCTGAAATTTTACCTCATATGTCAATACTATATTAGGTCTAAATCAAAATATAGATACAGAATCCATCGTATCTATACTATCTTGTTGACGTCTAAGTGTTTCTTGATTGTTGATCTTGTTTTTCGAAACAGTTTCAATCTACTCTTGTTTTTTTCTTGTGCGTATAACCTGTTTGATAAAATACCTGAATCATCATTTGTTTTCCGCAAATTCTTGAGTCTGTTCTTTGAGTCTTATGACGACATTACAAGGAAATCTTGATCCTTCTAGTGTGTACTACATTCATCCATCTGATGCGTCAACAACACAGTTAGTTAGTGTAAAGTTCAATGGTTCTGGTTTTCACAACTGGAAACGGTCAATGACTCTGACCTTATCTGCAAAGAATAAATTGGGATTTACTGATGGTACGATTTCAGCACCAGTTGCTACTGTTCCAGAGTACAAATTTTGGGAACGTTGTAACAATCTAGTGATTTCTTGGTTAATTGCCAATCTAGATGAAGTCATAGCCAAAAGTGTGTTATTTTTGCAAACTGCTAAGGACATTTGGCAAGATTTGGAAGATAGGTATGGATACACTTCCATGGCTCAGGTATATTCTGTTAAACAGCAATTATCAGAGATTCATCAAGGCAGTGATTCTGTATCGGAGTTTTTTACTAAAATGAAAACTTTGTGGGATGGGCTTAATGATGCTAGTCCATTGCCTTATTGTACCTGTAACAACTGTACTTGTAATTTGTCTCAAAGGTTGGTTCAGAAACAACAAGAACAAAGAGTGATGCAGTTTATGATGAAATTGTCTGACCAATATTCTTTAGTCAGAGGAAATATACTAATGATGCCAACTCTTCCTAATATTTCACAGACATACAGGATGTTTGCTCAAGAGGAGAGGCACAAAGAGATTTCTTCTGTTACATCTCAAACTGAATCCATGGCTTTCTATGCAGAAAAAAGAAAGTTTAATAATCAATTTTCAGGAATCAGGAAGTTCAATTCATCTGCTCAGGAGAATCAGAGAGCTGAGTCTAATCATGCTGTTTCTTCTCAGTTTCACAAGAAAGGATCTAAACCTTACTACTTTTGTACCCATTGTCAAATTCCAGGACACAGTATTGAGAGGTGTTTCAAGATAAATGGATATCCACCTGGATTTCAGAATCGATCAAATAGAAAGGTTGCAGCCATTGCTCAAGTAGGGAATGATAGTACCTCCTTTACTGATCCTGACACTATAACTTCTTCAGCAACTGGTGCAAGTTCTTCAACTACAAATTCTCCAAATAATACTGTCAGTTTGGCTCAATATAATCATTTACTTCAAATGTTCAATCAGACAATTAATCCTGGTGTTACTGAAGTATCTTCTGAGAAAACAGCACTTCTAGCAGGTAAATTTTGTTTACTATCTAATGCTGTAAATTCATGGATTCTTGATAGTGGATCCACAGATCATATATGTCCTGACCTTGATCATTTTACTCAATATAAACCTGTCACTGGAGATGATAATACCATTACTATCCCTGATGGAAAAAGGATAAAGGTTTTGCATGTGGGGACAGTGAAATTAACTGATGACATAATTTTACAGAATGTGCTCCATGTCCCTGATTTTCATTTTCGACTGATATCTGTCCACAAACTTTGTGAAGATCTGTCATGTAGTATTACATTCACTAATGGACAGTGTTTTCTTCAGGGCCATTCCTTGAGAAGGCCTCAGATTCTTCTTGGTAGGCTTTCAAATGGTTTATACAGTGTGCAGTCTTCTTCAGCTCCAGTTGCTTTTCCAGATCAAACTAAGTTTTGCAGCACTGTTAAATCAAGTGGTATTGAGGAAGCCAAACTGTGGCATCAAAGATTGGGTCATTTGCCATTTTCTCAACTACAGATTCTTCTCCCTAATATTTCTACTAAAGAGTGTTCAGCTTCTACTGTTTGTCAAGTGTGTCCTGCAGCTAGACAAGTTAGGCAATCGTTTACTTCTAGTACTATCAAATCTGAGAAGGCTTTTCAAATGCTACACATTGATGTATGGGGACCATACAAAATAAAGTCAGTTACTGGTTGTAATCAATTCTTAACAATTGTGGATGATTTTACAAGATTTACTTGGGTACATCTTATCAAATTCAAATCAGAGGTACCTTCTATTCTTACCAATTTTCTTACTTATGTGGAAAATCATTTCAGCACTTCAGTGTTATATATCAGATCTGATAATGCTTTAGAACTCACTGCTGGTTATTGTGATTCTTTATATAAGTCCAAAGGCATAATACATCAAACTAGTTGTGTTTACACTCCACAACAAAATGGTGTTGTGGAGAGAAAGCACAGACATCTACTAGAGGTTGCCAGGGCATTGTTCATTCAAGCCAAACTTCCACCTAAGTTCTGGGGTGACTCCATCTTGTGTGCTACTTACCTTATTAATAGAATGCCCCTGTCCTCCATTCGTAATCTCACGCCTTACTTCAAGTTATATCATTCTGATGCTGATTTGTCTTTATTAAGAACCTTTGGTTGCCTCTGTTTTGTTTCAACTCCTAAAGTTCATAGAACCAAATTTGATCCTAGGGCCACAGCTGCTATATTTTTAGGATATTCAAACACTACTAAAGGCTATAGAGTTCATGATTTAAAGACAAATGCAACTGTCACTTCTAGAGATGTGGTTTTTCATGAACATGTTTTTCCATTCCATATTATATCTCATTCTTCAGTTTCCCAGTTTCTTGGTGAAACTTTTTTACCAAAATTTAGTGGTTCAAATATTATTGATGACACTATTTTTTCATCCACTTCCCATCCCCATGTTGATTCTCCCATGAATGATAACTTTGTCTCTCATTCTTCTTCCCATAATTTGCATTCTGATAGTTCTACTTCAGACTCTGAGAATTCTTTAACATCTGCCACTAATTCTACTTCTCTTATTCCTGTTAGAAATTCTACTAGGAATAAGGTTCCTCCTTCTTATTTGAATGATTACTATTGTCATCTCAGTTCTGCATCTCCTGTACACTGGTGTAATCTTGTGTCCAGCTCTTGTTTTCCTTCTTCTCACTATATGTTATTATCTCAACAATCTGTTGTCACTGAACCTTCAAACTACATTGAAGCTTCTAAAAATCCTATTTGGGTAACAGCTATGTCCAAAGAATTAGAAGCTCTTCACAAAAACAACACTTGGGATTTGGTTCCTTTACCTAAAGGGAAAAAAGCAATTGGCTGTAAGTGGGTTTATAAAGTTAAACTCAATGCAGATGGTACTCTTGAGAGATGTAAGGCTAGGTTAGTTGCCAAAGGTTTCAATCAGAGGTTTGGGATAGATTACAATGAGACTTTTTCTCCAGTGGTTAAAATGAGTACTGTCAGGTGTATCTTATCTGTAGCAGCTAGTAAAAGGTGGGACATTTTTCAACTTGATGTCAATAATGCTTTTTTGCATGGTGATTTGATTGAAGAAGTTTACATGACTGTTCCTGAAGGCATTGATAATCCATTAGGACTAGTTTGTAAATTGAGAAAGTCTTTATATGGTCTTAGACAGGCTTCCAGGCAGTGGTATGATAAACTTACTCAGGCTTTGATTCACCAAGGTTTTATTCAGTCCAAGAATGATTACAGTTTGTTCACTTTTAAAACAGATGTGCATCTTACAATTTTAGCTGTGTATGTTGATGATATTATCATCACAGGCAGTGATTTGACTCATATTCAGTCTGTTAAAACCTTTTTACATGATACATTCAGTATTAAGGACCTTGGATTACTTCATTACTTTCTGGGTATGGAAGTTACTTACTTGACAGATGGGATTGTCATGAGTCAGAATAAGTTCACTAGAGAATTGCTTCAGGATTGTGCCTTGGATTTATCTAAGAAGGCAGTCACACCATTGCCTCTTAATAGTAAGCTGGATGCTACTTCTGGTGCTCTTTTTCATGATCCTGGATTATACAGATCTTTCATTGGCAAGCTTAACTTTCTTACAAACACAAGGCCAGATCTTAGCTACACTGTTCAATTGTTGAGTCAATATATGCAGGAACCAAGAACTTCTCATTTTGATGCTTTGCATCATACATTAAGGTATATTTCTCACACTGCAGGACAAGGAATTAAATTGCAAAATCCTGATTCCTTGACTTTACAAGCTTTTAGTGATTCTGATTGGGCCTCATGTCCTGATTCTCGAAGATCAGTTACTGGTTATGTTCTGTTATTGGGAGGTTCTCCTATCACTTGGAAGTCCAAGAAACAAACTACAGTATCACGATCCAGTTCTGAGGCAGAATATCGTGCCATGGCAGCAGCTGCTTCTGAAGTCACTTGGGCTGTAAGTTTGTTGAATGATTTAGGTGTTACAAACTTGAAACCAGTAACACTTTTCTGTGATAATCAATCTGCACTCCAAATTGCAAAGAATCCGGTTTTTCACGAACGGACTAAACACATTGAAGTTGATTGCCACTTCACTCGTGATAAAGTCCTTGAAGGTTTGCTCCAGTTATCATATCTTCCTACCCGGAACCAACTTGCTGACATTCTCACGAAAGTTCTACCTTCAAACCACATGCAGGAGCTTTGTTCCAAGCTAGGTCTTCATCCTTCTGGACCTATCTTGAGGGGGGATAATGAGACTACTATTTCTGTATTAGAGAATACTAGTTAATACTAGTCATATTATATTTTAATTATTAGTATTAGTGATATTCTAGCTGGCAGAGTTAGTTAGAATAGGAATAACAGTTTTTCCCTCCATTCTGTTTAGTACAAATAGCATTGCTTTACACCTATTGTAAATATAGTTTTTGATTCAATACAATCTTTATGTTCATCATCTTTCTCTACAAAACATAACACAGGAGTTAACTAAACAAAAGTCCAAAACGAGAAGCTGTAAAAGTCAGACAACACGTAATGTAATTTTACGTACCATTTGTCGAACTGCGGTTGTCATGACTACAACCATACATGCTTCTAAACTGGAACAACTCATCCTCAAACACTACGTATTGCTGAATTACCTGAGCAATGCAAGTGAACGAAGGTGAAAAGACAATCGACAATCAGAAAGCCCCTATTTTCATTCTGTAGTCTTTCGGTTCTTCCTGAAATGCATTAGTGTCCTCTCCTTGTCATTTCGGGCCTGTTTGGCTAAACTTTTAAGTTAGAGCTTATGTATTATAAGTTGATAATAGCTTACGAGGGGTGTTTGTGTACTCAACTTATTTGATAACTTATAACTTATAATTTGATAAGTTGAATGTTAGAAATCATTAACATTTTACTTAACTTATCAACTTATTCTTTGATTTTTTTTATTTTTCTAATATTTTATATTTTTACATTTGTGTTTTTAAATATTTTTTTTAATTTAAAATACAAGTGTTGAAATCATTGTATTTAAAAATTATTTTTTCAAATTTAATTTAGCAAATTCTTCACTAACTTATAAGTAAATTTATCCAAACACTCGTATAACTTATACGAATCCATCAATTTATCACTTATAAAGCACTTACTCATTTTAAAGTATAAGTCAACTTTTTGGTGATACCCCAAACACGTACTTCATCATTTTTAAACTTCTAGCCTCTAGATACTTGCCATTATAATTGTAATTTTTATTTCCCCGTTCAATCCTCCCTTATATAAATCGACTTACTCCGTTCGCTTATTAATTGTTTCTCTCTAACTTTTTACGCGTATTTTATGATTGATTGAAAACCGAACCTTATAAATTATTTTCGAATCTTCTTTTCCTAAATAAAAAATTGACATTTGAATTTTTATTTAGAAAAAGAAGATTTAAAAATATTTTATAGATTATAGTTTATATGTACTTTAAAAGATGTGCAATATGTTAAATGAACGAGTATTAAGATCGCAACTTAGCATAATGATAGAATGTTTTCTTCAATCTTTGGAAAGATAGCTATTTGGGCTGTTCGTCCTCCAACATTCAAGTAGTATTCTATGCTTAACGGGTTTGTCAAATTCAATCTGAAGCCCAACATCAATATAATACACTTAACAATTAAGAGACCATTTGGCAAATCTGAATAATTAATATCTGAATGACCTTAATAAATCAGATATCTGAATTATGAATGAATAATATCGTTTGATAAAAAAATCTTATGTTATGTGAATGTTATTATTTTTTCTATTTTTAAATTAAAATTACTATAGATATTTTAATTAGATAATTAGACCTGTTAGAAAATTGAATTATAAAAAATATAGACCATATTTGAAAGTTAGAAATTTGAGTTTTGAGCGAGTTTTGACCGGATGAATCCTCTAAGGTGACTGTTTAATGGTTAGCAGATTGAAATATTAAAATATTATTATTAAAAAATTTCTAGATAGAATATGAAAATATTATTATTAAAAATATTTAAATAAAAAATAATTGAGTAAAAGTGAGGCTTGTACGTACTGACCAAACTTGTAATATTTCAATTTTAATAATCACTCATTCCCTAGATTCAGATGTATCAAAATAATAACTCATTTTAGTCATTAATTAAAAAATATGTATCAAATAGATCACCTGAGAATAACTTAACTGATACAAATTTACAACTTTTTAATGACTAAATTGATATATATTTTTAAATTAATAATTAAAATGAGTCATTTTTTTAATGAATGATTATTTTGATATATTTGAATCTAGAGAATGATGTGTTTGATATTTATCCCTATAATATAAATATATAATAGAGAACAAATATAAAAAAGTTTAAATCCTTTCATCTAATTATCATATTAAAAATAAATTCTAATACCTAACAACAATTTATTTTACTTTAATTAATTTAGTTTTGTAAGAGGCACCAATAGTTTGTTTTGCCCTCGAAAAAAGTAGCAGTGCTGCCCGGAATATCAATTTCTCTGAATGAGTTTGGAGAGGAATTTAAGTACGAAAGATTCATGTGATCGTATGATTCGCTCAGCTGACAAATTATCTGTCCAAACAAACCGAAGGTAAGAATCGGTCAGATAAATTCATGTTCATAGGTGTTCAGTGCCAAACAAATGGACCCCTATATAAATTAGTGAACATCATTGAAATCCGCAAATTTTATTAATTAATTGAGATTAAATTTATACTAACGTTACTATGTTGAGAGTTGAGACCAAAATGTTGTGTTGAAAATATTAAAAAATTTATAAATTATTAATTTATCAAATATTAATTAATCAAAATTTATTTCAATTATTCGAATCGTTTTTGATACGCAAGCATCCTAATATAACAATAGCATTTCCTTAAATAAATTGAAAAAATTGAAAGCTTGCACAAGGATGATTTAAGGGTAGCATGTGACAGACATGTCCCAAACAATTTGCATATATCATCTTTACTAATCCTACTAAGGGCCTGTTTGGCGCCATCAACTTACGCATTATAAATTAATAAGAGCTTATAGGGGGGTGTTTATCAACCGAACTTACGATTTCAAGAACTTATATGTTGGTAAGTTGAATGTTAATAATGTAGTACATTTTCATGAACTTATTGACTTATTACTTGATTTTTTTGTTTTTTAATACTTTATATTTTTACATTTGTGTTTTTAAATATTTTTTTAATTTAAAATGCAAGTGTTGAAATCATTATATTTAATAATTATTTTTTCAAATTTAATTTAGCAAATTCTTCATTAACTTATAAATAAATTTATCTAAACACTCGTATAACTTATAAGAATTCATCAACTTATCACTTTATATGACACTTACTCATTTTAAATTTTAAGTTATAAGTAAATTTTGTTGTAATACCCGAACACACACTAAGAGAGAATCAATCAAATCATGTTCAAGTAATGTCATGGCTATCTTAACTACTCAATCAAATCAAAAGAAAAGTGAAGGCCAAAGTGCACGTGCATGAGCTCAATTAAAATGTACGAACTCACGTGCCTCCTCACTTGTCATGACCTCACTTTCTCAACCATGTTACCCATTCCACTTCAACTACTTCTATTTACAATTAACAATTATTTTTATTTTTATTATTTTTTTTGTAAATAATTTAAATTAAAAATCTATCTCACATGTTTTGAAATGAACGCTCCATTCTTCTTATTCATCATATTTTCTACAATCTTCATCATAATCAATTTTCACTCCATAATATTTTTTATTATTTTCTCTAACATTCTTTCTTTTTGCATTAATTTTATTTATAATTTTCATTTCATTCTTTTTTAAATACATTCTCTCCAAGTGAACACAATCTAAGAATAGTGAGAGCAACTAATTTAAATATTTATAGAATAGCAATATTAGTATTCAAGTAAATTTATTTATATAAAATTTACCGAACCTAAAAACGTATATCTGAAAAATAAGTTATACTTTAATTTGTAATATATAGATAGATAGATATAATACAACTCGAGTATGTGACCACAATTGACAGAAAAATATACATATTTATTAAAATCGATGGTTTTTCCCGAGCAGATCATTTGACTAGTTATAATATTCTATTCCGTCCCACCCATTTCTTTACACTTTTTTTTTTTGGATGTTCATCCAATTTTTTACATTCCAAAACTTTCCTAAAATAGTAAAGTTTTATAATATAAAAATCAACCACTTTCACTACTTTCCTCCACTTTACTTAATTTATACTTTAAATATTGGCGAGTCCCACCACTTTACTCCTTTTCTTTATTCTTCTCCATTACTTTACCTATTTTCCTTAAACTTCGTGTTCAACCCAAATGATAATTATTGGGCGGGACGGAGGGAGTAGCTTATTGCTCGTGCCGAGTAAAGCACGAGTTCTTTCATGCGTATTTATTAATAGAATATTAATATAAATATTTATTTATTAATTTTTTATATTTCTTAATAGTTTTTATTTAAATTATAAATTTTTGATTATTTTTTAAATAAATAATATGAATATTAGGTAATACTGAAATTTATATTTTTCTAACCTTTTCCTGATTCTTGAATCTAATAATATAAGTATTAAATATTAAAATGTAACTCATGATATTCAAAATTTAATATAATAATAATACTGTAATTTTGGAGTTATAAATATCAGATTTCTGTAATTCTGGAGTTATAAACATCAGATTTTATATGTTGTTAACTAGATTCGAACCTTTTAACCTATATTAATATATTAAATTTTTCATATAATATGTATTAGATGGAAATCGATCCATTAATCTAGTACTATCTTATTATCTCTTTTACTCTTATTATTTAACATTTAACAGGACATAATTTTCTTATTTATATTTTTAAGTTTTATCTTTTTAATATATTATTATTATCTTTTTTTAATTTTCATCGATTAATTCAATTTTTATTTGATTAAATTAATCCCTTATCAATTAAATCAATTTTTTAAATTTCTATAAGCATAATTAAACCTATTAGAGATAATGTGGCTTAATCACCTACAGTTAAACCTCGATAAAATAATACCCGATAAAGTAATAACCTCGCTAAAATAATATATTTCTCCGGTCCCGACTTGGGCCAATAGGATAAAGTAATATATTCGTTAAAAGCATAAGATAATAATTTTTCAAAAAATCTTTAAGGGCCCAATGAAAATATAAAGTAATATTTACTGATATATATATATACACACACACACACACACATATACGTCTATAAATTTATATTCATATATTCCAGTTTTCATCAAATTCAAAATAAATTTTGTTCATAATTTTTGTGGAGTATATACAAATTATATCTCATTATATACATTATTAGTAATATAGCAAATAATAGTGTGTAATATATCTTGAGACTTCCTTACCTAACATTAGATGACGAATCTTGATATTAACTCTTATCAATTTCTAATCAATCATTAATTTTGATTAATTTTTACTTTATTAGAGATTTTATAAGCATTATTCCGAGTGTGATGGATTTAACATATGTTTATATTTTACCCTTAATCGATTATAATTTGTCAGATATAGTATAAATTTATTATTACAATACAAATATACTTGAATTCACACTAAAAATCTCTACTAACTTTAAAAGTTACAAAAAAACATGCACATAATTTTCTTTAAAATAATAAAATATTACTATATCGATAAAGTAATATTTTATTATTATATTGATAAAGTAATAAACTCGATAAAGTAATATTTTTCTTCGGTCCTAAAGGTATTACTTTAAAGAGGTTTAACTGTATTTTGAAAAAAGGAATTGTTAGTAGTAGTTTGTGTTTACAAACCAAAAGACAAACGTTAGAATAAATTAATCCAAGCTTGAAATGAAAGAGGATTGATGATCCACATACATAAATAATATATAGTTTAAAAAAATAGAATAAAAATCGGTAAATGTGGGGAGTGTTTGGTAAGCACATGACAGTGCACGTGGTTTGCTGTTTTCATTGGGATCATCACCCTCCCTCCTCTCTTTCCTCTCCGTTCACGTGACTCTATTATTTCCATTTTCAACTCCACACTCTCTTCTCCCGTGTATAGTTTACACTACAAAATTCAGTACCTCCCGTGCACTCGGTATCTATGACAGCTATAACTAGGAATTCGGATTATAACGGGCTTAAAAAATTTCTTATGAATATTGATCGGGAATTAAATTAGTTTCTCTAATTAATGATTAACTAATTTCAATACCCGTACAAGATATGAGATTTAATTAATTTATGTAATATAATATTATTTTTGTTGCGGTGTTTTATGATTTATATTATCTCAAATTTTATAATGATAAATATTTTTCAGTTTACGGAGGTGGTCGGGCTCTTTATACAGGCATCAGGAGCCTCATATTTAGAGTAGAATTAAGTGACTGTGAGGTCAAGTCATCAGGATTGTAAATCCTGATTTGTAGGAGGCTGACTCCTTTTTGGGTTTGCTGTCCCTCAAGACTAATTCTAGTAGATAAAGGTCACAACTTGGACACATTCAATGGACTGTATAATCAGTATTTTAATTAATTACGAATTTAATAATTAATTAGAGCTTCAAGCCTCATTAATTGGGCCTAATTTATGAACCATTCCAAGTTTAATTAATGTACCATTAATTATGTATTTAGGGTTATTTCTAGCCCATATCAACAAAGAAGTAGTAGGGTTATTTGTTCTGATTGAAATTATTTCGAGCAGAAAGTACAGATTTTTTTTTAATTTTCGAGCCTTCTTAGGGGCCTTTTTTCAAATTTCAAAATTTGAAATTTTCCCCCTCGTTTTTGACATGTAACCTGCTATTACAAGTTAAAATGACCTACTAGGCTTGCTATATAAGAGGAGAGAAGTTCACTTCTCATTCACAAAAAAAATCCTTTTCAAATTTTCTCTCAAACACTCTCTGTAGTTCTTAGTAGTTTAGGATGAATCATTCCAACTTTTGAAGTGTTTTTGAGTTTTTCTTGCTTTTGAGTACATATTTTGGAGTTCGATCCAAGAATTCAAGTGTTTGTTCTTCATTTCACCTGAAACTTTGAAGATTTGAAGATCAAAAGATGATTTTCATAGGTTTTTTTATTGAAGATCTTCATCAAACTCTGCATTTCAGCTGAAAGATTTGAAGATCCAGGCTGTTTTTCGAAGAACATTCAAAGTTTTCCGGATTTTTCTTGAAGAACATTCAAAATTTCTTCACTTTCCTTTGAGGATTTAAAGATTTCTTCAACAATTTCAGTTTTCTCATTTGAAGGTCTGAGCGTCTTCAATCTTTGATTCATTGGCTGATAAAACTTCAAAGCATTTGGAGAAGATGAACTCTACTAAAAGAGGTACCCCGTCAATCATTATTAATTCTCGATATACTTCGCTAATTGATATGATTATTGCTAGAGGAGACGAGTACCCTTCTATTTCTAAGTTAGATGCTTATAAATATTGCAACAGATTCACTAATTCTAGCATTATATCAATATATAATAAACTCTATAAAATTCCTAAGAATCTTAAATTAGGAGAACCTGTCCCCTAACTCCATCAGGCCTTAATGCAGCTACATAACAACTTCTAGTGATTTTCTGATCACCTCGCTCCTCACCAACTCCATTCCTTGTTGGAAACTTGATTTTCAGATGGTAAGTCGAGGAAACACCCTTGAATGCATGAAGACCCATCCTTCCAAGGATTGCATTATAAGTCGAGGTTGCCTTTATGACCAGAAAGTTCAACATCTGAGTCGCTATCTTCGAGCCTTGTCCCATGAGTCTCTGTTCCATGAGTCTCTGTTTCAGAGGTAAGAGGAAGTCCTTCAGAAGATTGCGTTTCTCGACTTGTTCTTCGTATATTCGCCATGGTTGATGTTCGAGGGCCCCACGGTGGGCGCCGAATGTTATGGAATAAAAAATCAGGGTGTAATTAATGCTAGGGTTTGAGAGCTTTTGAGCTTTAATGGTTGTTCTTGTATTTCGTGACTGAATCTGTCCTCACAAGATGCCTAAGTATCTTAATTTGTAACTGAGAATCAAGCCAAAAAAGGTAGTTCTAGGTTGAGGGGTCGGGCCCTTTATATAGGCGTCAGGAGCCTCGTATTTAGAGTAAAATTAGGTGACTTGGAGGCCAAGTCACCTTATTAGATCATGATTTTAAATCCTGGTTTGTAGGAGTGATAAGTGGATTTTTAATCCACTTGGAACGCTTCATATCGGCTTAAATTGATGACTTGAACTCAAGTATGTGGTGTGTTTAATGTGTTTTCATTAAGTTTTGCAGAACCAAGAGTTGGAGGTTAATTTGATTAAAATTCGGATTTTCCGGGTAGGTTGCGCAGTCTTCACTGTTTTGGCCATATCTGGAGTTCTACAAGTCCGATTCTGACGATCTTACAGCTCACGCGAAGAGGACAACATTTTATATAATTCTAGGCAGAAGGTTCTGCGCAGGCGCCCAGGAATTGTACTGGAATTCTGCGCGGCCGCCCAGGAAGTCAGAATCGCCAGAAATTGCCAGAATTCGATTTTAATAAGGAAATTTTCACAAATTCGACTTCTAATCATTATGGTAATTGCTTGGGGCAGCCAGAAACTTCCAGAATCAGTTGTAAACATGGAATATGCAATTCTTATTGCATTCAAAGATGGAAATTGCCGTAATTCTATTCTAACTCAAAAACGACAATTGCTTGGAAGAGGGACAACTTGGAGCTATAAATACACACCTTGGGGGGACATAATCAACACATCACAATACATCACAACACACCAGAGATCAGATTCAATATTGGAGCACAAGATCGAGGAGCCAAGAACGAAGAACGTGACTACGAGGAGATCTAGACATAGTTTTTTCTTGTATTCTTCAATTTTGGTGCAACTTTTGGATGCTTCCGGATTTGTCCTCTAAACCTTTAACTCTTATTCATATTTACATCATTGATTTCTTGTTTTTCATCATGCTTTCATCAAACCCCGTGACGATGAGAAGTTCTATTATGAACTAATCATTGTCGTGGGATCCTAACGGATTTATTTATGGATTTTAGTAGTTAATTGTTTTAAAGATGTGTGTGTGATGCCTAATTGATATCCTAGTTTGGTTGTGCTTATTCTTCTTGGATGCGTAGCTAACATCTAAGATTGTTTGTTAATCTCTATTGAATGCGAAAGTGGATATAGATGTTTGGAACTTGTCATGCTAGCATAGGTTTATGTATGTTTGTCATGCATGATTCGTAGGTGATTTTAACCATCTTACCTGCCCTATGTAATCTGAATGGATAACTTGCTCGTTAAACCGTTATGTTTTCAAATCTTATAGACATATAGGGTCTAAGCATAATTGGTGTCTGCCCAACTTCTATCTCTTTTGTGGATGTTTAAGTGGTTTGGTATACGTATACTGAAAGGTAGCGTGTACTGATTTCGTGTTATCCGATTAGTTTTCACAACCGTCACATGCATTGATTAAAGACAAAAGACTCTGAATGAAGTACTTAATGAAGTTAGGATCCCATGTTTTATTCTCATATACATAAATCGATTTTAATCCTCTTAGTTAGTTAATTCTTAGTTTAATAATTTGTTCTCTAGTTAATTTTAGATAATCAAACCCAAATTGTTAATTGTCTTAGCAGTGGATAAAAATCATACATTGTTGCATAGGTACATTAATTGAATTGAACACCTTATTAGATCTCTGTGGGAACGAACTTGACTTATTCGTATATTACTTATGACCACGTGCGCTTGCGTGATTTTGTGCTAACAAGTTTTTGGCGCCGCTGTCGGGGATCATCGGTGTTTTATTTTAGTTTATGTGCTTGTCATCAGTGGTCGTTAGAGTTCACTGACTCGGATTGTAGTTGTTTGTTCTGTGTGTTTCAGGTACTTGAACGTGTATGCGAACACGTTCTCAGACTCGTAAATTGGAAGAAGAAAGATTAAAGTTAGTAAAGATGGGAGACGTTCCAGAAGGAGTAGCACCTGCAGCTAAGGCTTTGAAGGACTATTCTCAGCCAAAGATCAATGATATTCAGTCGAGTATTGTCAGGCCGGCTATTGCAGCTAATACCTTTGAAATCAAGCCTGGCACGATTCAGATGGTGCAGAATTCAGTGCAGTTTGGGGGTGCTCCAACGGAAGATCCTAATATGCATATTAGGGATTTCATCGAGATTTGCGACACCTTCAAGACCAACGGAGTGTCGGAAGATGCCGTGAAACTGAGACTTTTCCCATTTTCTCTGAGGGATAAGGCTAAGGGCTGGTTGCACTCTCTACCAGCAGGTTCTATTACTACATGGGAGGATCTTGCTCAGAAATTTCTTACTAAATTCTTCCCCATGGCTAAAACTGTTGCGATCAGGAATGCTCTTACTCAGTTTTCTCAGCATTCTGGAGAAACTTTATGTGAAGCTTGGGAGAGATACAAGGAGATGCTTAGGAGATGTCCACATCATGGATTGCCCGACTGGATGGTGATTAATTGTTTTTATAATGGTCTGGGAGCACAATCAAGACCAATGTTAGATGCAGCATCAGGTGGAGCTCTATGGGCTAAGAGCTACGAGGAAGCTTATGAGTTAATTGAGATGATGGCTGCGAATGAATATCAGAATCCTACTCAGAGATTATCACAAGGCAAAGTAACAGGAGTTCTTGAAGTTGATGCAGCTACAGCTATAGCAGCCCAGTTGAAGGCTTTGACAATGAAGGTGGATTCTTTGATGAATTATGGAGTTCAACAGGTGGCTAGTGTTTGTGAGCTTTGTGCGGGCGCACATGAGACGAATAATCGTGCCATATCTAGTGAGTCGGCGCAGTTTGTGAGCAACTTTCAGAGACCATCACGGCCAGTTCCAGCCACCTATCATCCCAATAGCCGGAATCATCCTAATTTCAGCTGGAGCGACAATCAACAATCTCAGCAGCCTTATCAGCCATTCCAAAGTCAGCAATTTGGAGCAAAGCCTTACAATCCTCAGAATTTTCAGCAGCAGCAAGGGCAGAATTTTCTACCATAGTATGCTCCTAGGCAACAATTTCAGCCACCAGGATTTCCGCAACAACCTCATGCTAGTGCGGGGCAGTCTTCGAATGAAAAATCTGAATTGGATGAGTTGAGAATGATAGTTAAAAGCCAGGCGGCATCGCTCAAGACTTTGGAGAATCAGATGGGGCAGTTGGCAAGTGCCTTACTCAGCAGAGCTCAGGGAACTCTTCCTAGCGATACGGAGCCTAATCCAGGAAAGACAGTTGTCCAAGAACATGTGAAAGAAGTTACCTTGAGATCGGGAAAGGTCACGGGCAATCAAAAATCAGCAGTTGAAGAAGAGGAAGAAATTCAGCAGCATCAGGTGGAACCTTCTAAGGAAAAGCCAATTTTTGATTTGGCAGCTAAACAGTTGGACGGTGAGGCTGAAAAGAGCAAAAATTCTGTTGACAAGTCTACTTCGGAGCAGACTATTTACCCACCTCCTCCATACCCAAAGAGGCTCCAGAAGAAGACTACAGAGAGTAACCAGATCTATCCTCCTCCTCTATATCCAAAGAGGCTACAGAAACAGAATCTTGACACAAAATTCGCCAAATTTCTCGAGGTTTTCAAGAAGTTACACATCAACATACCTTTTGCAGAAGCTCTTGAACAGATGCCGAGCTATGCTAAGTTCGTGAAGGGTATTCTATCTCGGAAGTTGAAACTCGAGGATTTGGACACCGTTGCTTTGACAGAGGAGTGTAGTGCAGTTCTACAGCAGAAATTGCCACCTAAGCTTAAAGATCCGGGAAGTTTTACCATACCTTGCACTATTGGCAATCAACTTTTCAGCAAATGCTTATGTGATTTGGGAGCTAGCATTAATCTAATGCCAATGTCTGTTTTTAAGCAACTTGGGGTGCCTGAGCCGAAACCAGTTAATATGACCTTACAGTTGGCTGATCGGTCGATCACATATCCAAGGGGTATAGTGGAGGATGTCTTGGTAAAGGTGGATAAGCTGATTTTTCCTGCTGATTTTGTTATTCTTGACTTTGAGGAGGATAAGAAGATTCCTATCATCTTGGGAAGACCTTTTCTGGCTACTGGCCGAGCGTTGATCGATGTTCAGAAAGGAGAGCTCACAATGAGGGTGAGTAATCAAAAGGTCATCTTTAATGTGTTCAGGCTATGAAATTTCCGACAGAGGAGGAAAAGTGTTTTAGCTTGAAGATGGTTGATACGGGTCAGAGAAAGGAGTTCGATCAGCTGTTGAGCAAAAATTCGGACATGCACAAGTTCGAGCATCACATCAGTGATTCCATTGACAATTCTTCCATTCGAGATCTTTCGAATGTCAAGCTTGGAAAACTTCCACCACATTTGAAGTATGTCCTTCTGAATGATGAGTTGGTAATTTTTAAAGAGTGTGAAGATAATGTGTTGAGAAGGTGGAACAAGGATGATGAGGTAAAAGAGTGTTCTTATCAATCGATGGAGAAGCATAAACACCTTAGAGGTGTAAAGAAGAAAAAGAAAAAATCGATTGGTGGAAAAGTTAAGGTGAAGTTTGATTTGGAAAAGATGTGGGAAGAAAGCAAGAAGGTTATCAAACAATGGGTGAATGGTCCTTCTGCTAAGGACAAGTCAAATGCGATCTTCGAGCCACCATGATTTGATTCACATTTGTCCGGCTAAATGACATTAACGACAGCGCTTCGTGGGAGGCAACGCATGTGTTAGGTATGTTTCTACTATCTTTCTTATTACCTTCAATGAGGGCATTGAATATTCTAAGTTTGGGGGTGATTTGGGGATAAGTAGTGTTGTGGTGTTATGTGTTCATGTAGGAAATCATATTTTGCATGTTTGTGGTAATTCATTCATGTTTTGTTCGTATTTTGCATGTTTGTTTCATGTAGGACATTTTGTTTATGTTTTTATTATATGTGTCATTTTAGTTGCATGGCATGCATATTTCATGATCCCTTAGGACGAGCTATTTATGTTTAGTAGGTTGATGTTGATTTGATTGCGATAATCATAAATAGAGGGATGATTTAAGTTCTTATGAAATTGACATGCATGTTATGAAAACAAAATCTTTACACAATTCATCGTTTGCTTTTGGGCTAGATTAGGGCCATGCCTGTTTGGATGTTTTGAGGCTTAATCATTTGTTTATAGTTAAAATGTTCTTTATTCCCTTGATGGCGTAGGAGCACCAAAGTATAAGTTTGGGGGAAAACAGGGATTTCATGCTAAGTGTTTTTAGTTGTGTTTAGTTGTTAATAAAGGCTAGGCGTCAAATGACTAGTAGCCAGCTCATATTTTATGAGTAGTCTAGGATGAATGAGATGTAGCGAAACGCACTCATTCTTGTGTGAAAAAAAAAAGAGAAAAGAAAAAGAAAAAAAAAATGAGTGTTTGTGAGAGTGTGAGTGTGTATAATTGACTAGGGTGAGCTCTTTAATACTCGAGTAATTAAGTCTGAGGGGTACTTGTACCTGGTAACCTAAAGCCCTTTGTGGTTTGGGATTGCCGACCTAACACTCGCTACATGGGTATTATTGTATAAGCCTTTTGGGGTCTCATCCATTGCGCGGTCAAATAAACACGTGTGTTATGTTGTTTTGTTATGTGTTGTAGTTGTTAGTAATAAAGCATGAATTCCTGTCTAACTTAAATGATGATGGAGGTGTCTCTAAGTTATGAAGTGTCTATCGTTCATTCTTTTTATAAACTAGTGATTGCCTTGACGAAGAATGGGTATGATTTTTGGTCTAGTGTTAGGAGTATATCTGATGAGTATCGCACACACCACGTTTCCATTCATGTATTGTTAGTATACGGGGATTTAGTCGAGCTCTGTTTGGAAGTTATTGCATGATTTGAGATGTTTGCTTATTGAATGGTTATGGTTAGTTTAAAGGGGATCTTTGCATTTTTTTCATGTAGTTGCATTCATATAGTTTGCATTGTTAGTTGCATTGTTAGATGGATTTTGTGGGTACATTCGCTATAGGCCCTCACGAGACCTTACTCGTCCACTAGGGCTGCCTAGGGGTTTAAAGGGCTTGTTGCATATGCCAAATGCAACCGTGATCACCTACGGAAGTGGTACTAGTTAGTTGTATATAGTTATATTATTTATGCTTGAGGACAAACATCAGTTTAAGTTTGGGGGTGTGATAAGTGGATTTTTAATCCACTTGGAACGCTTCATATCGGCTTAAATTGATGACTTGAACTCAAGTATGTGGTGTGTTTAATGTGTTTTCATTAAGTTTTGCAGAACCAAGAGTTGGAGGTTAATTTGATTAAAATTCGGATTTTCCGGGTAGGTTGCGCAGTCTTCACTGTTTTGGCCATATCTGGAGTTCTACAAGTCCGATTCTGACGATCTTACAGCTCACGCGAAGAGGACAACATTTTCTATAATTCTAGGCAGAAGGTTCTGCGCGGGCGCCCAGGAATTGTACTGGAATTCTGCGCGGCCGCCCAGGAAGTCAGAATCGCCAGAAATTGCCAGAATTCGATTTTAATAAGGAAATTTTCACAAATTCGACTTCTAATCATTATGGTAATTGCTTGGGGCAGCCAGAAACTTCCAGAATCAGTTGTAAACATGGAATATGCAATTCTTATTGCATTCAAAGATGGAAATTGCCGTAATTCTATTCTAACTCAAAAACGACAATTGCTTGGAAGAGGGACAACTTGGAGCTATAAATACACACCTTGGGGGGACATAATCAACACATCACAATACATCACAACACACCAGAGATCAGATTCAATATTGGAGCACAAGATCGAGGAGCCAAGAACGAAGAACGTGACTACGAGGAGATCTAGACATAGTTTTTTCTTGTATTCTTCAATTTTGGTGCAACTTTTGGATGCTTCCGGATTTGTCCTCTAAACCTTTAACTCTTATTCATATTTACATCATTGATTTCTTGTTTTTCATCATGCTTTCATCAAACCCCGTGACGATGAGAAGTTCTATTATGAACTAATCGATCCTAGCGGATTTATTTATGGATTTTAGTAGTTAATTGTTTTAAAGATGTGTGTGTGATGGCTAATTGATATCCTAGTTTGGTTGTGCTTATTCTTCTTGGATGCGTAGCTAACATCTAAGATTGTTTGTTAATCTCTATTGAATGCGAAAGTGGATATAGAGGTTTGGAACTTGTCATGCTAGCATAGGTTTATGTATGTTTGTCATGCATGATTCGTAGGTGATTTTAACCATCTTACCTGCCCTATGTAATCTGAATGGATAACTTGCTCGTTAAACCGTTATGTTTTCAAATCTTATAGACATATAGGGTCTAAGCATAATTGGTGTCTGCCCAACTTCTATCTCTTTTGTGGATGTTTAAGTGGTTTGGTATACGTATACTGAAAGGTAGCGTGTACTGATTTCGTGTTATCCGATTAGTTTTCACAACCGTCACATGCATTGATTAAAGACAAAAGACTCTGAATGAAGTACTTAATGAAGTTAGGATCCCATGTTTTATTCTCATATACATAAATCGATTTTAATCCTCTTAGTTAGTTAATTCTTAGTTTAATAATTTGTTCTCTAGTTAATTTTAGATAATCAAACCCAAATTGTTAATTGTCTTAGCAGTGGATAAAAATCATGCATTGTTGCATAGGTACATTAATTGAATTGAACACCTCATTAGATCTCTGTGGGAACGAACTTGACTTATTCGTATATTACTTGTGACCACGTGCGCTTGCGTGATTTTGTGCTAACAAGGAGACTGACTCCTTTTAGAGTTTGCTGTCCCTCAAGACTACTTCTAGTAGATAAAGGTCACAACTTGGACACATTCAATGGACTGTATAATCAGCCTTTTAATTAATTACGAATTTAATAATTAATTATGGCTTCGGGCCTCATTAATTGGACCTAATTTATGGACCAGTCCAGGTTTAATTAATGTACCATTAATTATGTCTTTAGGGTTATTTATAGCACATATCAACATAGAAGTAGTAGTGCTCTAAAAATCGATTTAGACATGAAACGTGACAAAAAAGCTTTTTGTATTTATAAATCGGACATAAAATGCTTTTTTTCTTTGTAAAGATAAAAAATTAATTCAACCTAGACGGTTTAGGCGGAAGAAATCAGATCGAAATTAAGCGGGATTAATTGGCCGAGAACTGAGTCAAAATAAGGGTAAAAGTGCAACAAAAAAACAAATTTTAATATTAAATAAAAGTGGTACATAATATTGAGTATTTGCATATTTTAACAAAATGATGGTATTTTATTTTTACTTATATAAAAAAAATTATATGTAAAATTAATTTCAATAAAATATAATATAAGATTTAAATACTTCCAATTAACATTTTCAATTTGTTATACTGACTAGTCATTGTCTAATCAATTAAGCACTAAAGATAAACTAACCTCTTGTACCTGCCTAACATTTATTTATACATTGATAAATAATAACATACATTAAAAACAATCCCTCATATTAATGAGAATTAAGTATTAAGTATTCACTAGTTTTTTACCCGTGCTTCGCACCGAGATTTTTTTTTCTTTTTGGGTCTCATTTTGCTCTAATTGTTTTTATAAGAATTACAATTATTATTAATTTACAATATTGTTATTCTAAATAGTAATATTTGTTTAACACATAGACTGAAATTTGTAATTGTGATTTAATGTTATCACTTATCATTAACGAATGTACATGAAAAATTATATTAGACAAATTTTTTTGGAAATACATAATTAAAGATTTTTTTAAAAAATATATGACAATGTGATAAAAGTAGTTCAGCATCTTAACATAACACCAATAAAAAAAAATAGAAATGCGTAACATTCTAACCATCCTAAAATTCACAACATCATTTCATTTCATGCATCATTGTTAGGACCATCATATCCAGTAACTTCAAGCCTGAAAAAAAAACATAGAATATGAATAGGTTGAAAAAATAAGATATGTTGAAAATTGAATTTTTAAAATATTCTTACCAGTATCTCATAGAGAAAACCCCATACAGATTAGGATTGATGTATATTTTCGATGATGGTAGATTGGTTATTAAAAACTGAACCTGAGATTAAATGCAGTAGATAAGTAATTAATTTACACAAATCTAATTTTATTATATTATTGTATTTTTTAAAAATTTGAAAGTAAAATCTTACCCTCGTATATCTCCACTTTAGCACTTGCAAAAATAATTATCACAGATGTTTCTAATACCTCTTCATATAACGGATTCATACTCTATGTCAGTTCTCCCCATATATGAACTCTTGATGAGTACCTTGTATTGAACATATACAATGGTATTTTATTTTTATTTTCATTTTTCAATATGAATAATAAAAATGACAAATAAACACCGAAAATAATTTTTAGTACCTTCCATGACCTATGCTGAATTTTACCAGAGGTTTTAAGCCTAATATTGTATTTTGATGCTCCACCGGTTGAAGATTTTCAACTACTCCCATAACATCTGTAAATTTGTCATAGTTATCAAAACTTTAGAAGTGTTTAATAATAGTTATTATGCATGAAGTAAATGTTGAGAAGTTTAATCTACGTATAGCGAAAGAATGATCTTTATCATAATTAACAATATTTTCTATCATATTTGGCAGTTGCACAATTTCAAATTTATGTCTGGGTATCGTCAAGTCATTTTCAAAAATCATGTGGACTATAGTTGAAGATGAAAACACGATGCATAAATTGGAATGAACGGGCCTGAATTTTTCATCTGCTTCTTTCGTATTAAAATTAACTATTTCATAAATGTTTCCCTCATCGATGTCATCTGCAAAACCATTCCATAAGTCTGCCTTCACAAATGCATGCATATGATAGTTCTGTTAAAAACAGTAAATTTGATTGTTAATTTTATATATGCTATAATTTGCAAATGTAGACATCATATTAATCTTATGAATTGTATAAGATTTACCTGGTCATCCAGAAGAAGAAGATTAAAGCCAATTAAAACATGTTCTTGAGACATTGAAGGTCACATTCTTGTAACACGAACTTTAACTCTCCAATTTTTGTTAGACATATCAAGGGAAGAAAGAGGATGAAACATATCTTCTTATGTAAATCAGCAATTATATGAAGATGTTAATACTCCAATAACATCTGCATTGTAGTAAGATTAAAGATATATTAGAATTAGTAGCAATATAGATATAGGTTTGTCAATAAAAAATGTGCATATCGGTAAGAACTTTGGATTCACCAACTCTTGCATGTAAACATCCAAGAGAGACCAATTCAAACTTGTGACGTGGTATCATCTCATCCTCAATTGTTATTGGTTCCATCTGAGTATATTTTTGAAAAAATATACACTTCTTGTTGCTAACAGGAGAATGGTTAAGCTTTGAGTTCGCAACATTGAAATTTGAAATTTCATAAAGACGTCCTTCTAAAGGTTCCGAATCTTGCCCGTTACAAAATTCAGGTCCAGCGTACGCATGAATGTGAGTTTTCTGCATTTGACAAACACAATTAATTATATTGAACAAAGTTTCGTGAATCTATCTTTTTTATGTGTGTCACTAAATTTGTGTATGAGTAAAAAGAGTACTTACGTCATAGTCAAGTAAGATTAGATTGATCCCTTTGAACTCACCCGTAGTTCTATTGATTCCAGGCCACATCCTAGTCAAACGTACTTTGATTCGCCAGTTTGTCTTGTCACATGTCAAGGAAGCAATACGATTAAAGCGAGCTCCTTGCATTTTGAACATAGAGATGATGTTTGGGTTAAACCAGTGATTTTTATAAATAATACACATAGATCTATTTATAGGTATAAATACATATATTTTGGAAGATCTTAATTAATCAAATATCAATTATCATTAAAAAAAATATTGCGTTTTAATTTTTTGATAACTATAAATCAGTCTCAAATCAATTATCATTGAGAAATATCTTACCAAATATTTTTTATTTTTTGATAAACATAAATCAATCTAAAATCAATTATCATTGAGAAATATCTTACCGGATCTTTTTTTATTTTTTTTGATAAACATAAATCAATCTTAAATCATGTATAACCGAAAAAGATCATGTAAGATATGCATGATATTGTAAAATTAAATAGTTGTCATTTCTTGGATGCAAATACAATTCAATTATATTTTTAATCAATCTAATCAATTAAACGATTTGATTAGTAGCACATATATTAATTTGAATTTTATTCATTTTAGAGCATTTACCAAAAATACTATCTTTCAAAATTATTTACGAAAATTTGGTTTGAAACGAAAAGATTTTTTTTTACGATGTACAACTCAAAAATATTGTACATTATTATTATTGTTATTATTATTATTATTATTATTATTATTATTATTATTATTATTATTATTATTATACTATTGTTATTTCTAAATTTCAAAGTACACAATCTATCGTTATATATGGTAATGCTCATAATTGTCGACACCATAAATCAACAATCTTTTTATTTGATAAATATATTAACTACCATATATAGAAAACAGTAGTTACTGACTAACCCAACTTAGTTAACATCCTAGTAAATCAATTATCATTGAGAAATATCTTATCGGATCTTTTTTATTTTTTTGATAAACATAAATCAATTTAAAATCATGTATAACCAAAAAAGATCTTGTAAGATATGCAGGATATTGTAAAATTAAATAGTTGTCATTTCTTGGATACAAATACAATTCAATTATATTTTAATCAATCTAATAAATTAAACGATTTGCTTAGGAACATATATATTAATTTGAATTTTATTCATATTAGGGCATTTACCAAAAATGCTATCTTTCAAAAATATTTACGAAAATTTGGTTTGAAACGAAAAGATATTTTTTTTTACGATGTACAACGCAAAAATATTGTACATTATTATTATTATTATTATTATATTATTACTATTATTATTATTATTATTATTATTATTATTATACTATTGTTATTTCGAAATTTCAAAGTACACAATCTATCGTTACATATGGTAATGCTCATAATTGTCGACACCATCAATCAACAATCTTTTTATTTGGTAAATATATTAACTACCATATATAGAAAACAATAGTTAATGACTAACCCAGCTTAGTTAACATCCTAGTTAAAAATATATAAAAGGAAATGTTTTAGTGAATTATGATTGGTTGAATTTAAAATACTCGCTTCTAATTGGCTGAAAATTATGAGAAATTCTCTGATTGGTTAACCACATGGTGTGGTACACTGAACTTTTATAAAGAAAGATTGTTATTTCGAAATTTCAAAGTACACAATCTATCGTTACATATGGTAATGCTCATAATTGTCGACACCATCAATCAACAATCTTTTTATTTGGTAAATATATTAACTACCATATATAGAAAACAATAGTTAATGACTAACCCAGCTTAGTTAACATCCTAGTTAAAAATATATAAAAGGAAATGTTTTAGTGAATTATGATTGGTTGAATTTAAAATACTCGCTTCTAATTGACTGAAAATTATGAGAAATTCTCTGATTGGTTAACCACATGGTGTGGTAGACTGAACTTTTATAAAGAAATATTCTACTTAGGATTCTTAATAGTTGAAAAAATATTCAAGAACTAGTAACGTTGGAAAACAAAATAGGCATAATAAAATTGTGAAAACTCTTAGAGAACAAATGAGATTAGAAAATTGTATGTTACAGATGTTTGAATATCTGTTAATATTAGGAGTCAAACTATTAAACTTCTTGCATATTAGGATGCCCAAACTGAATAATGATATATGAACCGATTAACATTTTAATTTGTTATACCGATCCGTCATCGTTTAATCGATTAATCACTAAAAGATAGACTAACTTCTTACACATGCCTAACATTTCTTTATACATTGGTAAATAATACTCCCTCTGTCCCCCTGAGTTCTTTACATTGGGGGACGGGGGCTCGACACGCATTTTAAGGCTTCTATAAAATATATTTCCATAAATTATTTTAAATATTTTTTCCTTCTGAATAAAAGTATAATGTTTAAATTTTTATTTAGAAAAAGAAAATTTTGAAAATAAGTTGTAGAATTATACTTTATAGGAGCCTTAAAATGCGTGCCAAGCAATGTAAAAAAACTGTAAAGAAATGAGAGGGACAGAGGGAGTAGCATATATTGGAGAACAATAAAAAATTCCCTCCTATCATTGAGAATTGAGTATTCATATATTCATTATGCTTAGGATTCTTAATAGTTGAAAAAATATTTTAGAACTAATAACGTTGAAAAACAAAATGGGCATAACAAAATTGCGAAAACTCTTGGAGAACAAATGAGATTAGAAAACTGTATGTCTTAAAATGTTTGAATGTGTGTTAATATTAAAAGTCAAACTATTGAACTTCTTGCCTATTAGGATGCCCAAACTAAACAATGATACGTGAATTAGTGTGAACTAGCATGATAGCCCGTGCAAGGCACGGGCCACATTCTTATTCGTATATTTTTTTTTCAAATTTTGCGATAAAATCTATAATATCCTTCTATCAATATGCATCATTTTTCACGTATCTTGGTCTATCAAAAGTCAGCAGTTAGTAGCTAAATTCAAAATTTTAACGCACTCTAAACTTTGAGGATCATATTTATAGCGATACATGTTTAATGTGAGAATAATAACCAGCAAAAGCAGTAGATCAGTGTTAATCGTTTGTTGCCAAGTATTACCACGACAAAAGTGTGCCATTTAGTTTGATCAATAAGAAATCCTTTTGAAGAAATACTAAAAGAGTCAACACGGCAACAATATGCTTTATAGTCCATTTTTAATAGCACTATCAACATGTGTATGAGTAGATAACTAGATCACTAAATGTGGCGGATACGAATAATAATGGCAAGAACATAAATTGACAGTAATATTTAGTGTAACAACACCAAAAATTAACTTATATGTTTGGTACATATAGTTTAAATTTCACTTATAACCAAAATTTTCAATATAAAAGTTTTCTTTGTGTCCAGTCGAGAGCAAAAGTTGAGAATAAATGCAACTCGATTATAAATTTCACAATGAAACCTTTTATACGACTCGTTTAGTAGCGTATCAGTATTTTTTTACGTGCTAACCAGGTTAAATTTCTCAAGTACAAGGATGATTTTAAAATTCATTACGTCATATACTCATTTTTAACAAAATTTAAGGATGAAACAAATTCTCTCTTGTAATTGAGGTTATTTAGGAAATAATTATTTTGTAATTCGTAACGTATACTAAGATAGTTTGTATTATATTGCACATATAAATCTTTCATTTAGAAAATTTTGTATTTGAACACAATCTTATATATCTACTAATTTATTAAAACAGAAATATTAAAAGTTTGGTGGGTTGATTGGTTAGTTGGTATTAGGGTATCAGTAGTTATAGCATTAATATTAGATCTTTTAAATCAAATATATAAAAATCGTTAAATTTAATACTAAAGAATACTCTATATCTTGCTATCTAAAATAGTACCAAACGTTTAAGTTTCCAATCTCGTCAAAAAAATTCAAAAGTAAATATTTAAGTTAGTAGTTCTAAAGATAAAAATACATACTTAGCAAAAAAAAGGATAGAAAAACATATTATCATATCTTATTTTATTTTCATTAAAATACATTATTAATCACATATAAAAAATTTAAATATTAAGGAAGACTCATACATCGCACAAGTTATAACCTTGCGTGTGTATACATATATATCGTGTTCAAATGAGAATTCACCTTAAAATGGGAATAGAGACCCGATCCCAACCTTACATTTTTTAACTACCTTCAATCTTAGTCAAAACTTTTTTAAATATCTATTTTCCCTTCCACTTATAGCATTAATATTAGATCTTTTAAATCAAATATATAAAAACCGTTAAATTTAATACTAAAGAATGCTCTATATCTTGCTATCTAAAATAGTACCAAACGTTTAAGTTTCCAATCTCGTCAAAAAAATTCAAAAGTAAATATTTAAGTTAGTAGTTCTAAAGATAAAAATACACAATTAGCAAAAAAAAGAAAAAAAGAAGATAAAAATACATACTTAGCAAAAAAAAGATAAAAAAAACATATTATCATATCTTATTTTATTTTAATTAAAATACATTATTAATCACATATAAAAAATTTGAAATATTAAGGAAGACTCATACATCGCACAAGTTATAACCTTGCGTGTGTATACATATATATCGTGTTCAAATGAGAATTCACCTTAAAATGGGAATTGAGATCCGATCCCAACCCTATATTTTTTAACTACCTTCAATCTTAGTCAAAACTTTTTTAAATATCTATTTTCCCTTCCACTCATATGCCTACTTCATAGTCCACCAACTTATTGTTGACCAGCTACCTTCTCGTTTCGACCGATCTTTCCGACCACTCTCCAGTCATTTCAGTGATTTCACTACCACTCAGATCTACTCCTCCCTCCGACCACATCATATATGTACATTCATCTCCCCCCACCACCTTTTTTTCGTCTTCGATGTTCTCAAATTTTCTCATCCTTCTCTCTTTCCCCATCTCTTGAATAGAGAGAAAAAAAATATTTTTAGGCTTTACACCTAGGAATTTAGTTCAATTAGTCAGAGCACCACCCCGTCAAGGCAGAAGCAACGGGTTCAACCAGTTCGACTTCTTCTTTCTTTGTTCATGGGCTTGAATGCTAGTTCGTCTGCTTCTCAGGTGGCTCGCACCCTAGGTGGTTCTCGTGAACCTAATCACCGAATAAACTTTTGATAATCTTTGTTAACCTCTCATCGACAAGTATTTTCATATTTATATAAAATCTTCAATTGTCATACCTCTCCCACGTTAAATTTATGCACATTTTTTAAATGTAATTATGTTAACACTATATTTTTTTAATATCAATTAAAACTCATGTAATATTTGTCAAGAAGTTGGATTACCCTATTATATACATTCTCTAATACATTTTGTAATAATATTAATTTGATAAATCATAATATGTAATATATATTATAAATTTAATAGTATATTATAATTTTAAAAAAAGATATTCTATTATAAATACTGATTCATATTATTTTTATAAAAGATTTCATTAAAAATTACCTTATATTTAACTATCAAAATATTGAATTTGTGAAATAAATTAAAAAAATAAAAAACATAAAAGTTATATTTAGTAAACATACATTTATAAAAAGTTATTTTTCTTAAATTTGATAATGGGGGAACGGGGATTGGGACCAGAATACCATAATCCTTGACCCCATTCCAATTGCCGATTTTTTTTTTGCAATATTCCCCGTTTCCCAATTCAAACCCGAAATTTTTCTGAATTCCCAACCTAAATGGGGCATGGATGAGACCGGGATTGGACGTGACAAGTGAAATGCGCGTCCATATGGGTACCATGTGCATAAAAAGTTATTTTTCTTAAATTTGATAATGGGGGGACGGGGATTAGGACCAGAATACCATAATCCTTGACCCCATTCCAATTGCCGAATTTTTTTTACAATATTCCTCGTTTCCCATTTCAAACCCAAATTTTTTCTGAATTCCCAACCTAAACGGGCCATGGATGAGACCGAGATTGGACGTGACAAGTGAAATGTGCGTCCGTATGTGTACCATGTGCATGACAAACATATATATATATATATATATATATATATATATATATATATATATATAACTTCATGAATAACATTATTATACATGCATCAAAAATCTAAACTTAACACTAAATAAGGCCGTGTTATTTCGGGTACCAAGTGAATTCATGTTGTGAATTCGTTTTCATTTAAATAATATAGAAAAAATATATTTTATAATCTCAAAAAAATAATTATAATAATAACAGTTTTCATTATTGGAGATGGACAAATATTGTGATATTATTATCATTAATAAATTTTAAAAATGGTATAAAGAAAAGTATTGGAAGCGGGTTATTCGAACATGTAGTTGGGGAGTTATAAGTAGTTATCAAAAATTGTTATGGTATAGCGGTTGGATGTGTGAGCATATATATTGCATGTCAAATGGAGGAGGTCAAAAGTTCAATTCCTAGTAATAGCATTTTTTTAACATTAATATAATAAAGGGGTATATTGGTAAATTACTAAATATGCTTGAAAACCCATGTTTCCCTATTATAGTGATAATGGATGGATTAGTGTTGCGTCATAAAACTATGAATTTGAGTGCAAAAAGATCAAAATTAAATATTAAAAATCATATTTTTTAAACTTGATCATTATATTAGAAATACTCTATATACAGTTCACCTTTAATCACGTAAATGGATACGCATTCGTTGAATATACTCTATATCACTAAATGCTTATCTAAATAATTCGAGTAATTGAATATTTTTGTCTAACAAACGATCATCCGAAAATAAATCACATGTAAGACTCATATTTAATTTTTAACGTTTACACACTTTTAAAAAAAAAGATTTAACGTTTAAACGAAATAAAATAGTACAAATAATAAAATAATAGAATTGACATATGGATGTTGAGTTGAGATTTATTGAATTAGAATACTCACATGATATGTGAATAATATGAAATGCGTAAAAGAATTTTTTTCATCTTGAATGAAAATTAAAATAATAAATAATCTAAGAAAAACATGACAATATCTAATAAATCCTAACTTTTGATGAAATAACTATCTAGTTCAATGGTCAAATGGGTGAATTGAAATTCATTATGATTAGGAATGGGAGGTCATAGGTTAAATTCTTGACAATTTGAAACTTTTCTATTAGTTTTATAGTACTAGACATTAGATATGGGTATAATAAAAAAATTAGAGTAAATTGAAGAGTAATATTGTAAAATTACAATGAATAAAATGGAACATGTTGTGCTATTATATATACAATAGATAGATAACAGATTAAAAAGATGTGTTTTAAGAAAAAAAATTATTATATAAATTTAAGTTCAACGAAATTATAACCCTATCTTGTACTAGCTCCATCTCATTTTTTATGAATATTTAACTTTTTCACTTATTTTAATACGTTCGGTTAAGATACTTGTAAATAAAATTTTATTCAATTTTCTGTTTTATATTTTTATAAAAAACAAAAAAATTTACAAGTACCTCAAAACTCATTAAAATGCGTGAAAAAAATTAAATTTCTAAATGTTCTATTTATGCTCCTTCTATCGCATTTTTATATGTGTATATGTAAATTATATTATTGTTCTATTTACAAATATTTAGTGTCAAACTCTTGTTTTAAATTATTGTTGACCGCCAGTATGTTGTCATACTTTGGTAGATAATTAGATTTATTTATATAAGGAAAATGATAGGTATCCCGAAAATTTTCTCAAAAAAATTACCAAATATTTATGTGTCATTGTAAAATGGATAATTGCCCTAATAATAACATGAGACCATATATATATATATATATATATATATATATATATATAGGGTTAAGTTCTATGGAGACCACTTTTTTTGTGGAGACCTGGAGACCACATACGTTCTGCAATCTAAATTTAGCAAAATATAATATTTTATAAATTATGTTCCATGAAAATAACTATTTTCATTTAAAATCTTTAAACGTATATATGTTTTGCAACTAAAACATAGCAAAACATATTGTTCTGCAAAACATGGTTGGTTTGGAGAACATTCATGTTTAATTTGCAGAATTTACATGATTTTCAAGATTTTCAATTTTTCATAGAATATACTTTGCAAAATAGTACGTTTTGCAAATTTTTGATTACAAAATATGATCTATTTTGCCAAATCTAGATTACAGAACATATGTGGTCGGTTTCCACAAAAAAAGTGGTCTACATAGAACTTAACATATATATATATATATATATATATATATATATATTCACAAATAAAAACATTCCCTATATTGTAACATGTCATTTAATAAATAATTTGATAAAAATTTGAAAATATTTAGCATTATCCTTTACATAAATGTTACATTTACCATAAGTTATATACTTTTTTATTTACATGTGGTTTTGTTAACGAGTAAAGTGCATTTCGTGTACCTGTACTTTGCCTATCAGATCACTTGCAATACTCAGGTTCAAAAACTCTCACTTGCAATACTAATAATTAAAAATACTTATACAGTGTGTATTTTCGTCAAATTCGTGTAACAACGTCAGTTAAGTCGAGGGTATTACTGGAATTACATTAAATAATTGCTTTTTTCTGAGCTTTTGTCCAACTTCTTCTTCTTCAACTTGTAATAAACCTTAATCTATGAAATCAAAATCTTATCATCAATCATAACATACCTAAATCATAATCAATTATAGGCAATGTTGATGAACTTTTACAAAACATCTAAAATCATATAACTCTCATCCTAATAGCTAATATTAAAGTTATGAAATACAATAATCACATAACTATTTTTCATCACATTGCTATCAAATTCAAACAAAATTGAAACCACCAATCTCTAAATAAAGACTAGTTAGTAGTAATCAAGCAAATTTCACATATTCGATTAATTTTAATCAATTGTTTTACCATCAAAACAATCACTCTTGCCAAATACCATTGATCAAACCACATCAATACCCACCAACATGTTCAGGCCACCTACAACATCACAAACTCGAAAATAAGCACAACCAAGTCGTCTCCACATAATTTTAAACCAAGTAATAAGACTCAATTCATTATACCAATTTATTGATTTTGTAGATGTGTATAAAAAAGAACCATATATATTGAGATATATCAAGAAAAAGAATTGGATGTGAAATAGATTTACTAAAATTTGGGCAAATGAAATATAATTTTATGAATCTAGTAAGATTTATACAAATATATATATACAAGTGTATATGTATGTATTTATATATATACATACAAAGAGAAGAATGCGAGGGATGTGTCCCTCGATTCACCTCCGGTGTGAGAATCAGTTAATCGGCTCCAAGTAAAATAATTCTAACGTACAAGAGCTTGTATGTAATGTAAGTAATGAATAATAAGTTCTAGGTGAACCTTTTTCAGCCGGTTATTCATTCCTGTATTATTCGGGAAGTATCCGTTCGAGGAGGACGTTGATGCCCACCTCTCGGTAGGTGGCTAAGACCAAATCATATATGTCCAACGGTTACATGTAAGACTTCGGGCCGGGTTATCCGGGCTTTGTTCGATTCATTCGATTGGGCCTACGATCTACCAGCCCAATCTCGTTTGGGCCTCCAACATATACAAATATATACAAGTGTATATGTATGTATTTATATACGAGCAGACAATGGAAGATGATGAGCTGGGAAAAAAATTGACATATTCTTTTATAAATATATTTTGCTACTTAAGGACTATTCTACCCCTAATATTAGCTGAAGTAAACTAACGGAGTTTGAGGGCTTTTAAGAATTGTACAAGTGTAACGAAAATGAAAATTCAGTATTGTAATTGCGAGTTTTTGAATGTAAATATTGCAAGTGATCTGGCAGATAAAATGTTGATACACGAAGTACACTTTACTCTTTTGTTAACAACATCTCATGTGCTAAACAATATTCTCAATATTCTGATGGTAAACACTCGCACGTATATACTTTTACCAGTTCTTCAAGACTTCAACTCCCAACTCATTAGTGAGGATGGATAAACAAAACAACTGTAAAAAAAACATTTAAGATAAAATATAGACAAACAAATTACTATGTATTCTTTCGAGTATATGCTTCATATTTTAACAAATTTTAGTTGTGAAAAATTGGTCAATGTCATTCATTCCTTCAAAAGCCGAAAGTCAATTTTTTGCAATTTCGAGTAATACTTCCTCATTTCATTTACTTTTTCCGGGGACAAAAATCCACGTATTTAACATTTAAATAAAACTTACCAATAAAAATTACCAATTCTTTAATAATTAATTTTTTTTGGAAAGAATACTCTATTATCTTGCTTAGCTTTTGTGTGAAAGCAACACACAAAAGCAAGAATTAATAGAGTAATCTCTAAGCACTACTACACTAGTAACAATATCAAGTAAATATTTTTGTTTCATAATTCCCAAAATGTCAATAGTCAGTCGAGTGAGAACTCCTAAGTAAGTAATCGTAATTTAGAGCAGTACAAAGAAATTTCTAATGTGAATGCACGAGAGTATTATTATAATTATAATTTTATTTTAAAATTTGATCAAATATTTACAACTTTATCATTAAAATACACTAAATATCCATATAACTTCCTAAATAATTGCGTTGAGCTCAAAAATCAGACACTAACATATATCGTTGCTCTACGTACACATTGATTGATTCACGTACCCTGTATACAATCTTTGTACTTGCCGTACCCTTTCTTATGGCTGATAAATTGAAATGGCATATACCAACATTGCACTAGTTTTTTTATAGTGACAAACATAAACGCGAAAAAATTTCGCCGTACGTGTACCGTAGAGTTTTAGGTTTGCATACGTGGAAATCCATCATTTATAAGTATTACTGAAACTTTTCGCGGTACGGTTTATTATAACAATCGTTTATTTTTTACCATCTACCAACATCAAAACAATCTTATACGGAGTACTTCATAGAATACTCGGTATAACTTCCAGAGTCTCGGTTGATCTTCAAAAATTCAGATTTCGCAATCGAAAATATTTACGGTCCCGAAAAAGATTTGAACTAACCTAGGCTAGATTCTACCATATATTTTCTTACTGAAACAGCCACCGACTAGGACAGCTGGATGTGGGCAGGGAAGTGGTAAAGGAGTGGAGCCAGCTGTGATATTATATATAAGGTCACCCTCAATGTATATTATTACTCTCTCCCTCTCCGTTTTAACGTGGTCTCATTAACGGCTTTCTGACCTTGTTTACTTTTCACATAATTAAAAATTACAAACCATATCGCCTACCATTTAAATTACTAACTTTAATATTGGAAGTTGTCTTCTTGCCTGTTACTTTATTCAAACTGTAATGAACCCTAAAAATCTACCGCAGAAAGCTCAAATATATGACCTTAATCTTTGCTTCTTCTAAACAAATGAGGTTCCTTCCCGGTGTATCATGCATGCATTATCGTTCTAATGTTATAGGAAAAATAAATTTATTTTCGATCACATTCATATGTCGTTATTGAAAAAACATACTTATTTTCGGTCACATTCATATATAAAGAATTCTTAGTCAATTCGGTTAATATATACAGATTTCAACCAAAAGACCTCATAGAGTCGTGTTTAATATCCTAGTACATACTTGTATTGAAATCTGATTCTCATTCTCGTCAACCAGTTTGAAATTTCACGATCCAAACGTTATTTTTTATTTTTCCGAAAGACAAGGCTACTACAACTCTGCAAGTCAAGAAATTACTATAGGAGTAAATGTTGAAAAGAAAGGTGAAAAGAGAAGGTAGTTGAAGAAATTAAAGGGATATGTCATAGGATGTGAGATGATCCCCTCCTCTCCCCCTCCCTCCCTCACAATGTGATTACTCTATACAAGATAGTGTGCTCTCTCACTCTACCCACGTTCCCTTGCCCCCCCACCTCTCAGCTTCTTCCTTTAAACCCTTGTTGTACGGTACCCTTCATCCACACACATCCTATATATAAACCCCCCCATGAACACTCAACCCACTCTCACCCCCCTCTGCTCTTTACTACTAGTCTTAACTCCTTTCTTTAAGAGCTAACTAGTAAGTAACTTGCAGAGGCCTCGCGTAAATCTCCAAACTCCTCTGTATCTAAATAAATAAAAATTTAGAAGAAGCTTACGAGAAATGGAGATGTATGGGTACACTGCGCCCGAGTTCTATGGTATCGATGATCTTTTAGATTTATCGAATGATCATATATTTAGTTCATCCGATACCACCTCCGCTCACCACCACACCGCTAATAACTCCGTTGACCATACCTACACTACTACTACTACTACTGCAACTTCCTCGTCCTCGGCTATGCACTTCCACTCTGCCTCTGATTTCACCAACGAGATCTGCGTACCGGTATCCTCATAATTCTCTTAACTATGCAATTTTTTCAAATATTTCGTTAAATTTATTTGGTTTGTGAGTCCAAAGTTGCACTCAGAGAATTTAGATCATAGTCTATTAAATGTTTAGGTAAGCTTTCAATTCTCGCTTGTATCTTGTGAATCACACAAACGTGTTTAGGTAAACTTACTATTCTCGCTTTTATTTTTATTTTTTGGCTAAATATTCTCGCTCAAAATAGAAAAGCTATCGACTTTGATTAGTCTTTAAAAATTAGCGATAATTTGTTCTTACTTCCGCATATATTAAAATTTATTAAAATGTTTCGGAATTCGCTAACCTGATCCACTAATGTGTGCAGAACGATGAGGTAGCAGAACTCGAATGGCTGTCCAACTTCGTCGACGACTCGTACACTTATTTCCCGGTAACAAACTTCCCTGGAGCGCCAAACTCTCAATCACAGCCTTCGTTCCAATCCCGATCACGAAGCAAAAGATCGAGAGCACCTTCGATAACGAACACGTGGACAGCTTCATTTCCGCAATCACACATCCCGATGCACACTAATAATAATAACAATAATAATAGTAATAATAACTCGTCATCTTCGAGTTCCGACGCGCGGCGCTGCACGCACTGCGCGTCGGAGAAAACGCCGCAATGGCGAACCGGGCCGCTAGGTCCGAAAACATTATGCAATGCTTGTGGAGTGAGATACAAGTCAGGGAGGTTGGTGCCGGAATATAGACCGGCGGCGAGTCCGACGTTTGTGTTGACTCAGCACTCTAACTCGCACAGGAAAGTTATGGAGTTGAGGAGGCAGAAAGAAGAGCAGGATGGAAGTCATGGACGTCATCACCACCGCAATTATGAAGTTTGCTGACGTCATTGGAGGTTTACGTTTCGGTGTTTGGTTGGTTGGTTAAAGTTGAAGGAAATGTGTTGTTTTACTGTTTAGTTTTTGGTTTAATGAGGAATTTATGGAGATATTAAGCTCTTTTTTCTTTTAATGAAATAATATGGAAGTGATGATAAAAGATGGAAAATGTTATTTCCAGAACCTTTTTTTTTCTATTTTTAGAGTTATATGTAGCATTTGGTGTTAAAATACGTTACAAATTACAAATTATGAATGCAGGATTGGAGGGTGAATATGCAACACATATTGTTCTGAAAATTAAAAAAGTACTCTGAAATTAATATTTTCCTAAAAGATTTTCGCTCAAATTTAATTGTTTTCCTGGAGTACATTGTAGAATCATTTTTAAGTTTAATTTTACACTTTTTAACTACCAAGTGATATTTCCTTGAATCTAATCCATAAGAATTAGCGAAGTCTGATTTTTATCGGTTCAGTTTCGGTTTTAAAAACAAAATAATGAATTTACCAATTCAGTTAATCATTTCATTAAAACTGCAAATTGCTCAAGCTGCAGCAGTAACAAAACACACAAGATACAAACCAGGCAAATAAAGTACAAATAGCAGTCTAACAAAATGATACAGGTTTATGGAAGGCAAAGAGAGCATATCCTAATTGTCCCTTACAATTTACCAAAAAAAAAAAAAAAAGAGCATATCGGAGTTAGACCTCACAATTTGGTACACGACACGGATAATTAGTGTTTGGGTGCAAAAAATTGGTACACGAACATGAAAGTACACGAACACGAAAAAACACGAATATAATTAGTGTCGGGTTTGGGTTTTCACAATAGATACACGACACGGAACGAAAGTACACGAATTAATGAAATAAATAAATAATTTTAAAAAATATGTATTATTTATAGTATTGCATATTTAGAAAATATATAAGCAATTACATATGAACAATAAATAAAAGTTTCACGACTAATTGACAGTAAGTTATACATTTATATATAAGAAGTATACATTTATATATATAAGTTATATTTACAAATTTTTGTAAAATTGTATGTAATACATATTTTATACACATTTCATTAAAATTTACATAATTAAAATAGTTTTATAATATATAAATTTTAATTAAATTATATTTATATTTTTGTTTAATGTACACAAATACGACACGTAAAGTACACGACGCGTTTTGAATTGGATATGTGTTTCAAATTTAGTACACGAATTCAAAACGGGTCAGATATGGGTTTTACATTCAAGTACACGAAAACACGAAAACACGAAAATACACGACACGAAAGTACACGACACAGTCCATTGCCAGGTCTAATCCAAGTGGTACGGTATCGAAACCTTAAAACCTAAGTGATAGTATTTGAATTAGCAATTTAGTTGTATGAAATGAGGACCTCAATACCTCAAGGTGGGTAATCAAATCCATCATACTTCTTGGATTTTCATTTCATTTCCATTCCAATTAAACCTCCGGTCCATACCCTCCATTCCCATTCCCGATTTCTCGATACTCATGATACATCCAAGCTCCCTTAATTAAAATGAACTGTTAGAGCATCTCCAAGGCCGTTGAGCCCTTAGCTAAAATGCTTTGATGGCACATGTACAGTAGTGAATATAGCCAACTTATCTTAATTTGACCTCTCCAACGGGTTGTTCCCCTTGTGTAAAAAATTAGCCAATCATGAATTGTTGGCTATATATGGCTAAGCATTCCAGACCTGTAAGGGAGTCCACATCAGCTAGTTGAATTTTTTTAACTCCCATTTTCCTCTGCTTCGGTCATTGCAAAACACGTATGTTATATTACATCTTTATTTTAATTATTCTTAATTAATTTTGCGTAAATGTTGATTTTAATACATTTATTTTCTATAATTTAGAGAATACTATTTTAGTTGCAGTTTTATTTTTCATAATGTCAGTATATTTATATTTTAATATTTCATTAAAATTTTAATTTCAAATTTTAAATATATGATAACATTTTTTGATTTGTTAATATTAATTATTAAAATTTAAATTTTACTAAAAATAGATTATTCAAAGTAATAAAACATAATTTTTAAAATATAGCCAACCGTTATAGCTAACACCGTTAGAACAAAACTTTTTACAGGTTCAACAAATTTTAGTCAATCATTATTTAATATTATTTTAGCCAATCATTTTAGCTAACCCCGTTGGAGATGCTTTAAGTAGGTTTCTAAATTCTAACATATGTTACTTTGAGAGTAGAGATTAGAGAATCGCCACCGAGTGGAGGATCACACCTGATAACCCCCCTACAGGTATTTTGGTCATCTTTTTCAAAATCAGTACTGTGGGCCAATGACACAAATTGCCCATCTTTCTTAAAACAAAATTTCACAAAACCACAAATTTCATATACACATCACACTGTGGCAAATGGCAATGGTCTACAGGTATAATAAGCTCAGTTTAGGGTTCCACGGCCTCAATCTCTATTCCACCCTTGGTATTACACTTTTACTTCATGTTATAGTCTGAAAAATGATAGAAGAAAAGTATTGTTGATCAGTATTATATTATTATCGAAAAACTTGATCAGTGCAACATATTCTGTTTTTGGATTACAAGAAAGAAGCCATATCCACCATCTAAGGCGCAGTGTTTAGAACTTAAATAACTCTGCTGACTGGTAACTTGTGTAGACATCCGAGTTCAAACCGATATCCCATAATTGCTAATCTTCGTAACTTTTTTGCTTAGGGCTTGCCTTTCTCGCTTTGCCTCCGTCCCAAGCTTTGAAACCTTAAAGGTAGGACAAAATAAATTAGTCTGTACATCATATATAAAATATATATGACATAACATATATATACATATAATGCAGGTTGATACTTCAGGTAAACCAGCATAAACCATGTCACTAAGCATCTTCATCAGAACAAATCACTTATAAAGGTAGAAACTCGGTAAGCTAAGAACCAAGAAAATGTCAATACAATGTATTATAATATTCAAAGGAGAACGGTTGCGAACATTTTATAATCATTTTGTCTCTATATAATTTATGATGCAAATCCACCTCCCAGAATCTAAGAAAAAATAAACAGATATACCTTTTAAATGAAAGCATGGGCTAATATCTAGAAGAATATATTCGATACCATGGAATAACTAAGAAGAAGCATGGGCATTGCTACTCTGTGTAATTAAAGCATGGACATCATTTTTCCAAAGTACACGTTATTTCTAGTGAAGATCAGACAATCCTTTTAATGTTCTTCAGTTCTTGTATTTCAAAGATGCTATGCGGGTCACGCATTAAGGCAACTATAAACTTCTTACAAGCATGACGAGTAAGTTTCTGTAATTCCATCAATTCATGAATTGTTGCTTCATAACAATGATAGAAGTGCTCAAAATCATAAGTATTAAGATCATGCAAAAATATGGAGCAACCACTTGGCAACAATTTAGACCTAAAAGAAGGATCAGGAATTCACTGAACAGCAGTAGCTTCATGTACTACTGTAGACATCTTCTGGGCTTTAGTGGTCTAATAAAGGTAAGCTTGTAACACACAACTTGTTTACCACATCAAAAGGCTCAAGAATCCTTATGTAATTTCTGGGATATAGAGACATTATGCCACATAGCCTTTTTCTGGGTATTTTATGGAAATACTGTGTATGTTATGTGCCCAAGGATAGTCCTTTGTTCATATTAGAGCAGTATTCATAAGCTTTCTCTACTTTCGAAGAATAATTTGCTTCGGAAATTGAATCCAGCTGTGCTTTTGCGTGAGCTAGCTCAGTGCATTGTTTTGTCATCATGTGTGCTCGTGCTTACATACCAATTCTCTTGTACTTCCCGTCATGCATGGTAACAGGCTAGCAGCCTCTTGAGCCGTTTTTCTAATTTTTAGTTTCCTTCAATTCATTAAAATTCAAAGCTGATATTTTAGGCACTGCTATAAGCTTAAAGGGCTCAACCTAATAAAAACATTAGGTTTAGTAGTCCAGGGAAAAAAGAAAAAATTCCTTGTCACCCTGCATAAATGGTTCTTTACATGATATAATTCCTCATAACCACCTCAAGGTGAAAGAGAACACAAAACAATAAAATGCAATCAATTTAAAAATATCATATTTTCCATACAAGAAAATGCACCACAAGGGTCCAGTGATTTGTCCTCAGATAAACATAAACATGTATTAATTACTACCATCACATGCTTCCTAATTTATTTTGGCAGGAATTTCGACTCTAAATGTATATATTATAGAAGAAGTATAAAGCAGAAATTAAAATAACATGCCTCCAGAGAGTTTAAAGGACAAACAATTTAGCACGATATCACATCCATAGCAAAAACATGCTGTATTAAAATGATCTTATTAAGCAAAGAAATTAAGAAACTACCATGTGAAAAATATCTAAAGACTAATATAAAACACAACACCCATAGGAACTTACTTCTGATCTAAATCGAGATGCTTCTCTTCTAGGTAGCTCTTTGAGGATATCTTTTAAGCCTGAAACATAAAAATGCATGCCACATTACCACCCGTAATACGACACCACAAAATTTTAAGAAAATATAAATGAACTTCGTGACAGATTGTTTTTCACTAAACTCGTACCTGCAGCTTCTCTCTCAATCTTGTAAGCTGTGCGAGTGACACCTTGGATCTGATTTCCAGCTTGTCTGAGAAATATAACATTTCAGATAATGAGAAATGTAATAATCAGTGGCCATAATTCAAATTTCAGGCAAAAACCTGAGTTTTTTCCGTCCTCGCTTCATTTCCTCTTCTGCTTGCAATGCTCCCTTCTAAAAAAGATTAAAATTCACTAATCAGCTAAAATTCATGGATGTACATAGGAATAGCTACAGTCTAAGATTATGAAAAAACAGTATGTGACATAATTAGGTTATTATTCGCTGACTAACAAATTACAAATGCTATGGGCAAGATGAAGTGCAAAATCTGCCACCTTGAGAGTATCCATTTCAATTGTTTTTCCCATTCTTCCCATTTCAAGCATGTAAAGAGATTATCTGTATGTACTACTGTAACAGCCACCCTAATCTGCTTGGTAGCGCAAATCCAGTTAGAGCATCTCCAATAGGGGTGCCAAGAGGAGTGCCAAATCCTATGTGGCATGGCACTCTTGGGTGCCTCCCTATTGGAGTTACAAGGGTGCCCAAGGGGTGCCAAGAGAAGTTGCCAACTTTTGGCACCCTCTTGGCACCTCCTCTAAATAGAAATATTCAAATACTTGTACTAAAAGTATATATTGTCCATACCTATTATATTGTAACTAGTTTTTATATTATTTGTTTGTGGACCATCTAAGCACCTTAACATGGGGTGCCAACTATTGGACTTGAAGGGTGCTAACTTTGACACAAATGAAGCAAAAAATAAAATATTATTATTCATGATGTGTTGGACAAGTTTGGCACCCCTCAAGGGTGCCTCTATTGGAGATGCTCTTATAAGCAACCAAGAAGAATTTTAGATTAATCCATTTTACGAAAACGTTGTAGATTCCAATAGATTTTCCAGGAGAGAAAAACAATCACGTCCCCTGTATACACAGGAAGTGATTAAGAAATACAATGTGATATTGCATCTTTTGTTGGCCTTTAATTTGAATGGGTAGTTGATTCTGCTTCGTCTACTAGGTTGTTGACTTGATTCCACTGTCGTCATGGTGCTCAACTAGTCACGACCAGTCATTTTCAAAGGGTCGATTTGCATAATGTTGAAAAGTCTGCCGACTTGGGAAACTAGGCGGTCAACTGGTTGCATGGGTAGTTGACCACCATGCTCGATCCTATTTACTGTTGACTTGGTTGTAAAATTAGTTTAACCAAGTGCAAGAACACAACTTCAATATTGTCTTGTGTGTGTGTACGTGTAATATGATTTATTACAAGAATGATGCATAACTTCGTCAAACACCTACTGTCAATGCACAAAATAGAAAGAATATAACTTTTCGAAAGAAAAGCCTTCAAAAATTTAAAGTAGTCCATCTTACAGAATATGATCTCTCATAATTTATAAAGATACGTTCTGCAGAAAAGAGAGCAATGGCGCTTCTGTTTGCATGTAAATTGTAAACTTGAAAAAAAAGGTGACCAAAAGGGGAAATAAAGGCATATATGATAGTCAAAGAATAAGTTGCTTAAAGGTCAATCATTACATAAATGCATAAGTTGATGTTCCTCAACAAACCAAAAATAAAATTAAAACCACAAGCCACTCTCTCTCTCTCTCTCTCTCTCTCTCTCTCTCTCTCTCTCTCTCTCTCTCTAATGTCAGAAAAGGTCTTGTCGAAGGGGTCAAGTCATCTGACCATAAGATACCACGGAAACTCTGGCTAAATCAGATCTTAGCTCTTACACATACGGGTCGGAAGTTTGGGAATCGCACGGGAGTTATCTCATTGATGTATAATTGGTTGGAGAGTGTGGTGTCTGTATTCTGTAATGGATATTAGGATGCCAATAAGCAATGATATTATGGTGGTGAGACTGGGGACTTGAGCTCTGTATCAGGTGGCCTGCAGACCGAGATCGGCGAATCTGACTGGGACTACTGGTGACTATGAATGGAATTACTGGCAGCAGTTGGAGGTCAACGAAATGTCAAGGCAGAACGTGCCAATTTAAATTTTTCAAGGGTTAATTAATTTACATACATCTCTTTCTCTTTAAATTTGAAGTAGAATTTTAATACTTTGGGATTACAAATGATAGGTGCTCATTTTGATATTTGTACAGCCACGTAGCTGATGATACTTGTATCTGTGAGTTGTAATTTGCCTAATGGTAAGTTGTGTAAGTTGTGCTTTCATTTCACTATGTGTCCACTGTTAATACTCATACAAATTACCTGTAGACACACCGCAGCAGGTGCTCTAACCTACAACAGGACCAATTATCAAGAACGATGACATTATCGATCTGGGGCCTTCATCCTCATTCTTTGCCTAGACAAGTGGGAGAAACATGGGCTTTGTAGTGACTGTTTCTTATGACCAAATATTAAATAAAGTATGATCAATTATATGCCCCAGTTTTATTTCCTATCAAATACTCAATAATAAATGAATATGACAGGTTCTTAGTTTTTATAAGAACACAGACATATTTATACTAGCATATGCTAACATGATATTGACAGAAAAGTAGACACACCTCCAAAGCTTCACTTTCTTTCTTCAGGCTATCAATAGATTCTTTCAATCTGTTTACCTTAGCCTCCGCTTTAGAAAACAAGGTCTGGATGCAACAACAATTAAAAAAGAAAAATTAGTCATTCAATTCAGGATTCAGCTGTTATGTACTAACTATATTCTGATAATTAGATTAGATTAATGGCACACATGGTATGAGTTATGTATATTCTTGAGTAGAGGTTGGGTCATCGGTATGTGTGTATCAGTATGGGAGGGGGGGGGGGGGTGGAATTAAGGGTATGTGTGGATTTGTGCAGCTGCAGTCTGCATGTAGGTTTGTGTTTTAAGTTGAATTTTCACAACCACAACCAGTTTTGGATTTGAGATAAGACCAAATACTTTGATGAAGTCAACAAGAAACACTAAGAAATGACAGTAGAGAAAACACTACACCCTAGGGCCCTCAACCACACAACAATGACGTTTAATTAAAATCCTTTCGATGAATTATAACAACAAAACATCTACTCAATATGTAATGATTACATGATTATATACAGACTCTAAGACACTGATCATAGTTAGGATAGATGATTCCGTAACTAGATTATCATGAATCACCACACTTGTCCAAAATAAATAACTACATTCATGAAAAGAACTTCTGGTTCTCCATAAGCAAATTTATAACTGGTCATATTCATGTTCACCACTGTTCCCCCTTCCACATATGTTCAGAGGCAAAAAGGTATATTCATCAATATCTACAAGAGCACAAGATGTAATTTGTAAGGACTGATATACTTACCTCCTCACTAGAAAAAAAGCGCATTGACTTGTAGTACAAGGCACGTCTGGGTTCTGCAAATGATAAAATGAGTTATCTAATAGACTAATACATGAAAGGGTTAAATATCAAAGTGGTCACTGAAGTGAACACCATATATCATTTTCATCACTGATCTCAACGGGGTATCGTTTCAATCACTAAAGTCATCATAAACATCAAAAAAATAACTCTAAATATGTGTTCGAAAAGTAAAATAACTTTTCTCGAGTTCTACACATATTTCTTTAATACTACTGCAACCAAATGAAAATTTATGAATTCTAGTATTTCATATAATTTATTTAGATTTTAAAAAATTCATTTACTATTTATTTTTAATTAAATCAAAGTAAATAACTATAAAATTAAAAATAAATAGTAAATAATTTTTTTAAATCTAAATATAATATCATAAATACTAGAGTTCATAACTTTTCATATGGTTGCAGTAGCATTCAAGAAATATGTGTAGAACTCGATATAAATTATTTTTACTTTTCCTACACATATTTAGAGGTATCCGTTTGATATTTATGACGACTTTAGTGATTAAAATGATACCTCGTTAAGATCAGTGATAAAAGTGATATCTGGTCTTCACTTAAGTGACCACTTTGATATTTAACCCATACATGAAATATATAATTTGATATAGTACCCCCTCCCAGACTTTGCCTTTTGAGATTGCTAACCAGGTCAATATTGTTTCGGGGTCCAGTCGAAACACCAAATCTTAATAAACATGTTTTTATTTTAGATAAGTAATAATGATAACATTAAAGATACTAACAAAACAAATATTGTCACTTTTTTTACACAACATACAAACTTTTGACAAGTATAGAGGACAGAATGAGAAACCAAACCCATGAACTCGGTCACGGGAGTGGGCTGCCTTGCCACAAAGGCCAAGACGAAAACCTCAAACTCAAGATTATTGGTACTATTAAAATTTTATCCAATGATGTATACATAACACATCATATTAAATGTAAAATTATGATAAATCTCACACCAGCGACTAAAATATAATAGGAGTATATTTTTCATATTAACTGGTCCCCGATTTATATTACAAACTCTCTAGTAACTGTAGATATACAAGTTATGCAGGGAGAAGTAATATGGTGGCTCTAGTACCCTGATGTGGCTAAGCAACATCCGGCCACTAATTCTATTGCAAATCCTCAGATTATATATATATATATATATATATATATATATATATATATATAAGAAATAAAGATATAACATACTTAAATGAAGGAATGTTAACCGTGGTAGAGCATACTTTTTGAAATAATAAGACCTGATGCAAGGACGACTCCGCTTGTCAGTAAAGGATTGGCAGCAGCAAGAAGTATCCCGTCTACAATCAGATGAGAGGGAATTCAGGTCATGGGAATACAATTATCTGACATATTAGAGAGTATCCATATTTTAAAAGAATTTTATAACTACACCAAAAGACCTTTAATCTTTCCAAATGCAAGATTCTCATATGCATTGTACTCAGACTTTAGCTCTTCCAGATAATCCTGCAATCATATTTTTGTTGTAACCAACCAGAAAATTTTAGAAAATATTAAACATTAGAAATATGACATGAAATTTTTGATTAGTGACGGATCTAATCAGAAACTAATTCAAATGTAACAATTATAATAATTGGATGTCTTGGTCAAGGTTCTATAATGCATAGCCCAAATGATACGAAGCTGGAATCACCTTGCGTCTTTCACGGGTACTCTGATGGTATATGCAAGTTAATTTATCCGATGTTCATTGGTAAACATATAAAATTTTGAACCCAGACGTTTAAGAAAAAGTTGAGTAAAACAACACTAAAATCTATCAGCTGAGAATGTCTAGAATTAGAATGATTACAAAGTACTGGTAGATCTCTTCAGAACTCAAAAACAATAACAAAATTTGACGTTTTTTCACCCTTTTAAAAATATATGAACTGCCCCCACAATTTAAAATATAAGGTATCTCCTCAAATTATACTCGGTGTCCCTCGAAGAAATATTTCTGGATCCGCCACTAGTTGCATCCCAGATACAAAATTAAGTAGATTAATCACAAGGTTTATTTTCTATAAACCAAGAAAGATGAAGTCTACAAATACCTTAAAATGAAAATCTAGTGTGGTTGAAGAGGTGGAGCCAGTCACTTGTAATAACTTATAACACAACGAAGTCCACAAACGCTCAAGGTAGACCACACCGACCTCATAATTCATATATATTGAAACCATGTCAAAAGGCTTCGTTTCTACTTTCTAGCCAACTCCAACAAGAGTACTCTATTAATACGCGGTCTCGTCATCACTCTCAATTCAGAGTCGCGTGCATTAATTCTAAATTCTTCCCCACTTCAAAACTCAAGGCCTAGTCTTCTTAAGAGAAAGGGAGAACAATAATATATAAGAAATAAATTAATCACTAGTCAATTATTTTCTTCCTATTGTTTATAGACTCGTTGATGAATCATCGCTTTTCTCTAAAGTAAATTTTCAAGCAAGCAAGATTAAATGCCCCGGTATTGTGCATTTGATCCCTAGACCCTAATCTACCTATCTCCTTTAAATCTCAACCCTTTTTCCGTTCCGTACATCACCCACACCTCAACACACCATCCCTCCCATTCTAAACTTTCCGAAACTCACCAACACACACAAAACCTCACCCAATACTTTCCCCGACTCGCAATTCAAACTACCAACTCATCCCTCTCTCACCCTCAATCACCCTCAATCACGAAACATCCCAATTCACTTACACATCACAATCAAAAACACAATTCCACATCATAATTTCTTGAAATCCGAAACACCCAAAACTAACAAACCAACAATCCTAAACAATCAAAACTACATTCCAAAACAATCACACACACACCATTCCGTTCCAATTCATTTCATTTCTCGAAAAATTATCGAAAACATAACATAAAAATACACAAATATCCCCATTATCACAACTAAAAACACATTTCCACATCCCAATTTCTCGAAACTTAAAACACACAAAACTAACAAACCAACAAGTCCTAAACAATCAACATAACATTCCAAAACAATCACAACATAGCTTAAAAATACACAAATACCCCCATATGACAACTAAAAACGCATTTCCCCATCCTAATTTCTCGAAACCCAAAACTAACAAACCAACCATCCTAACTAATCAACATAACATTCCAAAACACTCAAATACATCCCATTTCATTTCTCATAAATATATCGAAAACATAGCTTAAAAATACACAAATACCCCCATATGACAACTAAAAACGCATTTCCCCATCCTAATTTCTCGAAACCCAAAACTAACAAACCAACCATCCTAACTAATCAACATAACATTCCAAAACAATCAAATACATCCCATTTCATTTCTCATAAATATATCGAAAACATAGCTTAAAAATACACAAATACCCCCATATGACAACTAAAAACGCATTTCCCCATCCTAATTTCTCGAAACCCAAAACTAACAAACCAACCATCCTAACTAATCAACCTAACATTCCAAAACAATCAAATACATCCCATTTCATTTCTCATAAATATATCGAAAACATAGCTTAAAAATACACAAATACCCCCATATCACAACTAAAAACACCCAAAACTAACAAACCAACAATCCTAACTAATCAACATAACATCCCAAAACAATCAAATACATTCCATTTCATTTCTCATAAATATATCGAAAAAAACATCATAAAAACACAAATAAAATCAAAATCTTACAGCAGTAACAGAGAGATGAGCAGCAGAAGTATCACGAATCTGATTGAAACGAGACTGGGCCAAAGAAATAGCGGAATCCAAAGAATCTTGAATGGTTTTCTGGGCTATTTGGGCCTGCTGGACTGCGTAATCGATCCACACGATTTCTTCGTGAATGAGTTTGGTTTTGAAATCATCTTTAGAGCTTTTTTCAGATGATGTTTCTTCCCCCATTGTTTGTGTTGTGTCTCTTTTTTCTCGCAACTTTCAAAGCTTGTGTAATAATATTCTTCGGTTCGCTTGCTAATTTAAATAAGTTTTTTTTCGTAATTTTACGATTTTCTGAAAATATTTGTAAAAGTACCAATGATAATGTTGTATTTGGTTACATCTAGTTGCGCAGACTTGCGGTTAAAAAAAATAAATTATATTTTTGTATTTTTTTATAAGAAAACTAAATATATAAATGGTTTGTAGATGAAAATATTTTTTTGGTTTTTTTTGGAATATATTGCTTTTATTCTGATAATTATGATTTTTCTATATTCTAATTGTCTTCTTGTTCATTTGATTTACGTCTTATATTTTAAATTACAAATTGTATTGATAATTATTAAGAATAAAAAATTATGATAAACTAAATTTGTGTCTCATGTTCGATAAAATTATTTGTCTCCCTTTGTGTAATTCTAATCGAGAATTCCTTTCGGAATTTTGAGTTATTTGATTCTATTATATTTTTTTAAGTGTTCAAGATACAATTGGACGATCGAAAAGAAAAAAGAATATATGTATTTCTAATTTTTTTATCATCAAAATGATTTATTGAGTACTCTCTACAAGGATGACTACTGAAGTTGGAACGAAGTGTTAGCTATATAAGTTATAACTCCAAAATATCTTGCATATTATTCGATTCTACTTCGTTATAATTGGTTGATGTTGTCTGCGTACATAAATCACAACACAAAAGCACGTAGACTTCGTTTGATATTGCGGCAGACCGTAACATCAGTTTTTTTTTTTAGAAAACAGCTAAACACTATTTAGTAGTATTGATCTGAAACAAGGAAATTACATTTTCGTATTCCTCAAGTCCAGACTATTTCCTTAAACCCGGTCCAAAATTAAAAGGAGTACACTCAAGTTTTAAAAGTACATAAATTCGGTCAAAAATATAGATTACTCTTCATTCAACTACCAAATTTTTAATATTTCGTTTTTAATAATACTAGCGTAAAACCCGTTCGTTGCACGGATTATTTTTAATAATTATTATTTTTAATATTTATGTTTAAATATTTATTTAATTGCATTTGTTAAAAAAAATAAGTAGGCGTGTTAAACTGTTTTAAATAATTAAAAGTATTAAAAATAGGTTTTAAAATAAATAAGTAATGATTTGCTCGTAATATTTTTGAAAAAGGAGGAGTTTTATTAAGAAAAAATAGAAAATGTAACGTGTTTGAGTTGAGAAATGTAATTGTCTCTGATTTTTTAAGAAAAAGAGGGGGGTTTTTAGAAAAATAGAAAATAAAATGTATTTTAGCTGAAAAGGTAATTGGTTATAAATAATGTTATTATTTAATAATAATTTTTTAAAAATAAGTAAGTGTGATTAAGTAAAATTACAAAGTAACTGCGATGCAAAATTAAAATAAATAGTTTAAAACTTGTGCGATACACGGATTGTTTATAATAGTTGTTATATTTTTTATTTATATATTAATATTTTATTAATTGCATTTGTTAAAAAAATAAGTAGTTATGTTAAAATAGGTAAATTTATTTAAATAATTAAAATAGGTTTTAAAATTAATAAATAAAGATTTTTCCTTGATATTTTTGGAAATGAGGATTTTTGATAAGAAAAAATTAAAAAAAATTAATATTTTTTAGTTAAAAATCCGTGATATTTTCAGAAACGGTGAAGATTTTGTTAGAGAAATAAAATAAGTAGGTATGTTAAAATAGATAAAAAAAATTAATAATTAAAAACATTAAAATATGTTTTAAAATAAATAAACATTAAAATATGTTTTATTAATATATTAATATTTTATTAATTGCATTTGTCAAGAATTTGTGTGTGGTATTTTTTAAATCATATAAAATAAATAAGAACATACAAAATAATAATAATAACTCGTGCATTGCACATGATATAAGCTAGTAGATTTTAAAATAAATATAATTTAATCACATTTAACTTAAATATAATTTTTAAATAGTAATTAGAAAATAATACATATTATCATATTTAATAAATAGTTCTTTTAGTTGGAAAAAAATAATTCCCCGTGATTTTTTAGAAAATAAGGGGATTTTGTTAGAAAAAATAGCAAAAATCATGTATTTTAGCTAAAAAAAGTAATTGATTATAAATAATGTTATTATTTAATAATATTTTTTTAAATAAGTAAGAGTAATTAAGTAAAATCATAAGTAACAACCGACCGACCGACCAAAATTTTAATGTTTCGTTTACGGTATAAATAAATAGATAGTATAAATAGATTTCAAGCTACCATTTAGTAGAATTTCACATAATATTTTCAACGGTAAAAAGATTTATCGGTAGAAAAATACTCTACCTAAGTTTCTTAAAAGTTAAAATCATGTTTTCATCAATATTTTTCATAAATAACGTACCAATGAATGAAAAAGTTATGCAAAAATAAGGTGGTGTGCAATATTTTATAAATTTTACCCAATAAGAATATATCTAATTTAACATGATATTTTATATATTATTTACATTATAAATGTAACGGTTCAATTTTTTTTTTTTTGATTAAAAAATACATCATATACAAAATCAATTTCTATGTAATTTAATGTATTTATTAAATTTTGCGTAATATTTTAATTCGTACGGTTGTATTTGAGAAAAAATAATTGAAAATATGAATTAATAAATACTTAGGTAGAGAAATTTTCTAAAGTGTTAGGTATATTTTCTTTACCCTATTTTTTTCAAAATCGAATATGAAGAATGAAGAAATAAATAAATAATGCCTAAGTCATGTTTTATAACTTTTGAATCTTTGGCCCAATATAGAATTTATCCCGCCTCCTTTTTCATCTAATAACAAGGCCGGCCCATTTTGTTTTCGTATTTTTACTTCTAGTCAATTATTAAATCAAGTGGACCGTTTCCATTATCTTCAATTCTTCATGATGCCAAAAAAAAAAAACCCAACTATTCACTAGCATCACGTGCATTTTTCTAGCTAATATAGCCTAACACAAACAAGTTCGTGTTTAAGGTTTATATTTAAAATAAAATTAAGATATTCATATGACTTGACCAAGTTCAACCGTTATCAACTTCCACTTAAATTTTAATTATAGGATCTGTTTGGGATTGTTGTTAAAAATCATCGTGCTGTTGAAAAAAGTGTTGTTAAAATAAGTGCTGTTGTGAAAATCAGATAACTGTTTGGTAATATTTTTGATATATGCATGTTTTGGTATATAATATAAAAAATTAATATTTTTGGTGAGTTTTGATGTTGAAACCAGTAGTCGCTTGCCGCAAAAACTGAAAAGCAGTTTTTTTCAAAAGCACGGGGGACCTGCTTTCTCTAAAAACAACTTTTCAGCCAAAAACGCTTTTCAGAAAATCAGTTTTTAAATTTTACAAACACTTTTTTAGCTGTTTTTCAGAAAAAAACTGTTGTTGCTGTCTGCAACAGCAATGCTAAACGGAGCAATAGTATTTTATTATTATTTCTCATATTTGAAGATAAAGTAAGCTTACATAATTACTTTATAACAAGAAAATGACAAATATTCATAGATAAATTTTTTTAAAAACAATTAAAACGAGACGAAATGAGTATTTTACAACAAAAGTTTTCGAACCAAAAGAAAAAAAAGTGATGAAATGTTACAACAGAAGCAAGAAATATTATAATAGACATAAATAAAGAACACAGATAAGCAAAACAGAAAAATTTTATTGATCTTCAATATACATATATTTAGGTTATGACTTGAATATTACAAAAAAAACTCAGAAAATATGTCAAAAACAAATAATTCTAATATATAACAGAAAATACGGTAAAATCGTTTGGGACATTATGATTCAAGGTCTATTCTAGGAAGGAATATCATTCAACAACAACTTTAAGATTCATTTTTAGTACCGACACACGTACAAGTTGCTTATGCAATGAATGTGGAGCGGAATTCGATAAATTTATAAAATATCAACTTTGTCGTGTTACATCAAATAGTTCCATAATGGCGCTAGGCCATACCACAGGCTGTATATTGTAGGTCCAATATATACCCTGAATATTTAACTTCATCATACAGCCTCATGTACTCATAAAATTGTACAAAAATCGTACTTTTGATTTCATTTGGGTTTTGTGAATGCATGCATATTCGTTGAGTACCAATAGGTGTACTACAAATCTATATGGATTTTGTTTGCTAGATCAAGAGTGAATGTGTAGTGTCACCTCTTACGGAATAGATGTTTGATAGGTTTGTTCAACCAACATCAATAAATAGGCATCCTCACCGAAAAAAAACATCAATAAAAGGGCATAAGAGCAAGTTTAAATGTCAAATATAAAATAATTGTAATGCCTACTATAATATAATATTGAAAAGATGAATCACATTATAATGATAGTTGCATTTTGAGGTTAAATTATTTTAGTTTAACTATTTTTCTATTTATCTTTTTCAACTTCTATGTAAAGTACTTTAAGATAGTTTAAAATAGTTTTTTTAAAACTTTTTAATGGAGTACAAGTTAAAGTTATTACACATTGACAAATTCAAATATAAATTCCAAAATGAAATTATTTATATCTGCTCGTTATCAGATCGAATCCTTGTCGAGTCGAATCATTAACGGATTAGATATTTTTTTTGAATGATCCACATCCGCTTATTTAGCTATGGATCGGAACGGGTCGGGGAGGATATCTGATCCATTGCGTTCCTAATCAATTGTGTATTTTGTGTAGTTAAGTATGCGAAAACAAATAAATTATGTGTTTCCGTTCTTTTTTTATTCAAATTATGCATTATGTGTATCTCAATTCTTAACTATCATAATTGAGTAATTTGTGTATTTGAAATTTATAAAAATAATTGATATAATATTTTTTTTTAATATTTTTCATATATTTTTTAATAATTGATATATACTAACTTAGAAACTGTGCGATGAACGTATTCTTTTTAATATTATATGATTCTTTGTCAAATTTGAATTAAAAATTTTAAGGCATGAATTCCGTAAGCTTTAAATTTAAAATAATATAGTTTGACAGTTGTTGTGGAATAAAAACTAGGTCTTCAAATCGCAGTTAAGGTTTCGTGAATTTAATGCTAGGGTTGATGAGCTTAAAGATTTAATGGCTAATCTTGCGTTTCGTGACTAAATCGGTCCTCGCAAGATGCCTACGTATCTCAATTCGTGATTGAGAATCAAGCCAAAAAACGTAGTTCTGAGTTAAGGGGTTAGACCCTTTATATAGGCGTCAGGAGCCTTATATTTAGAGTAGGGTTAGGATACTTGGGGACCAAGTCTCGGTAGATAAATATCGACTTCCTTGGAGGACAAGTCTCCTTCTTGACGGTGGATAATGATTGATTCTAGATCCTTCCTCGTAGAAGTTGTTTCCATATAAGAATAGTTTTAAAAACGGACTTGTATTGAAACAAGCCTGTACTGGACGTCTCCTAGTATAGGTTGTATTTCTAGCCCAAATATTAATTAGGGTTTTGGGCATCATTAATGGGCTTCATTTATGGAACAACTAAATTTAATTAATGCAACATTAATTATATTTTTAGGGCTTATTTTTACCCATATCATTTGCATCCCAACTTATGGGAAAACTTTTCAAGCTTTCGTAGAAGTTAAGATGGTCTTAATCGGGACTTAGAATCCTAACAACACTAAATGGTGCTTAACGACGCTAAACAGAGCTAAATGATGCTAAACGATGCTAAACGATGTTAATCAATCATTAATTAGGATTAATGAAACCTTAATCAAATTTTACTTTGCAAAACTTGCGAAAATAAAATACTTAAAAAATCGGGAAAATCATATTTTTCAGGACGGGGGAGGCCAAACCGGGCGCCGACCGGACAGGGGGGCCACCTGGCTCGACCCCACCTGGTCGGCAGGCCAACCAAGGGTCCTGCTCGGCAAGCCCTGCTCGGCGAGCGCCTCCCAGGTGACCTGCTCGGCAGGCCCTGGTCGGCGTGAGCCTTCCAGGCGACCTGCTCGGCGGATATTTTTTATTTTTATTTTTTTTGAGCTTCGAGCTTTTTTGTTTTCATTATTGAATCATTATTTTCAATCGTGAACTGGAATCCTTGATTCTAATTGTGAACTCGAATCCTTGATTCCAATCGCGAACTTAAATCCTTGATTCCAATTGCGAACTTGAATCCTTGATTTAGAATAGATCTCAATTCTTTGAAAAATATTTCTCCTTCTCTTCTTAATCATTAGTGTTATAATCCCTAATTAGGACTAACATTTGGTCTTAATGGCTTCTCAAGCTTAATTAACCCTACCATTAGGGTTAGTCATTTCATGGCCTTCTCAGCTTCGATTTTATTTCGTTTATTTCGTTTCTTGTTCGAAAGTGGAGTAGTTTTCTCGATTCTTTTCGAGTTTGTTAGCTCCTTTTCGTTATTTTCAGGATAATAAACCTACAAACGCGAGTCGTCCCTAGATACAACCTGATATCTCAGGTCAATCTTTTTCTATAAAAGAGTGGGGGGTGGAAGCATTTCATTCATACTTCTTACTTACAAAATTTCTCACTTACTAGCTCTTTTGCTTTAGCTTGAATTTCTGCACATGTTGCTTCTCATCAAGAAGCTCAAATGGCTGATGAAGGTCCAATTTCCAACTCCTTGTTTCAGAAGCTTCAGCTGAGGGGCAAGACTCGTGGTTCAAAAGGTAAGAAAATTCCTCCTCCTGGTGTTATGGAGCATCATTTACCTTCTTTATTTCAAGTGTTGAATGAGTTGGGGGATGTGTTCCCTAACAATGTTGAGTTTGAAGCATTCAAGTACCCTAGCATTATGGAGAAATCAGATGCAAGAAATATGGCTTTCCACCCAGAAATTAAGGTTAGAGCTCCTAACCCCGCAGACAGAACATGTAATTGGCATCCAGAAGAATTGTTTGTATACAAGGAAGCCATAGTTTATGGTTTCAGGTTTCCTGTCCACACTTTTGTAACTAGATTGTTAGTTGAGGCCAAGGTTAACCCTTGCAAACTTTATCCCAATTCATGGAATTTTATCTTCATTTTTATGGTGAGATGTCACAGGGAGGGTATTCCTCTCAGCATCCCTTAATTTGTTCAGAAGCATCTTTATGTTTAGGAATAACGCCTTAACAAGGAAAGGTTGGGTTTCTTTTTAGCACCGTCCAAGTGTTCCTCATATTATGAATGCATCTTCTCTTCCCAACAAACTTCATGAATGACAATATGACTTTGTCGTCCTCCATTGGAAAGGAAGTGATTGAGGGTGACATTTCAGAACAAGTTTCAACCATGTTGTGGATCCAGGAAATTTTCTCCTAGAACTTGGTCATCCCCAACTCTTGATGAGAGATAAACTCATTCGCGATAATGGCCAAACTAAATTTTAGGAGTTTCTAAACGAGAAAGGACTTGTTGAGGTCGGCATTAGCTGCATTTCTCTTAAGGGTAATTTTATTGCATTTTTACTCATCTTGAATCATGTTTGTTCTTATTTCGACATTTTTGTGTTGTTTCATTTCAGCTGCCGAAGAGATTGATAGCGAGCCTTGCATGAAGGCTCAAATTACAAAAAGAATGATCAAGAAGGCTAAAAAAGAAGTGAATCTTCCTCCCCCTAAGGTTCCCACATTTCTGCAACACTATCAAAAGTCGGGGAAGAGATACAGAGATGCTGGAGGCAGCATCAAGACAGCCTTTCAACCCGAGTGGGGTATCTGTGATCAAGACTCCGTTTCTGGGAGCTCACTCCTAGCCTTAGATTAGTCTAAGTGTGCTATCACTCCTACTGACCAAGTAGCGATTGTGTCCTCCACTGGCCTTGAAGAGGGAGAACAGTTGGGCTCTCAAGCCATGTATCAGGTATACACTTTATTTATTTATTGAGTTAGCTTTCATGTTGAGGCCAACATTCCTAACTCATTTTATGTATATGCAGGCTAATGTGTTATTTCAATCTATCGTTCACCAAGCCAAGGCCTTCAAGGAGAAGGAGAGGATCTTGTCTAAGGCCAAGTCCAAGGTTGACAGATATTTAAGAGAGTGGGAAGCCAGAGCTTATGCTGCTGAGGAGGAAGCCTCTAATTGTAGAGGAAAGTTCTTTGCCTTGGAACATAAGACCAAGAAGGATGAGAGCAACGTCATCATCAACTATTTGAACTCAGAGACATTCCTTCAGTTCATGGATAAGCATGACGAACAACTTTGTCACGAATTTCTTCATTCGGGTTGGGAGAAGGTCATTACTTCTATTGGCGATGCTCACCCGGAGATGATTGAACCTGATCACTTTCCTAGTCCTTGGAAAATGGTAATCAACCGCGCTTCTGGTTCTGGTACTAAGACAGTACCTCAGACTTCTGGCTCTGGTTCTAATGGAACCAATCGAGCTTCTGGCTCTGGTTCTAAGGGAGCAAACCGTGTTGTAAACTCGACATCTCCCGGGAAGGGAAAGGTCCGTTGTGCTCTCCCGGGCAAAGGGGTTCAGAATGAGCTCAGCTCCTCATCCTCTTCCGAGGAAACATCTGAGGAGTCATCAAAAGAAGAGTCTGAAGAGGAAGCTGGCGAGATTGTTCTGGAGGGCCAATCGGCTCATGGTGACGATGCTGGAAGTAGCTCCGATTAGTCGATGTTCGACTATTTATGGCCTTGCACGGCTTCTGTTACCGTATGTGGCATTCTATCTACTTAGCTTTTATTTGGGGTCCTTTCATGGACTTAAGACTTTATTTGATCTTTGTATCTTAACTCTCTGATCCTTCGAGATTTTCTATCTATGCACGTTATTTATGTTATATCTTGTTGTCTTATCTTTTCGATACTTGGCCTTTTGATTTGTATCTTATCATAGCTTGGTATAGATAAACAAACATAAAACATAACACTTGCAAGAAAATCCTTTCATAGATGATAAAAATGGGTTCAACCCTTACATAATACTCTACTTCCTACTAAGAGCTTTGAAAGCTCAGAATGGTTTCGTCGAGTTTATTTCTACTTCCTACTAGTGGATCCTGTTAGGAAACACTAAACATAATAAACTTTCAAGTTTGAGGCATGCCAAGTTTTTGGAACCTCAATCCCTTCAAGGGTCTCCAGCTTGTATGAGCCTCGTCCAAACACGTTTTTGACTCTATACGGTCCTTCCTAATTATGGGCTAACTTTCATTTTTGTCCAACTCCAGATGCTTCAATCTTCCTGAGAACCAAGTCACCTTGACGAAAGAACCTTTCCTTGACCCTTAGGTTATAACAGAAAGAGGCTCATTTCTGTTGTTCCATGATTTTAACATTTGCTTCATCTCTGACTTCATCAATCAGGTCAAGAGCCAACCTCATACCTTCTTCGTTTGATTCAGGCTCAAAGGCTCCTACTCTCGGGGACGTGTGAATGATTTCCACTGGCTCGACGGCTTCTGCCCCATAAGCCAGCAAGAACGGAGTTGCTCTTGTAGTAACTTTGCAAGTTGTACGATATGCCCTAAGTATGGGGAGCAACTCGTCCACCCAAGTATTCCTTGAGCGTTCAACCCTCTTCTTTAGTCCATCAAGGATGATTCGATTGGCCACTTCAGCGTGTCCATTTTCTTGAGGGTGAGCGACAGAAGTGAAACGTAGTTCAATGTCGTTGTCCTCACAATACTTTCTAAAATCTTCATTGTCAAATTGTTTCCCGTTATCTGTAACAAGGATTCGTGGGATTCCATATCTGCATATCACGCTTTCCCATAAGAAGTTCATTACTTGTTTGGTGGTTATCTTGGCTAGAGGTTTAGCCTCAATCCACTTAGTGAAGTAATCAATTGTAACTATCAAGAACTTCCTTTATGCATTTGCTACTAGAAACGGACCAAGTATGTCCATTCCTCACATGGAAAACGGGATGAGTGAGTTAATAGATGTCAACATCTCAGGTGGTTGTCTCACAACAGGTGCATGTTTCTGCCACCGTTCACACTTCTTTACATAGTCTTTTGCATTAGCAATCATAACTGGCTAGTAGAAGCCTAGACGGTGATTTTATGACAAGATCCCTTCAATTAAGGCCTACCTTAGTGCTCTCACTGTCAAATTTTGTGCCTCCAAGGCATTGTTTGGCAACCAACCAGTTTCCAGGTGTGCTTTGATGGGATCTATCCAATAGCTGCCAACACCAATAGGTGCTATCAGTTTTCCATTGATACTTGGGGTCTTCAAGACTTGGAAGTATACACTCCCGACATAGTTTTCTATTTCTGAAGAAGAAAAATTAGACAAGGCATCGACCTTCATGTTTTCTTCTCTATGAATGTGCTCCACATAGCATTCATCAAACTGAGTCATGATGGCTTTCACAAGCTTCAGATAATTGGCCATAATTTCATCTCTGGCCTCGAATTCTCCATTTACTTGCGAGATTACCAATCTTGAATCTCCACAAACTTTAAGAGTTTTAACTCTTAAGGCTCCAGCCAAGCCCAATCCAACTATCAAGTCTTCGTACCTGCTCAATGAGAAATCCAAATTTAGTGCATACTCAATGAGAAATCCATCAGGACTTTGCAGATTCAGACCTGCTCCACTTGATTTTGTTTTTGATGCTCCATCAAAATAGAGCACCAAGTATTTCTTGCATACCGTCTCTTCATCTTGTTTCCCAGCCTCTTTGCCCTCCAAGGGTACTATCTCCTGCCCCCCGACTTCTTGGTTGTCGATGGTACATTCAATCATGAAGTCAGCAAGTGCCTGTGCTTTTATGGTCGTTCGAGGCTTGTACTTAATGTCAAATTCTCCTAACTCAATCGCCCACTTGATCAACCTCCCACTAGCCTTTGGGTTGTGTAGGATGTTTCTTAATGGTTGATCAGTAAGGACCTCAATCTTGTGCGCCTGAAAATACGGGCGTAGCTTTCTTGAAGCCATGATCAGAGCCAACACAAACTTTTCTATGTGTTAGTAGTTCACTTCCGCTCCATGCAAAATTTTGCTCACATAATAAATGAGTTTCTGAACCTTCAACTCTTCTTTAACCAAAACAGCTCCCAATGCGGTGTTTGAAATGGCCAGGTTTAGATAGAGCGTTTCTTCGGGTTTTGGTTTTGCCAATAATGGTGCTTCAGTCATGTATTTTTCAAGGCCTCAAAGGCTTCTTGGCTTTCTACTGTCCATTCAAAAAATTTCATATTTTTCATGGTTTTGAAGAAGGGCAAGCATTTCTCTCCAGATTTGGAGATGAACCTCCCCAAGGCTTCTATTCTCCCAGTGAGTCTCTGAACATCTTTGACGAAACATGGTGGTTCCATATCCAGAATTGCTTTAATCTTATCGGGGTTAGCCTCGATTCCTCTTTTGGAGACCATCAAACCCAAAAAATTTCCCGATCCAATGCCAAAGGCACACTTAGCGAGATTCAACATCATCTTATGGTGTTTCAACACTTCAAATGCCTCTCGGAGATGCTCTATATGATCGGCCTTATCAAGGCTCTTGACTAACATGTCATCCACATAAACTTCCATAAACTTTCTAATGAGGTGCTCAAAGATTTTGTTCACTGATCTTTGGTATGTTGCACCAGCATTCTTGAGTCCAAACGCCATAACCATGTAACAATAAACACCAAAGTCAGTGATGAATGATACCTTGGGAATGTCATCCTTGTGCATCTTAATCTGATTATACCCATTGAAGCCATGCATGAAGCTTAACATCTCATGCCCCGCATTGGAATCTATCAATGTGTCAATTCTTGGTAGAAGGAAACAATCCTTAGGGCAAGCATCGTTCAAATTCGTGAAGTCTACACACATTCTCCATTTTCCATTGGCTTTCTTAACCATTATCGGGTTAGCCAACCATTCGGGGAATTGAATTTCTTCAATAAATCCTGCTTCCAAGAGCTTATCTACCTCTTGCTTCATGGCCTCTTGCCTTTCGGGAACAAAATTCCTCTTCTTTTGCTTTACCGTCTTCCTTTCTGGATTTACATTTAACTTGTGGGTTATCAACTGGGGATCAATCCCTGGCATATCGGTTGTTGTCCAAGCAAAAACATCTTCGTTTTCTTGGAGAAAAGATGTGATCCTCTCCTTCAAAGGTTCAGGCAACAGTGCTCTGTTGTAAGTGACTTTATCTGGTTAACCCGAAACTAAGGGGATGGGAATCAAGTCCTCACCTAGCTTTCCCCTTGTTTCTTCATTATCCCTTGAATCCATATCTTCGATTGGGAGAACCTGCCCCCCCCCCGACTCCATCAGGCCTAAATGCGGCTACATAGCAACTTCTAGCCATCTTTTGATCTCCTAGTTCTTCACCAACCCCGTTCCTTGCAGGAAACTTTATTTTCAGATGGTATGTTGAGGCGACAGCCTTGAAAGCGTGAAGGCATGTCCTTCCAAGGATTGCCTTGTAAGTCGAGGTTGCCTTTATAACCAATAAGTTTAGCATTTGAGTTGCTGTCTTCGAGCCTTGCCCGATAGTCATAGGGAGCTGAACTGTTCCTTCTACCTTGGATTCGACTCCATTGAATCCATATATGGGCATATTCGAGGGTGTTAACTGAGAGTCTGTGTACCCCATCTTGATGAAGGCGTCATGGAACAAGATGTCCACAGAAACTCCATTATCAACCAGAACCCTCTTGGTTTCTGAATTGCCTATCACAGGTATGATGACCAATGGGTCGTTATGGGGAAATTTCACCCCTTTTAGATAAGAATCATCAAAGCTAATTGCTACTTTTGTCTTGGCATGTTTCGATGCTTCTCCCATAATAGTCATTACTTCCCTTGCATAAGCTTTTCTTGAGTTTCGATAGGACCCAACAACAGTTGGTCCTCCAAATATCATGTTGATAACCAGAACTCGGGGTCTCGGATTACAATCTTGATCGTTATCCTTTCTGTCATAGTCTCTCTTTTCATAGTTTCTTCTCTAGTTTCCTCGATTTCCATCTTTGGTGAACTTATCAAGTTTTCCTCTTTGGATTAAGAACTCAATTTCATCTTTAAGTTGTCTACAATCATCAGTATCATGACCAACTTCTTTATGGAACCGACATAATTGGTTCTTGTTTCTATTCTCCATATCAGTCCTTAGTGGCTTCGGCCATCGGAGATCAACATCCTTCTCAATGTCCATCAGAATTTGACTTCTGGGAGCATTCAATCTTGCGTACTCAGTGAATCTTTGTCCATGATTGCCTTTCTTTGACGGGGGATCAGAATCTTTAGTTGTTCAAGGATACTTGTCCCTTGCATCATATTCTTGAGATTCTTTCCTTTTCTTCCCGTTTCCGTTTCCCCCAACAGTGGGTTCATACTTCCTCATGCTTTCCTCAGCCTTGATATACTTTCCAGCCCTATCTTGCAGCTTCAACATGCTTTCGGGCGGATGTTTTGCTAATGATCTCTTGAAGTGACCATTAGTAGTTCCTTGTTGCAGGGCTATCATAGCTACTTTATCTTCCAGATCCGGGACTTTCAGAGCCTCTCTGGTGAATCGATTTATGTAGTCCCTCAAGGATTCATTCTTGCCTTGTTGAATACTCATGAGAGAAGCAAAACTCTTCTCATGTACTATTCCACTAACAAACTGATTGATAAACACCTTGATTAATTCTTTAAAGGATCCAATAGAATTAGGAGGGAGGAGACTATACCAATGTTGAGCCATGCCCCCAAGGGTTTGTGGAAACACTCTACACTTGACTGCATCATTAGAAGGCTGCAACATCAGTGCGTTGGAGAAAGTTCTCTCATGATTAGCAGGATCTCCCGTTCCATCATAGGCCTTGATGGTTGGCATATTAAATTTCCTGGATATATGAACCTTCATGATATCCTCAGTAAAGGGGGTATAGGATCATCTGGATCTCCCAAATGCAACAACACTGTAGGATCACCTCTCGGGACTTCAGCCCTCTTTGTTTTTCTCGGCGGAGGATCAAGATTTATTACCGGAACCCTCCCGGTTGATTTGTGTCTTGTTCTAGCTGCCTCATCCTCTGCCAACACCTTTTTAAGCCTGTATTAACTCAATGATCCAACAAAACAACACCAAAGACCCTAATATCTTACACACACAAGTTATAGCCTTAGAAACTATACACAGTAACATTAGTTATTACAAACCAAATATACTATCCAGGATCTCACTCTATCAAATACAACCTCTACATGAAGTTATCACAACCCATATCTGTAAACAACTCACTAATGATAGCTAAGCTTATCCAGCTTACTCATGCAATATCCTTCATGAGCTGAACTATCTCAAGGGTGGATCTTCCATTTCGTTTCTCTCATGATACGGAGCAAACCGATCATGTTCTCCTTGTACAAAAAATAATTTTTAATAAAACAAGAATGAGCGAAAGAATGCTCGGCAAGTTAAGTAGTCACTAATATAAAGTTTTTCCAACAATATAATAGTAGTACAAGATTTTCTAATTTAAAGTATTCATACTTAATATGAAATTTAGAATACCACCAAATGAACGAATCTAGTTCATAATTTTGAAAGACACTATCCGTGGCTTAGCACGGTCTTTAGAAATCAACAAGTACGTAGTTCTGGATACTGCAAGATGAACAACACTAGTTCACAAGTTTTGAAATATCTTTGTCTTTCGTCAAAACATTTCATACAATTCAAGATACTGTAACAGAAAATATACTTTTCAACCACTGTCAACTTTATCAGTAACCCATCACCTAGGCTTTCGTTACAATGTTACAGTACAATTCCAATTGGAAGAATGGGACCTTCAGGAGTACACCACGATACACGATGATCAGTCGTTGTATCGCAAATGTAACTTTTCTACTAGTAGAGGAAGATACCATTATTCGGTTATCACCCTAGTCGCATATTACTTTTAATTGCGTCCCGGTACACGAAGTACCTATGCTTAAATGTGCGTCCCGGCATTTGAAGTACCTCTGCTAACATTTACATGTGCGTCCCGATACTCAAAATACCACTGCTTATAATATCCCGTCCTTTGATGAACCCTATCATTATAATTGGAACCAAATTTAATCGTCGTTCCCTGAACGTCATGCCCGTTGATAGGTCTAATCTTATTACTCTACTTACTTCCAGAAGTTTTGAGGAAGTAATAACAATATGTGAGTTGAATCTCGTCAACTGATAAAGGGATGTATTATTATTTTGAAAAATCACGACCTGGGAGTTAATAAGAGTTTTCTGTAATTAACCAAGTTGGAATCCCTAATTAGGGTAAGGTAGTGATCCCAAAATATAAGTATTATCGATGAATAGGGAGAGTAAAATCATTTGCTTTACTTCTTAAACTGGATTCCCAATTTTTGATAAGTCAGAGAATATTTGTTCGCATTTAAAATAATTTAATAAACTCGAAAATAATATTTGGGAACCCCTACTATATTTAAATGATTTTTCTGAAGGTCAGAAGATATTTTAAATGATTAATAAAGTCCTTAATTAATTTTTAAATAAGGTTTTATGATTTTTAAATCATTTTAGAATATTTGATAAATATTTAAATAATAATTATTAATTAATAAATAATTAAATAACCCTTTTTAAATAAATATTCATTTAATTAAATAAATATTCCAATAATATTTGTTTATATTATTTAAAATATTTAACCACTTAAAATATCCAAAACAGATTTATTGTAATATTTTAATCAATATTCAAAATAATCTGTCCCCGACAACCTCCGGGTTTTTATCACAGTGTTTGTGAAATTACTTCAGACTCCCGGTCTAAGTTGAAATACGAAAATATGCTCTACACCTAGAGCCTCGTATACACCGGCTTATATCTATACCACTATATAGCACACTACACCATAGATTGCATATTGCAACAACACAAATATATTGCCTTAAGGCCTATAATTGTTGCATTAGACTTAATTGCAACGAATGTCCAAATTTTCACCGTTGCATCCGCCCCTGTTGCAATAGAGCCATTTAGCAACGATTTCAGTTCCATATAGCAACGTTAAAAATCATTGCAATACATGCATGTAGCAACGTTTTATGGTCTTCAGCAACATTTAAAAATCATTGCAGTAGCAAATGGTTGGCAAACAAATCACTTTAAGGCAACAAATATTAGTCCAATTGCAATGAATTTATTAGACAAATTGCAACAGATTAAGCCCTTATTGCAATAATTTTATAGCAGTTTTAACATTATTTGCAACATCTTTTTGGCACAATTGCAACAATATTTAAAAATAAAATTGTGTGGTTCCATTTTAATATTAAACTAGCCAGACATAAAAGCCACAAATCCAAGCAACACCAAACATCAATGTCATTTCATTAAAACTACTAATTACCAACAATTTAAAAGTAGCACCAACATCGTCATAGGAACCATCCAAAAGGTAAATCAAGACAAAACGACAAAGTCTTGTCGCATACACTTAATTAGTTAACAAAACAACCAAGTAACATACACTTCAAAAAAACTTAAGTAGACTCCACAACCCATGGTTTATACACATTACATAGGTACTAAGACTCCACAACCCTTGTACTTCTGACCCCCACCCTGAAAACGCAGCACGCCAGATGACCAGGGATCCCATCTGACAACACAAAACAAACCAGCAAAAGTACGAAAATCATTGTTCGGCCAAGCTAAAGGTTGATTTGATCTTCTGAACTGATCAATGTGTTAAAGACCTTATTCAATACAACTCTGCATCCGGTGAAATCATTGATTGTAGTTTGCTGTCTTCCATTTTCCTGAACGTGCGTGACATCCTGCACCTCAAAATGTCGAATAGAAATGACCATTTATGTCGAAAATTATTACTTTGACAATAGTGATTAACAAGACAATCAGAAACACAGGTATGAACCTATTCATAATATAGAATCATGCGTGGATATACCTTATACACTATCTTGAGTAGATAGTAAAATTTTGAATAAGAATTTAGGCCATTTTTATTGTTTAAAAATAGAGCCCAAATGTTTATCAGATTCAACCCTCTTTTGATATGTTTCACAATCTTAACTCCATGTTTATCAGCTCTTGTTAGGTAAACAATAAGAGTCGATAAAACCACGGATACTAGAGGTGCAATGGCTGGTAACCAGAAGAGTTTCTTGTTTCTTCTCCCCTGAATTATATAACAAATTATTTATGAAATTTTTGAATTTTGAAACACCGTGGTAAATGTATAAGAAACTTTCGATTCTACTTACGTACCACAATCCTCTCAAGTAGTAGGAAACACAAAAAGGAGCATCCAAGGACAAAGTTATAATGACTCCACTGTCAATAAAATGACAAAAGTGTCAATCATTCATGCCAATAAGCCTACTGGAAGAAGTTGTAAATTTTAACACAATTTATTTTCATTCGGTTTCCAATTAACATTACGAAGATGAAGATCTCCAGCTAGAAGTTTGTCGTGCGTAATTCAAATACAAATCAGTTCATTAAATTATCAGTTAATATCGAAGTGAGCCTGCAACATTTACTTTAGTCAAACTCAACCAGCAAGAACTTACAGGATTATGAAATAAGGACTTGAAGACAGCTGCCAAGACATATATGATGTCAGTTTTATTTGTCGAATAAGTAATTCCAAGCAGGCCTTTCAGCTGTTGTAGACCGATAACTATGGCAGCACCAGCCATGAATCCAACAATAACAGCATGTGATAGAAAATCTACTAGAAAACCCAACCTGCATGCAATATCTTGTCACATATAAATCTATACTGAGCTAGAATGTATATAGATCATTTAGCTTTATGTAGATGCAAACTTTCCGGTGCTTATGAATTAATCTGAATTAAGTTGGCAGGAGGTGAAGAAGATAAACCTCAGCAGGCCAAATGTAGCTTGAAAGATTCCAGTATAAAGGGTTACAGTAAATACAAGATTCCTATAAGCAACTGGATTGGCCTCAGGATCTTGAAGTTTCTGAACCATTGAAGATATTAAAAGTGAAACTACGGCCACTGGTCCGATAGCTATTTCCCTTGAACTTCCCATGAACGCATAGATAATAGGAGGGACAACATTTGTATCTGAAAAAATTTGAAACCATATGATCAATTCAAACTTATTTTCTTTATAACATATAAATACTATATACATGGAATACATGTTGAGGGTTTGAAAGAAATGAGTGGTTTGCTTAGGATGCACTTATCAACTCACACTAGTCCACTGCCAATGATAACACTTCAGATTTAATTATTAATTGGGAAGCTAACCAACATTAACTTGTCCTGTTTCTTCAGCACTTGAAAGCATAATATAAGGGTTATCAGAAAACAATTGTGAATTCAGAAAAACAATGTAGATAAAAACAATCACGGTAGAAATATAGGAATATCAGAAATAATGTATATAAAGATAGAACAGGGTTGAGAAAAATAATATAAGGAATGGAACCACCATAACAGAACATATAGCAAAATGAACTTCATCCAAAGTACGACTACTTCCAAATCACAAAATTATGCATGAATATACAGCTGCAATACCTTCTATCAATCATAGAAAAAATGGTACAAATTGACAAATGTTGCATAAATATAGTTGCAAAGGATTTCTAATGTGAAATCATGGGGGTACAAACACCGTACATTTGTACCACCGCATTCCTAATTGTAAGGCATAAACTTGAAAATTTCAATTCAATAATGTTAAGACAAACTAGACACTAACAATAAAATCGAGTTGCAACAATTAGAGAAACAAAACACAATAAAATTTCTAATTGTAATTAGAGAAACAATTACAAGAACAAAACAATAATGTTGATATAATAAGCAAAAGGAAACAAGTGAAATGAAGAAAACCCCTAAAACCCTAATTTAAAAGGAAAGGAGAGGGAGAGGACCTGATTTCTAGGGCACGACTATAACAATCATAGGCCTCAGCATAATCACGGTCCTTAGAAGCTAAGCCACCTTTCTCCATCAACTCATCAGCGTGCTTGAGTGAATTGAGATTCTCAGGGTCCGAGCTTTCACCGATGGGCTGCTTGGTTGGATTCGATGGCAGCGTCAATTGAAGCTGATTTGAGTTCCTCGGGATTGGAGGGGGCTAGGGTTTCTGATTTTGTGATTTCGTCCACCATTTTTGGGCTGAGAGTGTGAGTAAGAATATCAAAGCTCTTGGAATTGTGGTGTTATTTTGGGGGTTTTGTGATTTGTTACTCTCTCTCTCTCTCATGTATCTGTCTCTCTCTGTTTTATGTTGTATTTGGTTTAGTCAAGTTAAGTTCCTGTTGTAGAAAGCCCGGGCAAATAAAAATTACTAAGCCCGCTTCAAATTTTAAAAGCCCGCCATATTCTTGGCCCAAAATTTTGAAGTTAATAGCAACGTTTATCTACATTTGTTGCAGTATAATTCAAATTTTGCATAAATTAGATTGAATTGCAACAATTTTAAAAAACATTGCAATATTTATTGATTTTTCAAAACTTGTCATTAGTAGCAACGATTTTTAAGCAATTTTTTCAGTGCGCGTTGCAATAGCCAATCTATGGTGTAGTGGCATATAAACCAAACATTCAACATAAGAAAGCTTATACGATTATTAAAGCAGTTCATGCATTTGATAACAGTTATATCACAACAACAACAACAGTTTTAAATCATAACCGAATACTTAAGCTTCGGGTTTTGAAAACTTGCCATGATACTCAGAACAAAAGAGTGTATATATATATATATATATATATATATATATATATATATATTTGAATAACTAAGTGTTTATACATTTGAAAATACACCTACTCTGAACAATAGAGTAAGAGTTATCAAACATGACTGATGTCCAAGCTCTAACTGGATGTTTCCTTCTAGTCTTGTAAGTTCTACCAAGACAATTTATAACCTCAATTAGTCTTTCGATTAAAGTCTGCTTATTCTAAGTAACTACACATTACCCGATTTTCAGTATCCCGGGTCCACTTAACTTACGACCTTCTATACCACTTATTAATCATTTCTAATCTCGTTCTTTACGCCAATATACTGCCTTGATAATCCTTAACAAGTTTCGTGTTTTAGTCGACTCGTTATTATCCTTTTTACTTAGCCAAAACGGATGGTCAAAGTATTACCTCTAGAGTTGACTTTCCATAAAATCACTATTCCGCAACTTGCACTCTAACAATTTTAATAAATCAGGAAAATCATAATTAAATACGAAACCACTTCTAAAATAACCCTCGAAGGATTTTATCAAAAAGTTTCGGTTTGGAAATAATGAGCTTAGTTGGTCGAAAGTATTTTCAAAGTTGGATATCCTACGGAAAGTTACTATTTGCATTGCTTCAACTAAAATATTCGTAACTCTTAAACCTTTAATTCAATCGACACACCGTCTTCGCTTGCACGATCTAGAGAATGTCTAGAACAAAATGGTTACAAAGTATTTTTCTGACCAGGGGGTTGAAAATCCCGAAGTATCAGTTTTTAGGCAGTGGAGATGCAGAATGTTTTGGTGTCGCGCAACTTCGGTTCCGACATTTTTATAAAATCGAAATATTATCGTTTTCACATAAAACCTTTTCGGGGCCCTTACTAACTGTCTAAAGTATTTATCATTCAAGTATCACGATTTTAATGGACTCTTAAGTGGTTCGTTTATAGCATACAAGTGGGTACAAAGTAGCAGTTTGGTTCTTCGAATTGGTTACACTAAAACGAACTTATCTCTTAAACCATAAATCGTCTCGACACAATCTTTATATCAAAACAAAATTCAAAACAAGCTCTACACACATATACTCAATGGTGTTCAAAAATACAATTTTTACAGTTCGAACTTGTGGCTTAAAACAGTCCTAACTTCAAATGGGCATTACGACGGCTTAAAACCTAATGATTTCCAATTTTAAACAATGTCAAGACATACAATCCAACCCAATCATCATATCATCATCTTTAACAACTTATCTTGATATAAATTCAAGAACTTGCAACCAAAACCAAATCATAATATCGAACCATCAAGATTCAACCATTTACATCACAAACTTCTTAAATCAACACCTTAACCAACTTATCTGAAGAAAAACCTTAAAACTCATACTAAGTTAAATGGCGGAGGATGTTTATACCTTTCTTGAAGTCTTAAACATACTAACTGTTAACGGAGGAATTTGATGATAACAAATTTCGGGGATTGCTGGAATAACGAATTATGATAATAGGGGGATTTGAGATTTTTGGATGTTTTGGGGCTGGACTTGAAAGGTGTCTCGACTTGTTAGATGTGTCAGATCCTATTCCAAGATGCCTGCGTATCCTGTTTATATATAGGGATCAAGCCAACGCAGTTTTGTGATAGGATAATATTTTTAATCCCTGTGATTGTTAAGGGATATGTTGAGATAAGTTGATTTTATCTTTTTAGAGTTATATTAGCGTTGTGATTCTTTCCTGATTTGAAAGAATCGTTTGGAGATATTTTTTAGTAATTGATTGATTTAGATTGATTGTTTCCTCGTTTCAGAGAGAGGATATTACTTAGTGGTTAAGCAATTAATCATTATTAGATCAATATTGGGAAATTAGGAGATAATTGAGGCAACCGAAAATATGGCGTAACAACTACCCCCAGTTCTTCAGTGCAACTTGATGGACTGGAGAACTAAGCGTGCTTTGATCTTCCGAATTTCCTGAGTCAATGAAACAACTAGGAGTAGAAGATTAGCAGATAATATGAAGAAGATAATTACCCGTAATATGCTTGTAAAATCGAGAGAGACAACATGATGTGCCCGTAATATGTCTGTGCTTGCGAGAGAGACAACATGTGAGATGTGAGAAGAACATATGTACGAGTAACTTTGTAAGTGTAGGAGAATGAAAATAAGATAATTACCTCGCCTTCTTATACACTCATGCAAAGCAGAGTTTAAGAAAAGGAAAGAGTAACCTCGCCTTCTTATACACTCTATGCTAAGCAGAGTTTAAGAAAAGGAAAGAGTAACCTCGCCTTCTTATACACTCTATGCAAAGCAGAGTTTAAGAATTAGTTAAGAGTAACCTCGCCTTCTTATACACTCTATGCAAAGCAGAGTTTAAGAAAAGGGAAGAGTAACCTCGCCTTCTTATACACTCTATGCAAAGCAGAGTTTAAGAATTAGTTAAGAGTAACCTCGCCTTCTTATACACTCTATGCAAAGCAGAGTTTAAGAATTAGTTAAGAGTAACCCCGCCTTCTTATACACTCTATGCAAAGCAGAGTTTAAGAAAAGGGAAGTGTAACCTCGCCTTCTTAAGAGGTAGAACTCTCTTCTTGGTGAGCTTTCCGGAAGTACGGATAAACACCCCGGAAGTACGGGTTTACCAAGGTACTCCAAGAAACACCTTCCACAAAGAAGGGCCTTCAAAATAATTCCAAGCAACACCTTAAAGAAGGGCCTTCAAAAATAATTCCCAAGCAACACCTTAAAGAAGGGCCTTCAAAAATAATTCAAGCAATACCCTCCGCAAATAAGGGTCTTCGAAAATATCACACAGAGACAACCACAGAATCTAAGAATGTCCAATGTTTACGAGTAAATGTATGATGCACATGATGATATGAATGAATGCATGATGCAAATGATGCACATGATGATATTAATGAATGCATGATGCGAATGATGCATGGCCTTCAAAACAAGATTACCCCGAAAGGTCTTCAAAAAACGATCACCACCTAGGGCCTTCAAACAAAATCACCCTGAAAGATCTTCAGAATAAAACTACCTCGAAAGGCCTTCAAAAGGAGATCACCCCTTGGGGCCTTCAAACAAGATTATCCTATTCGAAACAGGGTCTTCAAAAATATTATTCTCCTCGAAAGGTCTTCAAAAATATTATCATCTTCGAAAGAGGGTCTTCAAAAATATTATCCTTCTTGGAAGAGGGTCTTCAAAAAATATTATCCTTTATCAAATAAGGATCTTCCACACTTATTTTTGTCCATGCACGAGCTAGTGAAGTAATCAAATCATGTGCTGCTAATATCGCATCAGAATCCTTTAACATATCCATGATTCAGATTCTGTCCAGATCTTTTTTTTACCTTTTTGGCCCTGTAAACGATATTTTCTTGGAAAACACAAAACATGAAAGTTGCAGGAAACGAAAAGAGCTTTCCGATGATATATGGCTCGTCATAAACGAACTTATAACGAATCGGGAATCAAATAAAACGTCTGCTGATTAACTTCTCAATACTGAAAAACGGGATCTGATTATGTTTTGTGGTTTCGAGAATAGATGGAAACATAATCTCATAAAACACCAAGAACTAAAGTTGTAGGAAATCACAAAATCTTTCCGGATCATAAAAAATCATCAAAATCTAACATGTAATAAATTTACTACGAATTTTATAAGAGAATTTATTTGTATGGACAAAATCATAAGAAAACTTATCTTTATTTTGAATAGATCCACGAACGAACGCCTCCACCGTTCTGCTCCTCAATTAAAGCCATTCCAGATCCATAATAACCCCCCATGCGTATTGTATAGATCGATTGTCCTCCACAATCAAAAAGTATCCCCTCCTTCTAGCGCCAATTGTTAACGGAGGAATTTGGTGATAACAAATTTCGGGGATTGCTGGAATAACGAATTATGATAATAGGGGGATTTGAGATTTTTGGATGTTTTGGGGCTGGACTTGAAAGGTGTCTCGACTTGTTAGATGTGTCGGATCCTATTCCAAGATGCCTGCGTACCCTGTTTATATATAGGGATCAAGCCAACGCAGTTCTGTGATAGGATAATATTTTTAATCCCTGTGATTGTTAAGGGATATGTTGACATAAGTTGATTTTATCTTTTTAGAGTTATATTAGCGTTGTGATTCTTTCCTGATTTGAAAGAATCGTTTGGAGATATTTTTTAGTAATTGATTGATTTAGATTGATTGTTTCCTCGTTTCAGAGAGAGGATATTACTTAGTGGTTAAGCAATTAATCATTATTAGATCAATATTGGGAAATTAGGAGATAATTGAGGCAACCGAAAATATGACGTAACACTAACAAGAGCTTGTAAGCCTTAAGGGTGTTGGGTTTTATTGCATACGCGGAAGCATGGATAACAATTTATACATATAAAACCCGTATATTACGCATACGATTCTTGGATAAAATATAGGATCGATTACTAACCTTTAAAAAGTGATCCATGGATGATGTAGAGAGGCTCCTAGAAGTTGCTCCTCAAGCGTGAAGCACTCCATCGGTATCCACCAAGAGCTCGAAACAATGAAGGGAGGAAGAGGCTTGAGAGAGAATTAAGGTTGCCTACTTTTTCTTTTTCTTGTAAAAATTGGATCGAGGCTATTGGGGTTTATAATGATATATTTATAGGCAAATTTTTCACCTGAAATTTTCCTATAAAATAATATTATTATTAACCCTATAATTAATTAATTTCATTAATCAATTAACTAATAATCAAAACACTTTTAATTATTAATTCTTTTTCTAAACTCTTTAGAAAATAATTCCCTTACTTGATTTAATTTCTTAAATTAAATTCTTAATTAATAATATTAAGAACTTTTCTTAATTAATTTATAATTAATTAAATCATATTTAATTGATTATAAAAAATGATAATCAAATATTTTATTTCATAAATAAATACTGACTAGCCATTATTAATTAATTCCTTCACCATTAAATCATTCTCTTTTATGGTGTGAACCTGTAGGTTCAATACTAAGCCAATAGTACAAATAACTAAAAATAAAACTATTTTATTATTATTTATATGAATTCTTTTAATTCATTAAATACGATTAATAAATTAATCACATTTATTCTACATCGTGAGGGATACTTCTCAGCATATCGTGAATATTCGGATAATATGATTTCACTGCTTAGAATACCAAGAACCTATTCAGTGAATAGTTACCGTACAATGATTAATGCAAATTAGAAACTTCTTTCTAATTTCATTCACTCTGGCAAGAGATTCCTGAACTAGCATAAATGAAATAGTATATGACATTCTCTTCCTTCACTGGAAGGGGCAAATCCTTTTATTGATCATTCACTATCTCCGTGTACAAATTCCTATACCCAGAAGAACACTTATTATTGTCCCTCGAGACTAAGAGCTAAACCAAAGTATAGTGCAATGTGCACAAGATGACTATGATGATCTCAAGTTTAAGGACACTTGTACAACCATCACTATATGAACAACTATATATTGACACATGAGTGAACTCCATTAGTTGATCAACTGATCGAGTCATGTTCAGTGAACTTATTCTATAAAAGGCACCCACATACTAGCTATAGTGCCACCACACAAATGCATATGAGAACAGACATCCTTCATAATGAAGCAAACGTAATATGTACCGATCTTTGCAGATTAATTAACTACCAATTAATTATCCTACGACCAGGAACTATTTAAGTTTAGAGTTATCATCTTTAAGGTCTCATTATCATGATCTCATCATAATCCATTAAAGCTTTACTCTAAACTATGGATCATCTAATTTAAACACTTTAAATAGATAAAGCCCGTTATAAATATTTAACTATTTTTGTTAATTTAAACAAACTTGAATCAGATTGAACAAAATGTCTCCTAACTCATCATCCATGATTGGATTTAGGACACACATCTTTCAAAGGGAACCTTGATCTATGCTTATCATCCTTAAACTTTCAAAAGAAATCAAGAAACAAGTTAGAGATTTTCGGAGTTACTATTCACACCTCGCCTTTGACCAAATATTTGAACATGAAATACTTGTTGGATGGCCTTGAAATTTTGTACGAACCTTATATATATCATGAATGAGCTATGGCCGAAATATTGTGATTTATGGATGAGTAGAACTTGAGTTATGAATTTTTCTTTCCTCCTTGTTCTTGTTTGGCCGAATGGAGCTAGAATGGGGGTGGGGGGCTGTTTTGCTTTTGTAAAATGGTGCGTAATGACTTGTAATTGATATTTGTGGTTATATGTATAGCCTAGATGCATCCTTGGTCTTTTCAAGTACTTGTAAAGCAAGATTTTAAGGAAAAAGGTGGACCCATCTCCTTGTTTTAGGAAAGTATGTCTCTAACTAGTTTGCTTTGGTTTGGTTAGTTTCTAAGTAGTAGTTTGCATGAATTTTGCATGGTTCTTGCATGGTACATACTTACTTACATGTTATCCAACACTTATCAATTATCTCTACATGCAAAGTTCGAGAATTTTTCTATAAAAGCGTTTCGTTGCGTAGCAATTTCTATGGTTGTCCTTAAATACTTAAACACATTGGTTTAATATTAAATCCAATAAAATTCCTTGTCATGAGACTTATGTCATCCCGAGATTCTCGTATTCCTTAATATCTCGTAATTTACGAATCAAATAGTAAAAGTGAAAATCTTTGAAATTTTAATTTTCCAACACGTACATAGTGTGGTCTGGAAAGTTTTTCCTCAAACGCATTTTTACTAACCATCAAGGTCTTTTAAAATATTCAAAAATTTGGGTTATTATATAGCCTCAGCCTCATGTGCTGCAATCTTATCCTTAGTAGTCTGGGGTTGTTCCTGATTTTCTCGGGAAGAATGTCTCCTTCTCGGGGCAATATCCCTTTCATCATCAGATGTGTAATCTTCGTCCTCGGTATAAGGACCAGAGAAGTCTCGAATCAAAGGGATTTACTGAGTTTGAGTTTGTTGATTCTGGGGTCCCAGACCTTGGATATAAGGGGGCACTTATGCTTCATGGTATAGTGGATTGAGACCACTGCTCCCAACTGCGGGTCGAGACGTCATGCCATAAGATGTCATACCAAGAGTCTGATTCGTGTATTGAGGGAGATCGATGGTATGGAGTTGAAGACCACGTGGTGCATTAAAAATCATTTGAGAGGTTGTGATTGGTTGTTGGAGAGTAGTCTCTTGAGTATGAGGATGAGATCCATGAACCACCATCTCTAGGGGATTCGTCCCTTGAACTGAGATTGGGATTTTTGGTCCTTGATTAGTGGTGAGGGGATGTTCGCCCCTTGAGTTTCAGTAGTTGGCAGTGGTTGGCTTCCTGTTCCATGATCCTCTGTTTGAGAGGTGATAGGAAGCCCTTCAGAGGTTTATATATGTCTCTCGAGTTGTTCTCCGTGTATCTACCATGGTTGATGTTGTCTTTTCATAGACGACGCCAAATGTTGTGGAATAAAAACTAGGTCTTCAAATCGCAGCTAAGGTTTCATGAATTTAATGCTAGGGTTAATGAGCTTCAAGCTTTAATGGTTGATCCTGCGTTTCGTGACTAAATCGGTCCTCGGAAGATGCCTACGTATCTCAATTCGTGATTGAGAATCAAGCCAAAAAAATGTAGTTATGAGTTAAGGGGTTAGGCCCTTTATATAGGCGCCATGAGCCTTGTATTTAGAGTAGGGTTAGAAGACTTGGGGACCAAGTCTCTTCCATGACGGTGGATAAGTATCGAATTCCTTGGAGGACAAGTCTCCTCCTTGACGGTGGATAAGGATTGATTCTAGATCCTTCATTGTAGAAGTTGTTTCCATATATGAATCATTTTAAAAACAGACTTGTATTGAAACAAGCCTGTACTAGATGTCTCCTAGTACATGTTGTATTTCTAGCCCAAATATTAATGACGAAATTAATATTTAATTAAAGTTTTGGGCCTCATTAATGGGCTTCATTTATGGACCAACTAGGTTTAATTAATGCAACATTAATTATATTTTTAGGGTTTTTTTTTACCCATATCAACAGTAATTATATATCTATACTCTTATATTAGGAACAAAACATTAAAAAATTTGGTCAGCCGGTACCCGGGGAGGGTAACGGGTGTATTTATTCTAAACTTATTTTGATGGACTATTTATTTTCAAAGTTGTTGTAATTGTATACAAAATAAAATTGTATGCAAGATTCTATATTGTTATTCATTATTTTGGTACAAGAGATCTTTTTTTTTTGAAATAATGACCTACACATATATATATATATATATATACATATATTTTATTGTATAAATAAATGCAACTACAACAAAAATAGGCGAATTTCACCAATTTCAGGCTGTATTTAAATAAGGTGGGGGTGGGTGGGCTGGACTGGGCTGGGCTTAGTTTAATAAAACCATGTCCATGAATTTTTTTTCTAAACAAGGATTAGGTTTAGGGGTGGGCTTATTTGGTGTTTGATGGGGTTAGTTTTTCAATATAAAAATTAATCATGGCTAACCCCTCGTATCGGGATGTTGGCGGCTTACCTTCTTTTCCTAGATCTCTGATTACTCATGCTGCTCTACGGCTTACCTTTTTTTCCTAGATTTTCTGATTAATCCCGTTGCTCGGCATGATCTTTCTCATTCTCTCCGCGACAAATAGCATATAAATCTGAAGGTATACTCACTCTCCCTCGCCCCCTCTCCCCCCCCCCCCCCCTCTCTCTCTCCATCCAACCGCTCTCTCTTTTTCTCTCCCTATCTCCCCACTTTTACACCACAAAGACATGTAAATTTATTTGTTCTTCTATTTGATTATGTGATTTGTAAGATTTGTGTGTGTGTGTGTGTAAATATTATATTTATTTGTTGTTGAGTGATGTTCCTAATCCATTTGACAAAATGCCTATAACAAAATGAACTGAAGTAGTAAATAAAATTAATGTGTGTCTTTCTGTCTCTTTGCATATATCCTTTCTCTTTTGTTATTATGTTTAGATCGGGGCATAAGTTCCTAAACTTTTTCTATTCGACGATGTCTTTTTGTTCCCATCAGCATGCTCTCATTTAAATTATTAAGTATGGTTGGTTGACTATTGTATTCACGGGTTTTAAGGTGAATTTCATCTCTGTTCGGTCTTGGCGTTCTATATATTTACTTTGAATTATCATGTGTTATGACTTATGAGAGTAGGAATGCGATTCTCTGTTTATCATATGTTTGATAATTCCCCAATCCTGTGAGTAGACCAGGGGTAGGGATGTTGTGTTATTTTGTTGTAGATCTTACAAATATATTGCATAATGTTTGTTTGTTTTTATTTTAGTTCCCGCTAGTTGGGTTGTAGCTTTTTAACCATTTTATATTCATTTGTTGTTCGACTAAATTGATTGAATTTGGTATATATGGTAGAAGTTAATGGACTGAAATTAAAAGCGTGACCTTATTTCTTTTTTGATGATAATTGGCATTGTCAGTTGCAATTTAGCAGTGGAGAAAAATGATTCACTTCTTATGTTTTATGGTGACCAGTTATGTGTATCTTGTTATTATTTTCACATCCGAAAACTACTTACCACCTCCGATTGTCACTGTTGTAGATATACTCATTTGAACTAGTGTAGATATACTCATTTAAAAGATGGTTTGACTTACTAGTTCGTTTTTAAGCATAATATTTATAGTTTTTATACATTCTCATTTTTTTACTAATGTAAGTTATACATTCTCCATGGTCTTTACCTGTCACTCAAGCTTTACCTGAAGAAATGAACACTGCAATGGTTATGAATGATGTAGAACGGACAAGTCTTCTTGGTGAGGGACAAAAATCGTCTAGGAGTGCATTAAATTTTATTGATGGTTCTCAGTTTGACATGATTAAAAAAGGATATGTAGAGTCAAATGAAACTAATATATGTAATTTGTTGAATGGTACAAAAGATAGCGGGTATGTTCTATAGTTTTGATATAACATATAGAGATTAACTATAGTTTCTCCGCTATAAAAACTGTAGAACATACCCGTTATCTTTTATAACCTTCAACAAATTCCGTATATCTGTTTCATTTGATTCTGCAGAGCCTTCTTTGTTCATGTCAAAGTGAGAATCATCAATAAAATTGGATGTGCTCCTAGACGATTTTGGTCCTTCACCAAGAAGACTTGTCCGTTCCAAATCACTCGTAATCATTGCAACTTTCATTTCTTTAGGTAAATCTTGAGTGACAGGTAAAGACCATAGAGAATGTATAGCTCACACTAGTAAAAAAATAAGAATGCATAAAAAATAATAAATATTATGCTTAAAGATGAACTAGTAAGTCAAACCATTTCCAAATGAATATATCTACACTAGTTCAAAAGAGCATATCTATAACAATGACAATAACAGGTGGTTAGTAGTTTTAGGATGTGAAACTAACAAATCATACATACACAACTGGTCGCCCTAAAACATAGGGAGCAAACCATTTTTTTCACTCCTAAAATGCAACTGAAAATTCCAATCCTCTTCAAAAAATAAAGGCCATAGTTTTATTTCAGTTCATCGACTTCTGCCGGATGAACAACAGATGAATGCAAACTGCTTAAAAACCTTCAATTTAATCAGCAGAAAATGAATAAAAACAGACAAACATCAATCATGTATTGGTAAGATCTGCAACAAGATAACACAACATCCCTACTCCTGACCTACTCCTAGGAGTGGGGGGTGATCATACAAGTAACGAACATGAGAATCTCATTGCTACTCTCTAATTACATGACACACGCAAAGTAAATGTAAAAAACACCAAAATCAAATTTAAACAAGTTTACCTTAAAATTCGCTAATACAACAATCAACCAACCCTAAAAAAAGACATCATTTAATAGAAATTTACACCCCTATCTTAACCTAGTAATTGGAGATGGAAAATGTATGCAAAGAAATATAAATGAACACACTAATTCAAATTACCACTTCAAATAATGTTTTACATGAATTTTGTAAAACGAATTAGGAACATCACTCAGTATATATCAATATATACACACTAGTCTGATATAATCAGATAATGAAATAAAAGTACAATTCAAATTATATTGAAGAACAAATTAATTTACATATATTTCTAGTGTAAGAGTGGGGATAGATGGAGAAAGAGGAAAGGGGGAGAGGGTATATCTTGAGATAATTAAATGTTGAGAAATTATCAAAATGCTACATTTCTTTCAATTTTTTTTTGCAATTTAACATTTTTTGAAAATATTTGCAAAATTACGTTTTATAACAAAAAACAATCAAATGCAACTTTTTTTTTTTTCATTTTTTCTAGAAAATAATTAAAATTGATTTTAGTTGCATATAATGTTGAATTTGATTTGAAAGTGCAACTTATTAAACAACCTATTGTGCAATTCAGTTATTAAATTTTAAAGTTGCATGTGTGATTGATTTTGGTTGCTTTTCAGTTGCAAATATAAATATGGATGCAAGTTGCAAATTGTATTTTTGCAAATATATTTAAAAATCGGTATTTTTACAAGAAAAAGTTTAAAAAATCTATTTTTACAAAGTACTTTAAAAAAAGAAGGTTTTTTTTTTGCAAAAATGTTTGTAGCTTCAGATATTTTTCAAAAAAAAAGCCCTTCAATGTTTTTGTTTTATCCGTCAGAGCAACCACAAAAGAATGAGAAAAGAGAGTAGGTTGTCAACACCTCGAAACGAGGGTTCGAAACATTTTTTTTAATTGATCCCATTTCAATATCCCATCAAAATACCAGCCTTAGTGATCAATTTATATCTTATTTCTTTTGATCAAAGTAAAAAACAACTCAAATTTTATTTAATAAAACAGGTGATCAAATTTATAAAGATCCCAAGTTAAATGGATTTTATTTAGTCAAATTTTAACAATGAATACAACCAAATTATTCGATAGATAAATCAATTTTTTTTATTAAGCATTTAACTTTTTATATATAGATAAATAGGAAGTTCACAACAGAGTCCCTGAGCCTCACAAGGAAGAAAGTTCACTGCTTACATCAAACAAGTATAAGTAAGGTTCACAGTACATCAGATGAAAAGAAACAAGTCTAGACTAAGTTTCTAACAGACTTAGGCTAACAACCATCACTTGACACTTTCCACGCCACAACTTTCCCTCGAGGCCCTGGCATCCCTACTTCCTATCGCAGCATCTTGGGCTCCATCATTCCTATCAGCAAGATGTTTCTTTGTCCCAAGAACAGTATTTGGCGGATCTTTAGACTCTGTGACAAGCTCTTTTACAAATTCTTTTAGAGCACCTTGGGTCTCATACCCTGTTTGTATATGACCATCATCCACCTCAAACACAACTTTCCTAATAAGTCACAACAGGCCTAGACCTCCAATTCCTGTAGTCCTCCCGCAACTTTCTCAACAATACCCTCACCCATTGTTAGAACAATCATTCTTACAAAGAAAACCTTCACTAAAATTTGGATTCATAATGAATCATGTAACTGGACATTCTCTATTTTTAGATCAATGATAAAACACTCAAATATGTCATAATTCACATGTTGTTCACAAAACTACCACGAAATATCATCCTTCCCATAAAGAATAATACCAGTAATCGTCGATGATTTCTCTAACCAAACCAAACACTGAATATAAACAAGAGTGCATAACACAGATGCAACAAGATGTGCCAAATTCTCATAGCTTTGTTGATCTGAGAAGAACCTAATAGCCAACCTCAACACCCTTTCAATCGAGTACTTCTTGAAAAAATTACAAAATTTAATTCCAATTAAAACAAAGTTTTTGTTCCAACCATAAATCCAACAAGAGGACAAAAAAAAGAGGAAGCAAAACTTGTGTTAAGTAGTTCTTGAAAATAATTTAGGATATCTAACAAGATGTTCTCAAAGAGGCACAACCTGCCTCGACCAGATTCATGTACCATTATGCAAGCATATATGTCACCTACAATAATGGACAAACATATCATGTGAACTGATTGAAAAAGGATAACAATCAAATTAAAGTCTAGAATCTTGCCTTGCTTTGTAGGATGTTGAAACAAGTTCTTGTGGGTTTTGAGACCCTTATATTCAATTTCATTTAAAAATTGGAGAGTAAATTTAAGGCGGCTACCACCCCTTTATGTCTTACATCTATTCACTTTTGGCTAAGAGAGCTAATAACTTTTTCAAACCAAAGACAGTTCATTGAGATTAATCTCCGAGATATATAAAACAGACATCCCATGTAGTACAATATCAAATTCTCTGAGAGGCGCATGATTCCAAAGTAAGAACCCCAAGAAAAGATAAGATTCATTCTTTGAAAGAAAAAAAGAATCGGGGGACAAAGAGAGAAGACGAGAAGAAGAGAGAGGCAAGGAAAAGAAAGAGGAAATTAAGGAATGAAGAGGTGGCTAGGGTTAACAGAGATAAATGGGATTAAAAGGAAGAATTTACATAGATAGATCATTTTAGTATCTTTAACATATAATTTTGTTTATTTTAGTGAATTGCAACTAAAAAGAGGACATAAATTATAACTGGAAGTAAGGAATCGAACTTTAAGGTCCTGTTTGACATTTCTGTTGCAGACATGTTGCACACAGTAATATCAGTTTTTTTTTTTTTTTTGAAAAACGGGTAAAAAATTATTTGGTAAATTTCCAAAACTGCTTTTATGAGAAAAGCGCTTTTCGCTGAAAACAAGTTCCCCATACTTTTGAAAAAGGCTGTTTTTCAGCTTTTGCGGGTGATATGGACAGAAAAGTAATTATAGAAATATAATTGCTGATTATTTGGAAAGGCCAAATATTTAAGGCCTAAAATCCTGATTATTTATTAATTACGAAATTAATAAATAAGGAAAATATACAGCTCATGAAAAGAGTCCAAAATATGGTAAATTTCTCAAAGAAGGATCCAAAATCCCAATTAATGAGTCATAGCCTTTATCAACAAGGAAAAGACTTCTCCAGCAAGAAATACGATGTTTATCCATTATCAATAAGGAGACTTATTCGCTAAGTCTCCTAAACAAACCATAAATACCAGGCTCCAGACGCCTATATAAGGACCCTGATCCTACAATCAGAACTACGTTTTGGACACAGCTCCATACGTCATCTACTACGTTTTGGGCACAGCTCCATACGTCACAACGCCTCGAAGGCGCAACAAGCCACGAAGGCACCCCTATAACTACGTTTTAGACTTCATCCTCGAATAAGGACATACAAGTCACTACGTCATTGGTAGCCCCGTGCCACCACAGACCCGAGGGCATCACAAAAAACGTTTTGGACACAGCTCCATACGTCCTCTACTACGTTTTGGGCACATCTCCATACGTCACAACGCCTCGAAGGCGCAACAAGCCACGAAGGCACCCCTAGAACTACGTTTTAGACTTCATCCTCGAATAAGGACATACAAGTCACTACGTCCTTGGTGTGCCCCTGCCACCATAGCCCCGAGGGCAACACCAAGAACTACGTTAATTTGGCTTGATTCTCAGTAATAATTGAGATACGTAGGCATCTTGTGAGGACCGATTTAGTCTCGAAACACAAGTGCAGCCATTAAAGCTCGAAACTCATTAAACCTTAACATTAAATTCACAAGCACGTTTTTTAATCCACAACAGCGGGAATCAACTATTGTTTCAACATTAAACCTCACCAAAAATATTATTTTTTTATATTATACCCCAAAACATGCACATAAAAAAAAAAAAAAAATACCAAACAGTTATCTGATTTTCATAACACTTATTTTAACAACACTTTTTTCAACAACACAACAATTTTTAACAGCATACCAAGCATAGTCTTAAATCATACATTGATACACAAGGTAATATATGTTTTTTTCTTAATTTCTAGCTTAATTTATAAATATGTGAAATAAAATTTACTTTTTTTTATTAACTCTACTACCATTTTTAAACTTCTTCTAAAATGAAGTAAACCATTTCAACTAAATTTTATGATTTGCATACCGGATCTACAGAAATGTATTTCCAGTTTATTTATTCACAAACCTATGTGTAATATATAATATTAAAATATATGTTATAAATTATGAATATATAAAAAAATATGCTAGATATATAATCGGATCTAACATAAAATTTCGTACATTATATAGTAGTAAAAGTTTAATAGTACATGAACCAAGAAATTCGAAAGTCACTAGAAATGAGTGCACGTGTAAGTAGCAATTACCTATGTCTTCTTTAAATGCCGTCTTCTCCGTGGACCCAATCTACGACCCACCCCTTTCTTTATTTCTTCCATCTTCTCTATTTTCCCGTCCATAATCTAGCCCATTGTCGGCAGTCAAATTTAATAATTTAATTTACAATTTCTTTTTATAAATTAACAAAACTCGACGAGATTTCACGTAAATTGCTTCAAAAATTGTATTAGTTGCTTATATAGTGTGTAATAATCAGAAGCATCCAGAACCTGTCTACAATATTCGTTTTTAAAAGAACACATTTATAATAAGTGAGCATGATTAAAGATTGTGTAGTTTAACACATAGAAATTTTCTTAATCATAAAAAGTTAAAGTCTATTATTAGTATAAAATAAATAGCAAGCTAGCACTTATAAAAAATAATCATCATCTTGGCTATTTTAATGTTCAAATCTTCGTCCTGCTCATTTCTTTACAGTTTTTTTACATTGTTTGACACACATTTTAAGGCTCCTATAAAGTATAGTTCTACAATTTATTTTTAAAACTTTCTTTTTCCAATTAAAAATTTAAACATTATATTTTTATTCAGAAGAAAAAAAAATTAAAATAATTTATCGAAGTATATATTAAAAGAATCTTAAAATACGTGCCAATTTCTCATCCCTCGCCATAAAGAATTGAGACGGGCGGAGGGAGTATTATTTAATTCAAAAGAATAGCTGTCTGTTTGTACTTTGGCTTTACAATAAGGAGGCACAAATCTTATAATTTGATTTTTTCCTACTTTTCCTCCCACCTTCCAAATGTCCATTTTTTAAATTTTCTTTCATGCCTTTCCATCAACTCTCCAATATATAAATATCACCATTTTTATTCCATTTCCTTCAAATTAAAACCCTGTTTTTTCATATTGTGATCACATTGTTAAAATGGCTTTGGCTATATCTCCAAGAAAGCTAAGAAACGATGTGTATTCTTATTCATACCAACAAGACTCAAACATTCCACTAGTCATTTCTGTTCTTGCATCTTTGATAGAAAGAAGTATGGCTAGGAACGAAAGAATTGCTAGAAACTGTGCATGGGCATTCTCGAAATGCGCGAAAACGCGCATTTTCGATTGCCGTGACATGCCTGACATGACTGTGCAATCATACTTGGAGAGGATTTTTAGGTACACTAGAGCAGGACCATCAGTTTATGTTGTTGCATATGTGTACATCGATAGGTTTTGCCAGAGTTTTCCGGAGTTTCGAATTAGTGCAAGAAATGTACATAGGCTTCTCATTACGACTATCATGGTGGCTTCGAAATATGTTGAGGATATGTAAGTTCTTGATGATCTCTGCACTTTTAGATGCTTAAAAGTTTTTTTTTTTTTTTTTTTTCATTTACAACCGACATTTTCTGATAATTTCGAATTTATTATGCAGGAATTACAGAAATGCATACTTTGCGAGAGTTGGTGGCTTAACAACAAAAGAAATGAATGACTTGGAATTTGAATTTATATTCTTGATGGGGTTCAAATTTCATGTAAATGTAAGTGTTTTTGAGAGCTATTGTTGCCATTTGGAGAGGGAAGTGAGCATTGGAGGAGGCTACCAAATAGAGAAAACTTTAAGGTGTGCTGAAGAAATCAAATCAAGGGAAAGAGAGAAAAGATACGACCAAATTGCCAGAATTACTTTGTAGGCTATGTTGGTTTGTTACTGTGGTCTTTGTATATAGAGTGTTGTGCAAATGCTGGATGACGGTTTATTCTAAGTTGTCCGTTTGGCTTATCATCTTATAAGTAACTTATAAGTTGAAAATTGTACATAATAGTTCCGTGTTACTAGTTTAACACTTAGGATAGGCAGTATTTTGTCTGTTTGGCTTTTCTTATAACTTAAATGTAATTTTGTTTTGCTTTACAAGGTTTTGTTGCACATACTAGTTTTGTATTACTAGTTGACACTTGATCAACAGAGGTGACTGTCAATTTTCTGTTTGAGAACTAATCAATCTGATCTCTCTACTGGATTGTAACTGGAAAGGTAATTTCAGGGCCATATTTTAAATTTTTAGTTTTGTTTTATGGACCAGAATCAGATAATGACCTTTCTTAGTAGGTGAGTTGGTTTACGGGGAATGGAGTTCCCCGTAGTTCATTTGCTTCCGCTTTCGTGGAAGAACTAATCACTTGGTTTAGATAAAATCTTGTGCGATGTCTACTTGAAATGCTGACTTGATTCAAATTTAAAGTCATGACATCTTCTTCTTCGTATCAAGAGAGTCTTAAGATATTTTAAAACTGGAGTAACTTCTAATGACAGGATGTGTCTGGTACTAGCATTGTTGTTTGACATTGAATATCATGTACAGGCAGAAAATTGTTAAATCTCTGATCCAGACTGTATGTACATGAAGTCATGAATCAATAATAAGTTAACCGTCTTTTGCTGTTTTTGTTGTTTCGAAAACTATGTGGTATAATTCAGCAACTACCTGATCAAATTATTTCTGCGTCCTCCTCGTCAATGGGATCAGGGGGTTCGAGAAATAGGTTTCCTGGCAGTTTAAGCTTTTTTCTGGGAACTATTCAGGATGAGTATAACAGTAACATCTCTCGTGCTTGTTTCACGGGAAGAAATCTACACAAGCCCTTCGATTAGCCTACTGGCTCATTGATCTATGATGCGGGGATGTCCCGGTCGCCCTCAGTTAGGGGAAGAAGCCTGATCAGTTGGTGTGATTAAGCGATTTTACCATGTGGGATAGCAACTGCTTCCGAAAGTGTACTTTGGGCTGCCACAGGTGAGTTGTTAACGAATACATCTGCAACCCTCCCAAAATTGTGGTTCATCCTGAGAGTTAATGCCACTAATAGAGGCATCGAGCATGGAAGTTTGTTTTTCAAATTTCTCTAAGACTGGAGCTGATGCAGCATTGGCAAAAGGGCCTGATGCAGAGAAAATGACTGATCAAAAAACACAGAAGATCTTCACTCAATATCCTGAGACCCATTAATGGTCTGTTCACTGTTGATGAAGTTGGGAAGCAAAAGGATTACCCCCACAACCAACATTTAACCTTCTCTTTCCCTTTTCATCCTACGTTTGGGACATCGTCCTCTAGGTACATAATTGATGTTTAATATCGAGATTTTGGAGTGAATTCTTCTGTTTGCTCTGCCTCAGCCATGTCCTTTTGCTCCACATGCTTTGTTTCAGTACTTGCAGTCTGGGTGGACAATATCTCTTTCGGCAGTTTCTTTTAATCGGCTGCCTCAGACCTCTACCCTAGTGTAAGGATCGGAGCCCGTGATTTTAGTCCAGAACTGAGTACATGCTCATTCGGATGATTTTCTTCTGCAAGTCTTCTTGTAATTTCATGTCCTTTTTGTGTTTCTTACCATTCTTACGCTGTTCAAGGATTCCAGCTGTGTTGCAGTCAACCCTACAAAATTTCACATCAAACTGCCACCTGTTGAGTTTGTGGAGTCTAACAGGTTTCAGAATTGATTTCTGATTTGAGTTAGAATTTCCTGAAGCACCTTTTGACGCCACGGAATTTGGAGTAGCAATGCCACTTTGAGGTCGTCCTCGTCCCCGGCTCCCCCTGTTAAGAAAAGATGCGCAACCATCTGATCTTGGACCAAAACTGCCACCACCATCTCCTGTAAATGTTGTGCCACCTACACCACTACACGAAGGTTGTGCAATCTGTGCAATGTAAATAAACGACAACCTCAGAATTATATCCGAACATTTGCAATATTTATCCGACACACAATCAGATTAGATCGTACCTACCTAGGCATGCTTCATTCTTAATCTGATAAGAGCCATACGACACAATTTCAGTCGGACGAACACCCTATCCCTCTGTTTTAGTCTACTGGATGGTCCACCGGAACTCTCTAATATTTCACAAACAAATCGCAAAGATGTGCAGACATGCATGTACTACTTGCTTCTTATTTTTGGCTAAAACTAAAAATTTCTCAGCCGTCCGGTGGCACTAGAAAGATGTGCAAAGATGTGCATATGTTGATCTTTCTCAGCCGTCCGGTGGCACTAGAAAGAAAAAGTCTCATACCTTAATTAAGACACTCCTTCCACTTGTCATACACTCATTTTCATTCTCTTCATCTTTACAAACCATTACTCCAACTAAAAACTAGGACCAACTTTTTTTGCACCATACAAACTTACAACCACTTCGACCTTATAATTCTTGCTCCATTTTTTCTCTTTATATATGTTTTCGAATTTTCTTTTATGTAATATTAATGTACATAATTTACTTGTATAGATCATGGCTGCTTGTACTGAAGACCAACAACAATCGAATAATTTTAAACATTTTTGTCGGGTTTGTAAGAAAGGTTTTATGTGTGGTAGAGCTCTTGGAGGACACATGCGAGCTCATGGTATAGGAGATGAGATGGGAAACATTGACGAAGAAGATCCAGGAAGCGACTGGGAAGATAAAATTGGAGGAAGTGACAGGAATAGTAACAAGAGAATGTATGCATTAAGAACGAATCCTAATCGGTTAAAAAGTTGTAGGGTCTGTGAAAATTGTGGTAAAGAATTCGTGTCATGGAAATCGTTTCTTGAGCATGGGAAATGTAGCTCAGAAGATGCAGAGTCACTTGTCTCGTCTCACAGTTCGGAGAATGAGGATGATGATGGTGGACAGAGAGGGTGTGGATGGTCTAAAAGGAAGAGATCATTTCGGGCTAATGTGGGTAGCTTTAGTTCAACATACCCATCTAGCGAGGATGAAGATATTGTACTTGCTAAATGTCTAATGGCATTATCAAATGCTAGGGTTGATCCTGTTGACATGGAGCAAGAGGAATCGTGTGAATCAGCAAGTAAAGATGAGGAACGGAGGAATGCTGTTACAGCATTCTTCGCTCCTCTGACAAAACCTAATTACGCCTCATTTGACAAAGCCAAAGCAGTCGCAAAAGGAATGTTTGAATGTAAAGCTTGCAAGAAAGTATTCACCTCTCACCAAGCATTGGGAGGACACAGAGCAAGTCACAAAAAGGTGAAAGGATGCTTTGCTGCGCGAGATACTCAATTTGATGATAGTCTAGGCAACGAAGATGTGATTGCTCATGAAGACTTCTTCTCTCTAAAAACACCTTCATCATTACAATATGATCACAGCCCAAGTGTTCCACTGGTTGGAGCTTCAAGAAGGAAATCGAGGGTCCACGAATGCACAATTTGTCACAGGGTTTTTTCAACAGGACAGGCATTAGGAGGGCACAAAAGATGCCATTGGCTGACTTCAAATACACCTGATCCGACTTCACTTGCTAAGTACCATCATCACCACCATCAGTTTCAAGACCACAACAATTACGAAAGACCTCCACTTTTACAACACAAACATAACCCATTAGATCTCAACCTTCCACCAACGCCCAACGACATTGCTGGAATCAGGCGCGACCCCCATAATCCTCTGAGCTTCGAGGTATCCACTGAAATTAATTTACATTCATGGGTGGATGTGGACGCAGAAAATAAAAATCATATCCTCAACAATCAGCAGCATAAGTATCAACCTGTTGACGAAAATGATAAGATCAATAGCATCAAAACTAGTAATGCTGTTGCTCTGCAAAATGTGGATGATGAAGCTGACAGTAAGGTAAAGTTTGCAAAGCTAAGCGAGCTGAATGACATGAACATTACTGGCACTTCCTCGCCATGGTTACAAGTTGGGATCGGTTCAACAACTGATGGTGGTGCTAACCCGTAAATATATACCATACTAACACATTTTCTCTTTCGAGTTTTAGACCAGTACATTGGAGATACCCTGAGTATATACTACATAGATTGTAATTAAACATTACAAAGAGGACACAAGTAACATGAATATCTGCACAGTCATTGATCATGTTCGGAAGAGTACTAATCCCTTGTATTGTAAATACTGTTTCTCCAGCCAAATGTGACACTAGTCCTATTCAACTGAGTAATTTGAATAAAACATAACCCTTCATGTAAGCTTTATTTTTCATTCTGCTTGTCTTATGATTATCTCAGGACGCATATAATCTCATGTAATAAAAACACCACACACAATCAGATTTAGCTCAATTTGATACACACACATGATAACAGGTATCTTCTGGTTCAGAAAAGTTTCCGACTAAAGTAAAACTAGTACGTAAATAAATTTAAGTTTCCGACTAAAGTAAGACAACTACATAATTTTATTTGAGAAATAAAAGACATGAACACCAGGGAAAGTTACCAGTTCTTCTCCTGGTTTCATGTAATCACTAACTGGAAAAATCGTTTGTGCATCGTACTTAGACCAAAGGAGTGATTATAATCCCGGAATTATTATCTGGGGATAAATAATCTCATCAATTAAAGTATTAGGGATTATAATCTTTTAAATTATGTTATCCCATGTTTGTTTTAAAGTATTAAGTTTAGGATTGGAATATAATCCTTTAAAATTTAATCTCTTGTTTGTTTTAAGGGATAATCATGGGATTGAACTACTGTCATGAATTGACTTGGCGGGAGTAGTGGTGCTTCTCAAACGGTGACGTATTGAAGTTCCATTATTACGATGTCGTTTTAGTATGAAATGTAATTCATGGCTTTATGCATTATTTTATCTTTTGAAGTGCTAGAAACAGTTAGTAGTTTGGCCAATGTCAAAGAGCCACGTGTCTTGTGTGTTTCCTTTATATATTGAAGGAATGTACTGATCCAATTATCAATCGAGAAAACATATTTTGTCTTGTTTCTTCTTATCTTTAGTTTGTCTTTTATGTTTCAATTCTAATTCAGTAACCCTAGTAGTGACATTTGGTATTAGAGCAGCCGCTCCTCGGCCGCCGCTAACCCTAACCTCAAGAAAAACATAAAAAAATAATTCCCAAGAATGGTAGACAAAACCAGTTTACAGAAGTATGAAAGCTCAATCACCATCATGACCGACAAGATGAGTTTGTTTGAAGAGGGTCAAACTTCAACACAAGAACAAATCGCCCTATTAAAACATGAGTTTGCAGCACTGTCAAAGGATAACAAGGATGTTAAACGCGGAATCTCGGAGTTGACAGAACTAGTGAAGAAGGAGATTCTAAATAGACACCAGATTCAGACAGATGTACCCACAACAGGTATTTCTTCTCCCCTTAGTACTAATATTACTCTGTTTCCACACACCTCCACCCACTTTGCCACCATCAATGATTCTACTGGTCAATCCATGTCCAAATCCCGAAGTGTTAACTGGGAGGGTTTTGGTCAAAACCAAAGCACACCCTTTGAGCTCAATGCTAGATTTATAGATCCCGCCGCACATATGGAGTTTAGAAACGTCCCTCCACATCACTCTTCTGTTTTACACCCAAATCTGTCTACTCTCAATGCCTTTGCATAACCAGTTTATTCACTCTACCACAACACACAACAATCGTCTCTTAACACGTTTGCTTTTCATCAACCCTATAGTATCCACCCAACACCCCCGTAACCTTACAACAAATTCCCTTAACTGTTCAAACCAACTCCATTGCTCACACTCGAGCCAATGAAGATGGATACCAAAATAGAACTGGCGCTCAACCCATCTATAAAGTCCCCAAACTCGACTTCCCAAGATTTGAAGGAAAGGACCCTCGTGGTTGGATTGGGAAGTGCGAGAAATTCTTTCAACTACACCCAACTACTGACTTGAGATCTAAGGTTTTGTGTGCAGCTCTCCATATGGAAGGGAAGGCCGATATTTGGTACAGGTGCATTGAGAGGGAAAAAAATAATCTCTTGTGGCCGGAATTCGTTACTCTCGTTTGCCAAAGGTTTTCTAAGGCTGGTTATGAAAATCTGGTGGGACAATTCAACAAATTGACCCAAAATGGAAGGGTGGACGATTATATTTGTCAATTTTACGAATTGCGGAATTATGTCATGATGGAGGAAGGTTTTCACCAAGAATCGTATTATGTTGACAATTTCATTAGTGGTCTCAAAGATGAAATTGCCCAACATCTTTACAATCTCAAGCCACAAACTCTCCAAGAGGCAAGGGACTTGGCAAGAGGCCAGGAACACTATCTGAATGTTCTGGATAAACGTTACAAGGCTGCCACCACTGTCCAGAAACCCACAAACCCAACCTCCAGCTCCTACAAACCAACCAATTATCCCTCAAAAATCAGTACCAGCTGTACTCTCACCAAACCTTCTCCTACAACCCCTAACGGCAACTACATGAAACTCTCCCTTGCCGAAATTACAGATAAGAAACAAAAGGGCTTATGTTTCTATTGTGATCAAAAATTCGAGTCGGGGCATAACTGTAGAAAGAAAAAGTTGTTCATTATCATGAGTGAACAAGATCAACCCATTGATTCAAAAGGGGAAAAATGTACCATTGTTTGGGAAGAAGAAGAACAACCCAAATGCCCTGATGTTGACACTGAAGCTAAAGTCTCTATTCATGCTCTCACGGGTTCCATGGGTACTGGTACCCTCAAAATACAGGGTATTTGGAAGAATAAACCTATAAACATCCTCTTGGATAGCAGATTGACCCAAAACTTCCTCTCACAACGACTAGCTAAACTCCTACAGCTAAGAACTACACCTTGTACTCCATTTCACATAACTGTGACAAATGGGGATCACCTGCAATGTGAGTGGATGTCATTGGTTAGCCCTGTAACCTTCGACTACAATCAAGAGACAGTAACCATCAGGTGGAAGAACCAAAGTTTCACCATAAAACAAAGTCACACTGATGCTCGGGTGCAACTCCAACTATCTGCAAGCAACACCAGAATCCATCAGGAAGAGGCTTGTTATTTGGTACAAATCACGGCCTTAACTGAGCATCCCTCTTCAGGTACTACAGAATCTTTCTCCCCTGCTATTACTGATCTAATTACTCGTTATAGTGATGTCTTTGCTACCCCAACTGAGTTACCTCCACCTAGACAACAAGACCACCACATCCCCTTGAAGCCCAACAGCACCCCTGTCAACTCTCATCCATACCGTTGTCCTATTACTCACCGCGAGGAAATTGAAAAAATCACTAAGGAACTGCTATCTACCGGAATAATGCAGATGGGTATGTCATGAATTGACTTGGCGGGAGTATTGGTGCTTCTCAAACGGTGTCGTATTGAAGTTCCATTATTACGATGTCGTTTTAGTATGAAATGTAATTCATGACTTTATGCATTATTTTATCTTTTGAAGTGCTAGAAACAGTTAATGGTTTGGCCAATGTCAAAGAGCCACGTGTCTTCTGTGTTTCCTTTATATATTGAAGGAATGTACTGATCCAATTATCAATCAAGAAAAGATATTTTGTCTTGTTTCTTCTTATCTTTAGTTTGTTTTTTATGTTTCAATTCTAACTCAGTAACCCTAGCAGTGACAACTATTATCCTTTAAATTTTTTAATCTTATGTTTGTTTTGCATAAGATTCTAGTGAGGGTATTATAATTTTTTATAAAAATGATTTGTTAGAGTGGATTAAATAATACTTTCTCTAACCAAGTATCGGAGGGGATTATAATCATATCTCCTACTCTAACAAAACAAACAAGGGATATGAAACATGTGATAGGAAAATTTAAAAAATTATTATCATATCTCATATTTAATACAATGAAACAAACATGACCTTAGAGAAATGCTAAAACTTCCAAATCTATTCCTATTTCCTAATGACGTGATAATTTTCCGCCTATAATAGTATGCACACTATCAATTAAAAAAGAGAGTATGTGTTCCTGAGGTTATCTCGGAGAGTTACCTGAGACAATTAAAAAATTTCCATACAAATATAGACCGGTATTATTATAATTTCAGAAAGATTAACATATTTACAAAATTGTCATCACTTTTTTGTACTTAAAAATAAGTTTATCTCAAGTAATTTTCATGAGATAACCTCAGGATCTTTTTTGGACAAATTTATAACCAAATATTTCCATTTTTGTTAGTACAAGATCGCCGTTACTTATAAAGCCTATACGCCAACAGCATCCATCAACTTCACTAAAATTCAAGAGTAATCTTCATGGTCTTGCCCTCGTTTTAATTCACTCGCATTTTCAAACCAATGTTTCGATATTTTCGTAAACATATTAAAATGAGATCTGACATTTTCCTTATTCTCATTCATTCATACAATCATAGTATTCATTTATTTTGAGGGTCAAGTTCCACGTAAAATCACTAATAATAAAAATTCTTAGAATCTATTATTTATATATTTATGCAGAACATACTACTCTATTTTACTATTTGACATATATTTTAATTATAATATTTATTATATTTTTATGAAAAAGAGAGCAGTATGTTAGAGTAATATGATATCATGCTAAAAATTACTTTATTTTACAAATATAACATGTAAGTTATTAAGAAAACTCGATGTTTTGCAGAAGAAAATTATATCTTAAAATATATAAGAATCAAATTCGTGTACCGCAATAGAATGACATTTATAGTGTACTTCTAACAAAACGATTGAAAATCATTACTATTTGAATTCCACCAGCGTAATGCATCTGAACGAACTCCACCAGTTGCTGCACACTTCAAAGAATGTGGAAAGATGTTGCACACATTGAATTGGTATGTAGATTATACCTATGAATATATTCTTTTTAAACAGAAATAGAAATTTCATTAGTTCATAGTTCAAAGTTCAAACTATCAGCGGTAAGCCGGTAACAAGAGAATGAAAATCAGGAGACACAGAACCCTCTCCATGGACACGACCTGAACTATAACAGGAGGCTCGAGCCACACATGAGCTACTCTTTTAGCAGACCGTTTAACAAACACCAATGAAACATAAGGCAAAGATGAAAAAGAGATCGACAATCCTCAATAATTAACCCAAACATAGACAACATTTTAATAGAGCTATCAAGTGCTTGAATGACAGTCACTCAGTCAGACAATCAGTCTCAAAACAAACATGACCCCGTCCCTTTGTTTTAACCCAACTGAGAGTTACCTACGAATATTAAAAAAAAACTCATACTAGCCTCAAATTTAGGCCAGCTTTAAGCATGATGCAAAGGAGATTATATATGCTTTCCAAACCAATTACATAAGTCCAATGCTTAAGCTTCTTCAAACAAAGTTAGGAAGTTTAAGCAATCAAACAAAATCAATTAATTTAGATATAAAAAACAAAAAAGTTGGTGTGAAACTGATGAGCTGAATGTGAAGGAAGTCCAAGTGGACAGTTAGACTAGGCTTAGCTAGTCTTCTGTTGCCTCACAGTTCAAAGCTTTTTTCTGGGATGTATTCAGGAGAAGTATAATAGTATAATCTCTCGTATTTGTTTCCCAGGAAGATATCAGATATAATTGTATGATGCGGGATGTACCAGTTGCCCTCACTTAAGGGAAGAATCCTGATCAGTTGGTGCGATTTTACCATCTGGATTTGCAACTGCTTCCGCAAGTGTGCTCTGAGATGCCACACCTAAGCTATCAACGGGTACATCATTAAACCTCCCAAATTGTAATGGTTCATCCTGAGATTTGTTGATGCCACCAATACAGCCTTCAAGCATGGAAGTTTGTTGTTCATTGGTCTCTAAGATCGGAGCTGAAGCAACATTGGCAAAAGGGCCTGACGCAGAAGAATGACCCTGAGAAAATGTAGAAGACCCTGGCTCAATAAATTCCTGAGACCTGTGAATATTCTGTTGATGAAGTTGGGGAGTGAAAGGATTAGAGGCACTATTAGCATTTAGCTGGCCAAGTGCCTGAAGGGTAGGAATAAGTGCTTGAAGTGCAGGATAAAGAACTTGAAGCGCTGCTTCCTGCTGCTCCTGGAAGCGTTTAGCATTGGCAAGGTGCTTTTTACCTTTCAAATGACTATCAAAAACCATTGGTGTGTCGCACTTAGCATTGCACATCTCACATATTAATGGAATGACTTCTTTAGGTTTGGAAGCTTCAACTGGTCTTCTTGAACCATCATGACTTTTCATCCCCTTACCACCTCTTCCCCCTTTCATACTACGCTTGAGACCTTGTCCTCGAGGTACATAATTATCGTTTCCAGATTTTAAAGTTAATTCTTCTGTTTTCTCTGCCACGGCCATCTCCTTTTGCTCCACATGCCTTGTTTCATTAGTTGCAGTCTGGGTGGACACTATCTCTTCTGGCAATTTCTTTTCATCGGATGGCTCAACATTTACAGTAGTGCAAGAAGCCTGTGGCTTTTGTCCAGAACTGAGTACTTGCTCACTCGGTCCTCTAACCAGCATATTGTTTCTCTTCTGCAAGTCTTCCTGTAATTTCAAGTTCTTTTTGTGTTTTTTACCATTCTTATGCTGTTCAAGGATCTCAGCTGTGTTGCAGTCAACCCTACAAAGTTCACACCATACAATTCTTGCAGGTGGGCGGACAGGACCCTGGACAGTTGGCTGCTGGGAACCCGAAGCACCTTTAGATGCCAAGGAATTAGAAGTAGCAATGCCGCTTCGAGCTCGTCCTCGTGCGGGTCTCCTGCTGTTACGAAAAGATGCCGAACCATGTGATCTTGGACCAAAATGGCCACGACCAGCTCCTGTAATGATTGTGCCACCTGCACCACTATACTGAGGTTGTACAATCTGCGGAATGTAAGTAAGGATGACCTCACAATTATATCTAAATTGATATATGTGTGTGTGTGTGTGTGAAAATACTTCCTTGACCACCTGATAGATAAATTTGTTTCTGTAATATGTTGGTGTATAAAAATATTAATCTAGGATTGAAACAGTGTCCAAGATGAAAAAAAATATTAATGCAAACACATATAGATGATTTACCAAAAATGCTGCCAGGTGCAGCGAGATCTGATCAATGATTATATGACATAACATATTTCACATATCTGCAACTAAACATATACATAAGAGGAAATAATGGAGAGTTTTACTGCAGGAAATTCAAGTGCTATATTCTATTTCAGAAAATGACATCCGACTTTGATGATAAATGAAATTCTTATAGCCTAATGTCAAGGATTGACATCCAAATACATGAATGGTCTAACCACATAAATAACGTTCACTAGTTTTACCATTACCTAAATAAAATAGAGTAAAGTTGTAAATGGGATGTAAAATAATAGAACTTTGGAGGTGAAAGAAAAGGATGGAGATTGTAAGAGAGGGCTGTAGTTTGACAGAGTCTAGCTGAGTGTATTGATATCAAGGTCAAGGTCGAGTTTTTTATTCTCGAATTAGTCAAGCTTAAAAACTTAATAAGCGATAATTTACAAGACTCATGTATCACGCATTGTGAATTTGAGTTGAAACGAACTTATCAATATATTGAGCTTGAGTAGAGCTCCAGTTACACAAATTTTAACTTCAATTTTAAAACCCAATATAAACTGTAACTTACTATTACTAACATCAATACAATATCATTTTAATGAACAAGAAAAACAAGATCACGTTCAAATCAAGTACGAATCGAGGCCGAGAATAAATCCAGCGGAGATCATTTTGTAGAGTCGAGCTCGAGCGCAACTCAGATCAAATTACAACAGTGGATGCAACAGTGGATGCGAATGACGAGATTAATCATGCAAAGTAGATTTCCAAACAATCTTAAGTGGGAGGAAGGAATGAACCTTCTTCAAATATTGGTACAAATGACCTCTAGTTTAAACAAGTGAAAGCAATGAAAGAAGGAATAAAATAATGGATAAACTCCTTAAAACACTTTCAATTTCATGTAATTCCCACCTCATTACTCAGAATAGAGCGCAATACTTTCACACAAAGTATCATGCTAAATGCAATAAGGGTTCGTGACTCCATGCATTAGTCCTAATATTATATCTCGAATGATGGCTGATTGTCGACCAGCCTAGATAGAGAAGAAATTAGCATAATTCACCATCAAGAATTAGACCCTAGTACGCTTTATAGTTTGCAGCTAATAAAGCCTAAACTCAATATGAGCATATTTATGAGCTGTCTGCCTGTATTAGAGAGAAAGACCAATGTAGAAGGAAAATATACTTAGATGAAAGCAGAAAACTGCACGACTATACAACAGTATGCTCAACTGAATTCTAAAGCGGCCAGAAGAGTTAGGTCAAAATTTTTTACACCTATGTTACCCAGACTCCGCTGGAAACGTCCAAGTGTCGGGCTTGACAGTATTTTGACAGTTTTGCATGTTTTTAGCCTACAATGGAAAGTCGAGTGTCTATGCTTCTGCACTGTCAAGTGTCTGACACGGGTATGGAGGTAAATTTGACGTGTCAGGGTAACAAAGGTTTGCACAAGGTAGACATACGTTGCAGCTAGTTTTATCTGAAAACAAGGATCTGATTTAAAATAACTACTGATTGTTATCATCTTTAACTTTGGTGAACAGCTTGCAGAGGACCCATTTTCGTATCTTTCATTTTAAAATAATTGGCACGTTAACCAATACAGCATTAGTGCACAGAATGCAACCATGAACCACCAGCAGACAAAGGGAAAATCTCTGGATGAATTAAAAAACTGTACCATGTCAACACTGGGAAACTCCAGCCAACCGAAGATGTTGTCACTAAGAACTTCTGCAAAGGGGAAGAAGAAAAATATCCTTAAATAGAAACCTATACAAGCAGAGCTGCAAGGGCCAAGTAGTGGGTTAAGGTTCAGTTTGGCAAAGATGTAACCAAGTGCAAGCTGCTTTAAGCTCAAGACTAGCTCCACATTATATGGGAAGCTCAGGCTTGGCTCACTTCAGTTTGTAGCAGAAGTCACAAATTTGCTTAATTCCTCTTACAGAGCTTTAGATGAGATATCAGTTTTCTTTCGTTAAAAAAATCCTTCTCATCTAAAGCGTAATGTAGACCACTGGAAATATAGCTACCAAGCTTACCAGCACTAGGATATGTTGCTTGAGCTCTGCTCTAAAAGCAAGCAACTGGACCTTGAAATCACATTAAAGGAAGCAAAGCTAGAACAGTTTTGTTCAGTTCAACTCCATACTAGCAAACACCATAAACTGCTTTCCCATAGCTCACCAAACAATGGGTGTCATATGTTGAAGAACAATATTACATCATAGAAATTTCAGTGTTAGATAAACATATTGCTGAGAAGGTGGAAACAGGAAAATTATCCAAATCTTACTGGTAAAATCTAACTATAAGACAAGTTAAATTTTCATACACATACCTACAATATTTATATCTCTAAATTATCCTCTCAACTTTCCCTCTAAAAATATAAAAATAGATATTGTAATAACAGATAGAGATCAGCTCTATTTTCTCCGCCACAACAATGAAACTAAGGAAACCAAAATATCCCTATTAATGATTCTTATACACAACTTAGAAGGCTAGTGGTCAGAAACCGAATAACTTGTTGAGTGCAAAACCAGCCAATAACCAAAAAAATACACGTACTTATCAGAAACTCTAATCAGTCATCACTATTCCTTTTCTTTCTGTTTTGGTCTATATACTCTAGTGCATAGATAGACAAATTTTTGTACAACAACTTATTGTTATAGTCTACATTTCACTTTATACATGATATATTAATATCAAAAACACAAAACTGTAAAGATAATTAAACTAAAACATACCCACCAAAGCTCACATACATAAAAAATGCAAACTGATCTCCTAGGTGTAGAATCAGATATGGAACGGCTGGAATTTGTAAGTCCATTAAACCTTAGCAGCACAACCATCAAATAGAGTAATTTGCATAGATTAATAAATCTTATCCCTGCCTCATACGTAATTAGACCTAGCAAACTGATCCCTTAGCCACAACACCCCGTGAATTGCGATTCACCTGCCTTGCTACTATAAATCACCATTACAGTACCACAAAACACCAACCTCAGTTACACATATTACCGATTTGTAGTTTGTAAGCTCAACTAATTTAAATATACAAATTTATGCTAACTACTTTAGTCAATTACAACACAGGTTACCTACATTTTACCTTAAAATTCTATTACCCGTAAACATAAATGTCCATCCGCATACTCCAACCCTTTTAAAATTTAGCTTATCAAATACACATCACAAGTCTTTCTCGACATTTAATTCTCGCGATACCACCCACAAAACAACCCTTACAAAGGGTACTACACCACTTTCTCCCATCGAAAATTCAAGATTTCATAAAACTCAAAAAAGATTACTTTTTTTATCATCAATTCATGCCTTTATATACAAAAAGACTTACAAGAAAGCTAAATATACCTGAGAAACATGATGGGTTTGCAATGCAGCTTCATAAGTCCCTTTCCATTGCTGAGAAGAATCAAGATTATGTACATATGGAGCATTCATATAATGAGCATACTGGTGATCCAAATGGGTCGGGTCGGGTTGAATTGGAACCCCAGGTGGGTGAATTAAAGAGGGTTCATTTAGATATTGCTGGGGATGATAATTAGGATCAATGTAATAATGGGTGTTATTATTATTAGTATTATCAAATGGGTATTGTTGTTGTTGATTGTTATTATATGTAGTGTAGTAAGATTGGGTTGATTGATTATATGATTGAGATGGGTCATAAGATGATGATTGTTGTTGATAATTAGTGTAGGGATCCATGGGTTTGTGTGTTTGTGTTTTGGAGAAGATTTTGGAGAAGATGATAGATTTGGGGTGGGTGGGTGGGTTGGGGAGAATGGTGTACAGGGGAGAAAATTTTGGGGAGAATGGTGTACAGGGGAGAAAATTGAAAAAAAGAAGCAGAGAAATGGCCACAATTATAAGACAGAAAATTGAAAAAAAGAAGACTAGTTGGACAGAGAAACGGTCCCATGTAGCACAATTATAAAATAAATGGGTCAAAATGGTATTATTGAAAAAAATGGTCCAAAATAGGACATTAAAATTCTACATCGTCTAGCGTTCTGAAAATAGCGTGAAAATACAACTTAAAGTAGTGTTTTGACCCGAAAACAACACTTAAAATAGCGTTTTGACCCGAAAACACCACCTGAAGTAGCGTTTTTAATATAAAACCCAACTTAAATCAGCGTTTTCAGTGTCAAAACACCACTTCATCTAGCGTTTTATTGAAAACAATACTTAAAGTTGCGTTTTATGAAAACAATACTTTATCTTGCGTTTTACTGTGCTATTTGGGGCCATTTTTTTCAATTGTGCTGTTTGGGGCATTAAATTCATAATATGTGTCATTAAAGGCCAACACACAGTTGGACACTATGCTTTTTTTTTGGACTATTAATTTGAGTAATATTAAAATAAAAAATAATTTATTATATAAAATTATATTACAAAGATAATTATTATAAAAGCGCAATTAATGATTACAATTCATAGTTAATTTATTTTGAATCTAAACTTGTCAAACTTCAATACAATCTAACTCGATCTTACATTAAACTCGAAAATTATAAATAATGAGCTATACAAACTAGCAAAAAACCAATCGATCTAATTAGTCGGGCAAAACAATACGTATACATACACGATCATTACAACCTGGTGATAACGATGTTAATTTTTCAGAACATTATCATTGCCTATATATCTAACAACATGTACATCACATCGCTTTTGTCGAATCCCTTTCTTATTTGGGTATATGTTCAAATGGTGACACATGACCTCCGGATCTATTCCAATCATATTAGCATGACTCCAAGCGAAAACATCCAAATTGTTCATGAGCAAGTCGGTGAACATCTTCTTCATCTCAGAACCTAACTGCAACCCAATTTTCAAAAACTTGATTAGATCATTTGCATTTATCAAAACTGAGATTGTATCTTCCATAGGAACAATCTTCTCATTGGACAAATGAATCATTGGATCAAGGTCAAGATCAAAGCTTCGAGGATCTTCAACCATTATGATGTCTTCCATAGAGGGGGCAACCTCTTCTACAGGGGGGTTTCCCAAGTTTTTCAAGAGCATTTTCCGTCCCTCAAACTGTTCTCCTCTGATATTAATAGAAATAGTTTCCTCGGGCTCTTCCTCTAATACATCTTCAACAATCCCTTCAAGAATACTTATATCCTAAGGAGGAGCTTCCAACATCAAAACATGAAGATTAGTCCTTCATGGAGTCTCTTCATCATCTTCTAGTTCGTAAACCATATAATAAGCATGGAACCCTTGGAACTCTTCCTTGGTAAGGGCGCGTCCTCCATCTCTGTTTTCGCAAAAGCCTTTGATTGCCCTATGATACATTCCCTTGAATCGTACTTCGATCCCCACATTGATCCAATTAGAAAACTTCTTTATCAAGTGATAGATTGAAGTAACCATCTTCATTTCCTTTAATATGGGTCTTCCCGCCAAAGCATTGTGAGCAAACTCTTGGTCCAACACTATAAACTCCACCATCTGATTTACGGAGAGTGCACCCTCTCCAAGAGCAACATGGAGTTTAATTGCCCACATCACTTTGATGGATTCTCTTATAAAGCCATATATCCAAGAATTTTCCATAAAAATATCTCTGTGAGGCAAACTCAACTTTTTACAAGTGTTGTAATAAAGAATACTTATCGAGCTTCCATTATCCACAAAAACCCGGTGCACATTCATGGGACCTGTTAGGAACTATGTTGTTTCTTGATGATAACTAGATTAACTTAGTGAAAATTGTATAAGTAAAAATGTAGCCATCAACGGATAACATGCTTTTGCAGTATCCGTAGAAGGGTAGTTTATCTACGGATAATGTAAGACCCCAGATTTTGGGTAGAATTAAAACTTTTATTATATGTTGATGTAAATATGGATAGTGGCAATGACTTTGAGAATCAAGTTATGAAATGAATATGAATTTCGGTTTTCAAACATTTTGAGAATAGTAAGAATGGACTGAACATATAAATACGAACAATCAATCTGGAAGATAAGAATACAATACTCCAGGGAAGGAAAGTATTTTTATGTCATCCAAATCAATATCTGGAATACATCCGACAACTCCGTAAACAAGATAGCGTACGCCCGAGAAAGCACTAGAACGTTTTCTAAGTGCAAAGAGTAGAGAGAAAATAGATCAGGAATATTGGAACGGATTTTGATCCAAAGGATTATAGAAAAACCACTGATGAATAGTAACTCTTCATTTAAAAGTTTTTCAGACCACCCTATATGCGGGACGATATAATAAACTTTCAAAGTCGCATTAGTGATCTACGATGGAAATAAAAGAATGCAGAAGCTGTCAGAATCGGAAAAATAGCATTTTTCGTTTTCTCCGAAATTTCACCAAAAACGGACTAAATAATTATTATTTGAGGATATTTAAGGATTTAAATTATTAATTCCATGGATATGGATTTGATAAATGAATTAGAAGTATCGAGAACGATTTCGGTAAAATACCTCGATAGAACCCTCGAGAAACCTTGCGAGCGTTCTACGAAATTAAACGAACCAGAAAAGCTACTTTATTCCAAGCCAATGCATGCTTGCCAAGTGTCAAGACAAGAAGAGACCAAGGGTGATGACTCACCACATTGGATAAATATCAAGTAATTAAACAAGATAAGAAGAAAAAGAAAAAGGAAGAGAAATTTCGGGAGAGAAGATGAAAGAAAAATGGGAGAGAAAGAAATGATCATAACTTGAGATTCCGTTGTCCGTTTTTGGCGTTCCACCACTCAAATCGAAGCTCTCGAGAAGCCCGACGTAACCATGGTAAGCAATCGCCTCACCTCTGTCATTTACCCTTCGATTTCAGTGAGTAACAGTTGGAGAAGATGATGAATAGTAACTTGTATTTTGCTTTGTTGCTTTTGATATTGAGTTTGTGGCTTCCAAAGGTTGTATTAAGCAAGGATCTAAGGTTACATAAGGAATATAGCAGCAAGCAAGCTTGGAGGAAGGTATAAACCTCTGCCCCTTTGAGTTTTATATGAGTTTTAAAGTGGTTTTGATGTTCATGTAAAGTTAAGATCATGATTAAGTGATTTAGTGATTATTTGGATTTGTTTGAATGTGTAAAATGATGGGTGTTGGATTTGAGCCTCCCCACTGATCTTAGAGGTGTATGATGGTTGTTTGTTGAGGTTGTAGATGTATGGTATGCCCGGTGTGGCTTGGTTATGTTGTGACAAAATAGGATTATTCGATTTTAAACCGTCGTAATGCCCGATTTTCGGTAACTCTATAAACTGCCTAGAATCAGAAAACCTAACTGCCTCTTTTGGTTCAGTTATTAACATGAGTGTGTAGAGCTTTGTTTCTAGTTTACGTGAGCGCAAGAATCATGTCATTACGATTTACGGTTTATGAGATATGACCATTTTAGTGAAAGTGGTTCAAGGAATGAGATTGCAGAAATGTACCAACTTTGTGGCTATGTTTGAGACCCTTAAGAGTTGTTTTAAAATATGGAATTTGTATTGAAGTGTCAAGGGCAGTTACGAAGGTTTGTACGAAGGTTTCGAGTCCAAAAGATTATTTTCCGATTTTATAAAAATGTGTTAGCCGAGGTTGCGCAAGTGAAAACCACTAAGAACATGACTTAGAAACCAATGTTGTAAATGGTTAAGTATAACTTGTATTCGAGGATCGATTTCGGACTAAACCTACGAATGAAGTAATTGTCGACTAAACATGGACTTAGTATGAGCCTATAACGAGCTAGTAATGCCTTGGTTGTGTTTCGCTTACGTGTTTAAGCATTGTGTACAAGTGGATTATCCAGGGGATTAATCGTGCGTTTTCTTTGACTTTGTCTAGATTGTCCGACATCGTCGCGAACCCCTATCACTTCTTGAGCATCAGGCAAGTTTTCTAAATCTATACTTTGAAGTATTGATTATATATTACTGCTGTTGCCATGTGTGGAGTTATACAGTTGTGCGATACATGTTATATATTGTATAAAAATAGAGTTTGACTTGGGTTTATATACGAGCTGTGAGATAATGTACTTATGAACCGGGATACCTTGTAGCTCTATAGATAAGAGCATGTTTATTGTTTCGACTCTAGACCGGGAGTCGATATTTGTGTTATATAGATAGTCGTGGAAACCCGGAGGGATTCCAGCGGCAGAGTACTATTCATCTTGAGGAATATTATTATTAAATATTAACTATATTTCTAGAAAGTATTAATTACCTGGAAATGATTTGAGGAATGTTATTTGAATATTACCTCATTCGAATGTTATTACTTGGAAATGATTTGGTAATTGGCTTATAAGCTAGATATGGGATATCAGTTATAAGCCAGGTTTTTATAAATGCCCTAGGTAAAGGGCGTATGATTTTATTCTTTAGACCGGAAGTAGATATATTTTCGGTATATTTTAAATGATTATTTTTCCGATAAAGATATCGGGTAACTGTTATTCGAGGGTTAATTATGTAGTTAGAGAATATTATTTATATTCATTTGAGGATTATTGACTTTAAGAATATTATTGTAAATATAATGTAGGAATATTCATTCGAGGATTAATTATTTATTTAATGAATATTATTTTGAATATTCATTTAATGATTATCTATTTAAGGATTATTTATTTAAGGACTATTTACCTAATGAATATTACTTTTAAATATTCATTTGGGTTTTATTTATTTGATGAATATTATTTTCAAATGTTCAATGGAGATTATTATTTAATGAATATTATTTTGAATATTCATTCAAGGTTTATATTATTTTGAATATTCATTCGAGGTTTATATTATTTTGAATATTCATTCGAGGTTTATATTATTTTGAATTATTCATTCGAGGTTTATTAGTTAATGAATATTATGTAGAATATTCATTTAATCCTTATTTATTTAATGGATATTATTTCTAAATATTCATTCAAGGTTTATTTACTTAATGAATATTATTTTCGAATATTCATTTGAGGGTTTACTTATTTAATAAATTTTATTAATTGTTTTAAATCAAAAGAGGTTCCCAAACCAATGTTTTCCATTTAAGTCCGTCTTTTAAGAGGATTTAAATGCTCGCTCAACTATCAAAAATATGGGAAACCTGAATTAAGTAACTGCTATTCATTTTAAACTCTCAACTCAAAACTGTCGGGGGACAGATATTTTCTCAAAGCAATTTAGTTGCTGCAAGTTAAATATTGTGCTACCACCTCAACACTCGAGGGGTAAATTCATGGAACAAGTCGATATCCATTAACAAGCATCGCTTGGGAAATATTGGAGAATCTTCCTTTCCAACCTAGATACAACTACTGAGTGGAGTCGTATCAACAAGTATTACACTTGGGGAAAGGAAGACGATCTTTACGTTTCAGAGTCATGGATTTCATCTGAACTAGGAGCATGTGTAAGAGGTCGAGTCGCGCCGATCCATCACCTTATTGCCCCAAATGGGCCGGGAGATCCAGAAAGGCGGTAGACAATGTCAGGCTGTCGTGATACTTCCATCTACATGTAGAAAACATATTTTGTTGTACAACCTGCTACTGATCATAGTAAGGTTGGTACGACGGGCGCGGAGAAGGCTCCAGTATTGGTTCATCATCCATTTTGGATAATTCTGCAACATGTACTGAAAGGGATCACGGATGGCTCCGTTGGTACAGGTTTACCGATCATGTTGACAGAGGGATTCTGCAACATGTATTGAAAGGGACCAAGGATGACACCCGTGGTACAGGTTTACCGGTCATGTTGGCAGGGGGTCGAAAAGTGTTCAAAATAAAGTTACAATGAATCCTTGCAACTTCATCTGTTATGAGTTATGACTCTGATAATATATGCATAAGTAAATCTTGGGTTACGGAGATATGATATTAATTTTCCTCGTAACTTCATCTTTTATATCAATTGACTCTGTGGATACCTTACAGAATATGAGTTATGGTAAGGGAGTTGTTTATACTGAATCACCTTATAACTTCATCTTTTAAGTTATATGCTGATATTCTGCTTATATAGCAGATATTTTTCGGAAAGGTTATATTTGGTTTACTTTGAAACCTCATCCTTTATGCTAGAACTTTGTTCATAGTATAGCAAAAGTTTGCAGAATATTATGGAGATGATATTTGAAATACAACAATGGTATTTTTGGAATACATTCCGATAAGGAAATGATTTCAGTATCGAGATATTTTGACAAATTATTGTCTTATACCCGCTTTATTCTGGGTTGAGTTAAAGGCAGAATTATGCCATACTTTCATTACCTTGCTGAGCTATCGCTCACTCTTGCTATTGTTATATATATATTATATAGCAGCGAAGCAGGATGCCAATGGGTCGGCACATACCTCGCAAGGCGTTTCCGTAAACAGTTTCTAGCAGTGATCTCGAGAGTAGTACGAACCAATCGAATCAGGCTACAGCTTTTGGTATTCAACTTATGTATAGATATGAATGGTATGAGAGGATTGTGAGCATCAGATGGCTAAGTTGGTAATGTAACATTACTTAGAAATTGTATCAGTGACAGATTCAAAAGACATTTGGGTATTGTAATAAAAGTTATTTATTCCGCAGTTGTTGTATTGTGTCATTTCTGAGACTTTAACCTGTGTGTGTGTGTGTGAGAGAGACATATGTTGTGGGGTCATGAGCAGGTGAATTATGAATGGTGTGAGTAATACAGGTAAGGCAAGGAATACATGGATTGTGACAACCCTAGATCCCTGACCCCGGATTTGGGGCTGTTACAGAAATGGTATCAGAGCGTTAGGTTACAGTCCTCAGAAACGATAGGAGATCGAGTCTTATAATACCCTTAATAATGATAAGAACATCTAGAGCTCAAATTAAGTTCGTAGTCGGGTTAGAGGACATGACCCTGACTGTTTAAGATGAAGCCCGAGAGGGGACTTCTTCTGGGAAACCGTACTTAGGACTTCATGGTTAGTCACCTCGATTCGTATGAGTTATAGATGGATGGGACTCTGAGATGCCAGATCCCGAGGCCTTCGAGTAGGCATTTGATGATGCGCTCCTTGAAATGGACGGAGACCCGATAAAGAAAGATCCATAGGAGGATCTAGAGGAAGACCCCATAGTGGGTCAAGGAAAGAATCTTGTAAAGGACGTGTTGATTGATAAAGATGTGGTGCGTTACTTGAGGTCTAATAATAAGACCGGACGAACCTTCGAGGGATAAATAAGTGACGAGACGAGAGTTTAAGGATCGTTCATGATTCATCAAGAGGTATGACAAGGAAAATGGAGTAGAGTCTCCAAAGTAGAAGAGGTAGAGGCAGTATAGCCAGTATCAGTGGATTGATTCGACTTGAACGAAACCTGTTACTCGTGATCGGTTATAGCTGCCCATAAGGAGGCGGCATACGTAAGAACCAAGATGTTCAGATTTTCATGAACGATTAAGGGTACTTAGTTGCCTAGAATAATGTAAGGAATTGTTTTGGGCTATGAGATTTCAAACCCCCACGACCAGCGATTCCACGGGAAATAGTGTCTATTATATCATTGAGGGATTTTATTGTCTCAAGGAGAATTTTGGGTATATGTACCATGTAAATGTTATGGTAAGACAAGCACGCTAAGACGGAATCGAGAACGAGATTTACCACCCTCAGGAAACCGGGAAGGAATTATGAGGATATAACCGAAAGGTCGGAAATCAGATCCGAGCATTACTAGTAGGTAAATAGATTGATCAAATTCCCCTGATTTTGGGAAGAAATTCAACAAATTTTGGCAAACCTTGTCTTTCTGATTACCAGAGGATGTCACCAAAGAGAGTGGAAACTAGAGCGAACCCTGTGGATTGGGTAAGATGGCCGCTATATGGGCTGGTGGACAGACCTTGATTGCTACAATTGATTGTAGAGATAAAATGGTGAAGTTGAGATTGAACGGTAAATGCGAAATGTATTTAAGGACCAAGACGGACTGAGAAATTCCGAGATTGACTTAAATGAAAAGGCTATTGTGCCAAAAGTGTTAAGCTTATGTAGCACACGGGATTGATATGGGAGAAGGAATATTGGGTATAAGGAGGATTGAAATAGAGACCGAATTTAAGCTTGTAGTTTCTAACGATCTTCCGGAGTACCGCCCAGTTGACATATGGAATTCGTCGTTGGTATGGGCGACAACGGAATCGAAGTTTTCTTATAGAACAGAACGCTTACTTGAGGTGTTTGCGCCTAGTCGAATAGAATTCCCTGCGATTGCAAATGTTGATGGTTGAATTCTTAGCGACTATTATAAGTCGGCCATGACGTAAGTATCGAGCACCATCGGGTGTGCCTGAAGAAGAAAAGCTTTAGAATGGAACAATTATCCATTAGAGGAGCCGACATAAAAGGCATCCGTAGAGACCTTGGTAATACCCTCCCCATTTGCAAATTATGTGGGGTACCTCCCCAATCTATGATCTATCTTGACCTCTCTCCAAGAAAGAATTCTGATAAAGGGTATATTCCCTTTTCAAAGTTATTTTATAACACTTGTGCTAAACCATATTCAGTTTCACTTGTGCCAGAGGCTGTCACAATGCCTACTTTCAGGTTTTCGAAGCCCTGCCAAATGATGTTATTTAAGCTTTCACTTTTCTTCAAATAATGAATGACCCTATGGTGATACATCACCACTTGTTTGTTAAGTACCAGTATCTTGTGGTTATTCTTTTCTTTGTATTTTCTTTGGAAAACCGCACCTTTGGAATCTGTTCAATTTTAATCCAAGGTGTTCCTTTGAGAAATATTGTCGAAAGGCGATAATCATTAAATTGATCTCGAATTGCTTTCATACTTTTCAACTTCCACTGAGACGAACAACCCTATACTTATAGGGGCTACAAGGACTATCTGTCTGTGTGATAGAAGTCGGATGGGACGCCATCACTTGTAAGTTGTGAAATACAAGAAGGCTAATTACCTTTAGTAATGTCTCAATTGAGGCACACAACGTTGAGTTCTTATGATCATGTTGATCTCTCGGTAAATTTTCTTACCTCCAATAAGGTTACCTTAAGACTCATAACCTTACGATCACCAGTGTGTGACGTTTTCCTTGATATGGGAGCTGTCTTTTCAAGGCCCCATAATTTTGTTATCCGTATTGAATTTCAAGGGGAGGCCAACCAGGTCAAATAAGTCAAAATTCGCTGATAGGAATTAGATTCGCGACGAAATCACTTATGGCAGGAGCGAATCCCTAAGACGGATAGAATGTTAGCGACATATCGATGAAATTGGTTTATTCTCCCAAGGATAATATGATAATGGAAAGCGTGTCAATCGATATATGTGAAAGAAATAGTGACGTGCCGTGAACTCCACTGACAACGGTGTTAGATAGATGCCCTATAGTGAGATTGAGATTTTGGAGGAGTTGTTTACGAATGGACACTACCTCTGGGTCAGCAAGATAAGTACTGACGATGGAGTCAGAGGGAGCTGGTATTGTGACTTGGGAGAGGTGCAGCGTGTGTGGTTCTAAAGGAATCATTTTCGGAAATATATGGAGACCCGGATGAAAATGAAAGTTAAAGAGTTAAAACCAGAAACCATGACTGTAACCGAGTATGAGGCCAAGTTTTCCGAATTATTGAGGTTTGTTCCGGAGTTTGTGAACACAGAATAAAAGAAAGCCAGTAGGTTTCAACCAGGGCTACCTCCAACAAGCAGCCCACTGTCAGGACCTTTAAATAGCAAGTGCCCTTCTACACTGTTTAGACAGAGCTAATGCATTGTTGTATATCAAGATGTTGCATGACGATTAAACCTTAAGGCCGAGACGCTGAGGGAATAATTATAAGTAGAAATAGCCAATCGAGGGATTTTCCCATAAGACTGGTACATCCAGGTTGTGAACTAGAAATATGAGGTCGACACTTTTGATAGACCTGATCCCTTTCAAGTTGGGAAAAGTGGATATTATAATAAGAATGGGTTGGTTGACACCCAATGGGGCCCAGACTGATTGTAAGGGAGAGAGAGTAATAAATAAAGAACGGAGACAGATTCAGAGATTCTTGAATATAGTTCAGACTAAGAAACTATTACGCCAGAGATACGAGGCTTAATTAGCTCTTATGGTTGACGCCAAGAAAAGAGGTACCAAGTATAGAGGAAACTACAATGGTTTTGGGAGATTGTACAAGATCTTAATGCGCTACCAAATATCGATTGGGATGACATGAGAATGAATACCGAGTATTCAGAGTATAGTGGGAATGAAAGAGTTAGTGACTCAGTTACAAGAGTTGTTGTATAAGGATATGATAAGACCCAGTGTACCACCGTGGAGAGCCCGGTGTTGTTGTAAGAGAGAAAGATTTTAGCACAAGATTATATATCGAACCTCGAGAGTTGTATGAGTTTGTCATGGAGAATAGGTACCCTTGTAAATGATTGTTTGATCAGCGGAAGAACGCTGTGTATTTCCAATTTATTTAAGAACTGGGTATCACCAGTTGGAAGTTAAATCAGAGGATATGCCCAAGACTGCGATTCGTACTAGGAATAGACACTTCGAGTTTTCAGCGAAGTTATTTTGGGTTGACTAATGCACCCACAAATTTTATGGAATGGAATGAATTGGCTTTGAGTTACCCATGATAGTAGATAGCATGAGATGGAGAAATGGCTAGAATTGACCTAGGATTATGACGGTGAGATACACTACCATCCGGGGAAGGCCAATGTGGTGGCCGATACCCTTACTTTAAAATGAGACAGAGATGGATTCCGAATGATCGGGAATTAAAGGATGAGATTTTACACAACACCCAAGTTAGTCCAACAAACTAGAAGGACAAAAGATTTCACCAACAAGCGGCTAGTGACAACCAAGACAGACAGAGAAAGTATGCGGACTAAGCCCGCGAGTATAGAGATAGTACTGCTACTGATAAGCTAAATGGCATGTTGATGGATGACAAGCAAGTTTATGTTGGTGTATTTTCTGTACAAACAAGATAGAGAATATGAGGTTAGAGATTCGTGGTGCTAAAAGATATCCATGGAAAGAATTAATGAGATTTGAAAAGAAAGGGAAGTGAGCCTGATATTCTTTGGGCCATCTGAGATTTAAGACGCGCCAGGAAGGTGGCCTACGAGCCAGCCTTACCCCCCCAAACTTGTAGAATGGTCATAACGGGGTTCATGTGTCAATGCTACGTCAGTATACTATAGATGCCCGACATATGTAGAGTACGAGCACGTAGACATACAACCAGACTTGACCTATGTGGAGCAACCAATGGAAATTATAGATCGAAAGGAACAAGTACTCCGAAACAAGGTCATCAAACTAGCCAGAGTGGTATGGAGGAATCATAATGTGGAAGAATCAACTTGGGAGCTAGAGAGCGAGATGCTAGAAAGATATCCCCATTTGTTTTCAGAGTGATTCCGGGACGGAATCCTTTTAAGGAGGGGAGACTGTAAGACCCCAGATTTTGGGTAGAATTAAAACTTTTATTATATGTTGATGTAAATATGGATAGTGGCAATGACTTTGAGAATCAAGTTATGAAATGAATATGAATTTCGGTTTTCAAACATTTTGAGAATAGTAAGAATGGACTGAACATATAAATACGAACAATCAATCTGGAAGATAAGAATACAATACTCCAGGGAAGGAAAGTATTTTTATGTCATCCAAATCAATATCTGGAATACATCCGACAACTCCGTAAACAAGATAGCGTACGCCCGAGAAAGCACTAGAACGTTTTCTAAGTGCAAAGAGTAGAGAGAAAATAGATCAGGAATATTGGAACGGATTTTGATCCAAAGGATTATAGAAAAACCACTGATGAATAGTAACTCTTCATTTAAAAGTTTTTCAGACCACCCTATATGCGGGACGATATAATAAACTTTCAAAGTCGCATTAGTGATCTACGATGGAAATAAAAGAATGCAGAAGCTGTCAGAATCGGAAAAATAGCATTTTTCGTTTTCTCCGAAATTTCACCAAAAACGGACTAAATAATTATTATTTGAGGATATTTAAGGATTTAAATTATTAATTCCATGGATATGGATTTGATAAATGAATTAGAAGTATCGAGAACGATTTCGGTAAAATACCTCGATAGAACCCTCGAGAAACCTTGCGAGCGTTCTACGAAATTAAACGAACCAGAAAAGCTACTTTATTCCAAGCCAATGCATGCTTGCCAAGTGTCAAGACAAGAAGAGACCAAGGGTGATGACTCACCACATTGGATAAATATCAAGTAATTAAACAAGATAAGAAGAAAAAGAAAAAGGAAGAGAAATTTCGGGAGAGAAGATGAAAGAAAAATGGGAGAGAAAGAAATGATCATAACTTGAGATTCCGTTGTCCGTTTTTGGCGTTCCACCACTCAAATCGAAGCTCTCGAGAAGCCCGACGTAACCATGGTAAGCAATCGCCTCACCTCTGTCATTTACCCTTCGATTTCAGTGAGTAACAGTTGGAGAAGATGATGAATAGTAACTTGTATTTTGCTTTGTTGCTTTTGATATTGAGTTTGTGGCTTCCAAAGGTTGTATTAAGCAAGGATCTAAGGTTACATAAGGAATATAGCAGCAAGCAAGCTTGGAGGAAGGTATAAACCTCTGCCCCTTTGAGTTTTATATGAGTTTTAAAGTGGTTTTGATGTTCATGTAAAGTTAAGATCATGATTAAGTGATTTAGTGATTATTTGGATTTGTTTGAATGTGTAAAATGATGGGTGTTGGATTTGAGCCTCCCCACTGATCTTAGAGGTGTATGATGGTTGTTTGTTGAGGTTGTAGATGTATGGTATGCCCGGTGTGGCTTGGTTATGTTGTGACAAAATAGGATTATTCGATTTTAAACCGTCGTAATGCCCGATTTTCGGTAACTCTATAAACTGCCTAGAATCAGAAAACCTAACTGCCTCTTTTGGTTCAGTTATTAACATGAGTGTGTAGAGCTTTGTTTCTAGTTTACGTGAGCGCAAGAATCATGTCATTACGATTTACGGTTTATGAGATATGACCATTTTAGTGAAAGTGGTTCAAGGAATGAGATTGCAGAAATGTACCAACTTTGTGGCTATGTTTGAGACCCTTAAGAGTTGTTTTAAAATATGGAATTTGTATTGAAGTGTCAAGGGCAGTTACGAAGGTTTGTACGAAGGTTTCGAGTCCAAAAGATTATTTTCCGATTTTATAAAAATGTGTTAGCCGAGGTTGCGCAAGTGAAAACCACTAAGAACATGACTTAGAAACCAATGTTGTAAATGGTTAAGTATAACTTGTATTCGAGGATCGATTTCGGACTAAACCTACGAATGAAGTAATTGTCGACTAAACATGGACTTAGTATGAGCCTATAACGAGCTAGTAATGCCTTGGTTGTGTTTCGCTTACGTGTTTAAGCATTGTGTACAAGTGGATTATCCAGGGGATTAATCGTGCGTTTTCTTTGACTTTGTCTAGATTGTCCGACATCGTCGCGAACCCCTATCACTTCTTGAGCATCAGGCAAGTTTTCTAAATCTATACTTTGAAGTATTGATTATATATTACTGCTGTTGCCATGTGTGGAGTTATACAGTTGTGCGATACATGTTATATATTGTATAAAAATAGAGTTTGACTTGGGTTTATATACGAGCTGTGAGATAATGTACTTATGAACCGGGATACCTTGTAGCTCTATAGATAAGAGCATGTTTATTGTTTCGACTCTAGACCGGGAGTCGATATTTGTGTTATATAGATAGTCGTGGAAACCCGGAGGGATTCCAGCGGCAGAGTACTATTCATCTTGAGGAATATTATTATTAAATATTAACTATATTTCTAGAAAGTATTAATTACCTGGAAATGATTTGAGGAATGTTATTTGAATATTACCTCATTCGAATGTTATTACTTGGAAATGATTTGGTAATTGGCTTATAAGCTAGATATGGGATATCAGTTATAAGCCAGGTTTTTATAAATGCCCTAGGTAAAGGGCGTATGATTTTATTCTTTAGACCGGAAGTAGATATATTTTCGGTATATTTTAAATGATTATTTTTCCGATAAAGATATCGGGTAACTGTTATTCGAGGGTTAATTATGTAGTTAGAGAATATTATTTATATTCATTTGAGGATTATTGACTTTAAGAATATTATTGTAAATATAATGTAGGAATATTCATTCGAGGATTAATTATTTATTTAATGAATATTATTTTGAATATTCATTTAATGATTATCTATTTAAGGATTATTTATTTAAGGACTATTTACCTAATGAATATTACTTTTAAATATTCATTTGGGTTTTATTTATTTGATGAATATTATTTTCAAATATTCAATGGAGATTATTATTTAATGAATATTATTTTGAATATTCATTCAAGGTTTATATTATTTTGAATATTCATTCGAGGTTTATATTATTTTGAATATTCATTCGAGGTTTATATTATTTTGAATTATTCATTCGAGGTTTATTAGTTAATGAATATTATGTAGAATATTCATTTAATCCTTATTTATTTAATGGATATTATTTCTAAATATTCATTCAAGGTTTATTTACTTAATGAATATTATTTTCGAATATTCATTTGAGGGTTTACTTATTTAATAAATTTTATTAATTGTTTTAAATCAAAAGAGGTTCCCAAACCAATGTTTTCCATTTAAGTCCGTCTTTTAAGAGGATTTAAATGCTCGCTCAACTATCAAAAATATGGGAAACCTGAATTAAGTAACTGCTATTCATTTTAAACTCTCAACTCAAAACTGTCGGGGGACAGATATTTTCTCAAAGCAATTTAGTTGCTGCAAGTTAAATATTGTGCTACCACCTCAACACTCGAGGGGTAAATTCATGGAACAAGTCGATATCCATTAACAAGCATCGCTTGGGAAATATTGGAGAATCTTCCTTTCCAACCTAGATACAACTACTGAGTGGAGTCGTATCAACAAGTATTACACTTGGGGAAAGGAAGACGATCTTTACGTTTCAGAGTCATGGATTTCATCTGAACTAGGAGCATGTGTAAGAGGTCGAGTCGCGCCGATCCATCACCTTATTGCCCCAAATGGGCCGGGAGATCCAGAAAGGCGGTAGACAATGTCAGGCTGTCGTGATACTTCCATCTACATGTAGAAAACATATTTTGTTGTACAACCTGCTACTGATCATAGTAAGGTTGGTACGACGGGCGCGGAGAAGGCTCCAGTATTGGTTCATCATCCATTTTGGATAATTCTGCAACATGTACTGAAAGGGATCACGGATGGCTCCGTTGGTACAGGTTTACCGATCATGTTGACAGAGGGATTCTGCAACATGTATTGAAAGGGACCAAGGATGACACCCGTGGTACAGGTTTACCGGTCATGTTGGCAGGGGGTCGAAAAGTGTTCAAAATAAAGTTACAATGAATCCTTGCAACTTCATCTGTTATGAGTTATGACTCTGATAATATATGCATAAGTAAATCTTGGGTTACGGAGATATGATATTAATTTTCCTCGTAACTTCATCTTTTATATCAATTGACTCTGTGGATACCTTACAGAATATGAGTTATGGTAAGGGAGTTGTTTATACTGAATCACCTTATAACTTCATCTTTTAAGTTATATGCTGATATTCTGCTTATATAGCAGATATTTTTCGGAAAGGTTATATTTGGTTTACTTTGAAACCTCATCCTTTATGCTAGAACTTTGTTCATAGTATAGCAAAAGTTTGCAGAATATTATGGAGATGATATTTGAAATACAACAATGGTATTTTTGGAATACATTCCGATAAGGAAATGATTTCAGTATCGAGATATTTTGACAAATTATTGTCTTATACCCGCTTTATTCTGGGTTGAGTTAAAGGCAGAATTATGCCATACTTTCATTACCTTGCTGAGCTATCGCTCACTCTTGCTATTGTTATATATATATTATATAGCAGCGAAGCAGGATGCCAATGGGTCGGCACATACCTCGCAAGGCGTTTCCGTAAACAGTTTCTAGCAGTGATCTCGAGAGTAGTACGAACCAATCGAATCAGGCTACAGCTTTTGGTATTCAACTTATGTATAGATATGAATGGTATGAGAGGATTGTGAGCATCAGATGGCTAAGTTGGTAATGTAACATTACTTAGAAATTGTATCAGTGACAGATTCAAAAGACATTTGGGTATTGTAATAAAAGTTATTTATTCCGCAGTTGTTGTATTGTGTCATTTCTGAGACTTTAACCTGTGTGTGTGTGTGTGTGAGAGACATATGTTGTGGGGTCATGAGCAGGTGAATTATGAATGGTGTGAGTAATACAGGTAAGGCAAGGAATACATGGATTGTGACAACCCTAGATCCCTGACCCCGGATTTGGGGCTGTTACAGATAAGACTCAATGTAACATGCTTGTGTAATCCTGATGTACAATCCTGATGTGCAGTCCTGATGTGTATTCCTGATTTGTAATCCTGATGTTGAAGTTGAAGTATTAGTTTTTAGGCTGAATAAGTCATGTTGACTATTAATGGATATGTAGAATATGGAGGCTAATTGTAAATAGTCTATGTCTTGTAATTCTACATAAGTGAAATTGATTGTCTATGGATAGCAACATTAGCCTTCTACGGATGTGGACTATGTACTGTCTACGGATAACAGTACTAGTTGTATACGGATGTGATCAAGATACTCTCAACGGATACAACTCAAATAGCTTCTACAGATACACACTGTACTTTGTGAAAGGGACAGTTCAGACAGTGCACATGGGTTGACAAACTACACAGAGTATGGAAACCAGCATTTCTGGTAAACTCACGAGAAGAAGAAGCATTCTGTTTTGTCTGGTCAAATGTAGCATTTCTATAAAAGACAATCAGCCAAGAAGGGCAAGCTACCAACACATGGACTACTACTCAGAATGGAGAAACAAGGATCTTGAACAGATTTACTTTTTGTATTATTGACTGTTTGAAATATCTTGTAAACTTGGGATATATAAACCAAGTGTAGCATTATTCTAGAACGAGAGAAATCAGTTAGGCAATTTAGAGAGCTCAAAGCAATATCCTTTGTAAATTGCTGAAGCTAGAATAGTGTGTATGCAGCTGTGTGTTTATTCATAAACATCACAGAGATTTCTTCAAATAAAAATCTCGTAGGTGGATAAATCAATCGACCTGAATTTTTAATTCTTGTGTTATCTTATCTTATTTATTTTTCTGTTCTTGAATTTACTTTCATATCTCTACTGTCAAGAACCAAAGAATTTTTAAAGATTGTATTCAACCCCCCCTTCTACAATCTTGATTCATTGTCTGGGAATAACAATTGGTATCAGAGCAAGCTTCTAACACAGAAGAAGTTTAAAAATCTAAAGACATCAGAATCATGGGTCAAAAGGATTATGGAGTTAAAATACCAGTTCTTGATAGAGAGAATTGTTTTAACTGGAAAGTAAAAATGCGTCTACATCTAATGTCTATGGATGAAGGATATGTAGAGTGCATAGATCATGGCCCTCATGTACCAATGAAGCCAAACACCTCAATAGCTCAAGTACCTGCATGAGCTCCAAACACCATTCCAAAGTTACCTTCAGAATGGACTCCTGAGGACAACATTGCAGTTCATAAAGATAAGAAGGCCATGAACATTTTGTTCAATGGTCTTGATTCTGACATGTTTGACAATGTTATTAATTGTTCTACAGCAAAGGAGATTTGGGACACTGTCCAAACCATCTGTGAAGGGACTGAGCAAGTAAGGGAAAACAAGATGCAGCTCCTCATACAACAGTATGAACACTTTCACTTTAAGAGTGGAGAATCTTTGAATGATACCTTTAGTAGATTTCAAAAATTACTGAATGGATTAAAGTTGTAGGAGAGAGTATATCAAATCAAAGATTCAAATCTTAAATTTCTCAGAGCTTTGCCAAAGGAGTGGCAGCCTATGACTGTTTCCTTGAGAAACACTCAAGAGTATAAGGATTTTACTCTTTAGAGGCTATATGGAACCCTAAAAACATATGAGATGGAAATGGAGCAGGATGAGGAAATTGAGAAGGTCCAAAAGAAAACTGGATCTGTTGCCTTGGTAGCAAGTGTTGAAAAGACTGAGGACATGAAAGAAGAAACTGTTGAAGCGACACCAAGCACAAGTGCTTGTGAAGGTAGGAATGAATCAAGAAAGTGCAAAGGGAAGATGATTGAAGAAAGTGAGCCTTCTAACCAAGATGAAATGGATGAGCTACATGAACATTTAGCTTTTCTGTCAAGAAAATTCTCAAAGCTCAAGTTCAAGAGAAACCCTGAGGTGTCCAAGCCATTCAAAAAGGACTTTCAATCAAACAAGAATTATGTTAAAAGGTCCGAGTTTAAATGTTTTAACTGTGGAATGGGAGGTCACTTTGCTAATGAATGTAGAAAACCAAAAGCTGAGAAGAGTGACAAGAAATTTGATCCTGTTGACTATAAGAAGAAATACTTTGATCTTCTCAAGCAAAAAGGAAGAACATTCATAACTCAGGACTATGACTGGGCTGAAGATGGGAATGATTCTGAGGATGACACTAAATTTGTGAATCTTGCACTGATGGCTGATTCAAGTGAGCATGAGGCCAATTCATCATCCAATCAGGTAATTACCGCCAATGTCTCTGAGCTTTCTACCGAGGAATGCAATAGTGCAATTAATGATATGTCTACTGAATTGTATCATATGCGTATTTCTCTTAAATCACTTACAACAGAAAACACCAGGATTAAAGAGGCTAATCAGTTTTTAAGTGATAGGAATGTTGTTCTAGAAACTTAATTTATTGAGTTTGAGAAAATGAGACTAGAGTGTCAAGTTACAAAGGATGATTTGCTGATTGTGCTAAAAAAAGAAGAAATTCTCAAAGCACAGCTAGCTAAAGAACATGAAACAATTGCTAGATGGACTGATTCCAAGAATGTTGCCACAAACATTATTAAGGCTCAAGGTGTGGATACATTCTACAAGGAATCAGTAGGAAAAGATAATGAGAAACTAGATGTTGAGTATCTAGAAGATGACACATCTACTGATAGTGATCATCTGTTGATGGGTAACACATCTACTGATAGTGATCATCTGTTGATGGGTAACACCTCTACGAATGTGACTTGTCCAAAGAAGTGTACATATAGTGTTAGTCAAGAGAAACTTAAGAAGCTGAACAAAAAGTATGGTCCAACCAGCAAAAATTTTGTTCAGGGAGAATGTAGCAAAACCAAAGCTAAGGATGTCAACATAGGTCACTTGGCCAACAAGCAATTGAAGGGCAAGTTAGAAAATATAGAGGTCAAGGCTGAGGTGAAAAAGAAAAAGAACAGAAATGGTAAGGTAGGGATTAATAAGCATAGCAACTACACACCTGACAAGTATGCTCCTAGGAAAACTTGTGTAAAGTGTGGTAGTGTTAATCATTTATCTACAAATTGCAAAACTGTTAAAACTTCATCTGTTCAAATACCAATGTCTGTACCCAATATGCCTATGCCTGCTATGCATAACATGTTTGCACATACTGATCATGCATCAAATTTGTATGCCAATATGCCATTTGTTTCAAATCCATATATGAATGCATTCACAATGCCACAAATGACATGGAGCATGCCACACATGAACATTATGCATGCACAACATCCTCAAATGCCTGCATCAAACATGTATGCATATGAACATCCTCAGCATGTTGTCTCTTAGAGGTCAACACCCAGGGTCAAGGTTGATTTAACTCAACCTGAGATTAAGGTGCAAAATGACAAGAAAGGCAAAGTTAAAGCTAACAGGAAATGACCCAAGGAAACTTGGGTACCAAAATCAACTTGATTTGGTTTTGTTGTGTGCAGGGAAACAGAAAGAATCTATGGTACCTAGACAGTGGTTGTTCTAGGCACATGACTGGAGATTCTACCCTGCTCACAGAGTTTGTGGAGAAAGCTGGCCCTAGCATTACCTTTGGAGATGACAGCAAAGGTTACACTAAGGGCTATAGCTTGATTTTAAAGGAAAATGTCATCATTGATGAAGTAGCACTAGTTGATGGACTTAAGCACAACTTGTTTAGCATCAGTCAACTATGTGATAAAGGTTTCTCAGTATCATTCAATCAAGGAGCCTGTGTTGTTTCAAACAATGAAAACAACAATGTGGTGTTGACAGGCCACCGAAGAGGTAATGTGTATATAGCTGACTTCAATTCAACAAGTTCAGATTCTATCACTTGTCTTCTAAGTAAAGCAAGTAAAGATGAGAGTTGGCTATGACACAAAAGGCCATCACATTAGAACTTCAAGTCAATGAATGATCTGGTAAGAAGAGACCTAGTAAGAGGAATTCCACAGCTGGAATTTTCCAAGGATGGACTTTGTGATGCTTGCCAGAAAGGGAAGCAAAGGAAGATTTCTTTCAGAAGCAAGCTAGATTCATCAATTGAGCAACCTCTATAGCTGTTACACATGGATTTTTTTAGACCAGTAAATGTCATGTCTATTTCAAAGAAAAGATACTCCCTTGTGATTGTGGATGATTTTTCAAAGTTTACATGGACATACTTCCTGCACTCTAAAGATGAGGCAAGTGAAATCATAATCAATCACATCAAGGCTGCTAACAATCATCCTGATCTCAAAGTCAGAAGAATCAGGAGTGACAATGGCACTAAGTTCAAGAATTCAATAATGAGGTTGTTTTGTGAGGAGAATGGAATCATTCATGAGTTCTTTGCAGCAAGAACACCACAACAAAATGGAGTGATGGAAAGGAAAAATAGAACTTTAATTGAGGCTGCAAGAACAATGCTAAGAGAATCAAAGTTACCTACATATTTTGGGCTGAAGCAGTTAACACTGCATGTTTCACTCAAAATATTTATTTGACCAATCAAGATAAAGGAATGACTCCATACCATTTGCTCAAGGGAAGAAAACCATCCTTAAGTTTTCTACATGTCTTTGGATGCAAATGTTTTGTATTGAGAAACCAAGGTGAAAATCTTGGAAAATTTAAGTCAAAGGCAGATGACGTCACTCTTGTGGGATATGCAGCTGGAAAAGCCTACGGGGTTTTCAATCACAGAATCAACATTGGTATGGAATCTGTACATGTTGTTTTTGATGATGCCAGAATTCAAGGTCTCACTGATGAGGGTTTTCATGAAACTCTCAGGTTTGAGAATGAGGTGGAAGGTCTGTATTATGATGATGAAGGTGATGATTATGAGGATGAATCAGTCCCTCCAAGAATGATTATTTCAAATATGGATAACTCAAGTTCAAATGAACCATCCATAGAAGGGACAATTGGAGCATCCGTAGGAAGCCGAATTGGAGCATCCATATGAAGCCAAATTGGATCATCCGTAGGAAGCCAAAATGAAGCATCTGTAGGTAGTCATTTTGAAGCATCCATAGGTGGATCACAACACAGGGTTACCACCCCAATAAACTCAGGAGGAGTTTCTCCGAGTCATGGATCAACCTCAATTCCACATGATCATGCTTATGATAATGATGCTACATCTTCAAGACCTACACCTGTAATAAGAAGAAAATGGACAAGGGATCACCCATTTGAACTGATCATTGGTGATGCATCCTCAAATGTCCAAACTAGAAGAGCCACTTAAGATGAATGTTTATACAGGAGCTTTCTTTCACAAGATGAACCAAAGAAAGTTGAGGATGCTCTTCTAGATCCATATTGGGTGTTAGCTATGCAGGAAGAGCTAAACCAATTTGAGAGAAACAAAGTGTGGAAGCCGGTACCCAAACATAAAGACATAAGTGTTATAGGTACAAAGTGGGTATTCAGAAACAAGATGGATGAAAATGGCATTGTCACAAGGAACAAAGCTAGATTGGTTGCTAAGGGCTATTCTCAAGAAGAAGGAATAGATTATGATGAAACATTTGACCCTGTTGCTAGATTGGAAGCAATAAGGATATTCCTATCCTATGCAGCTCATGCCAATTTGAAGGTCTATCAAATGGATGTCAAGAGTGCCTTCTTGAATGGGGAATTGGAAGAGGAGGTGTATGTTAGTCAACCTCCTGGTTTTGAAGATCCAAATTATCCAGAATTTGTCTACTTCCTACTCAAGGCACTCTATGGACTGAAGCAAGCACCTAGAGCCTGGTATGACACTCTGTCACAGTTTCTTTTAGAGAATCACTTCACTAGAGGTACTGTTGACAAAACTCTTTTCTTTAGAAATGTTAAGGGCTCTAGTATACTTGTTCAAATTTATGTAGATGACATAATCTTTGGGTCTAAAGATGAGAAGCTTTGCAAAAGGTTTGCCAAACTTATGCAAAGTAAATATGAAATGAGCAAGATGGGTGAACTTACCTATTTCCTTGGCTTACAAGTTAAGCAAGTGAAAGAAGGAATCTTCATTAGTCAAACTAAATACATCTTTGATCTATTAAAGAAGTTTGATCTAATGGATTGCTCTCCTGCTAAAACACCCATGCTAACTGCCACTAAGCTTGAATTGAATACTAAGGAAAAATCTGTGGACATTTCAAGCTATAGAGAAATGGTAGGCTCACTTTTATATTTAACAGCTAGTAGACCTGATATTATGTTTGCTACATGTCTATGTGCTAGATTTCAGGCTGATCCTAGAGAGTCTCACGTAATTGTCATCAAGAGGATTTTCAGATATCTCAGGGGAACACCAAACCTTGGCATTTGGTACCCTAGAGAATCTGGTTTTGATCTAATTGGTTATTCATATGCTGACTATGCAGGTTGCAAAATTGACAGAAAAAGTACAACAGACACCTGTCAATTTCTAGGAAACAGGCTTGTTTCATGGTTCAGCAATAATGTAACACCCCCAGATCCGGGGTCATGAATCTGGGTTGTCACACTCCATCAATCATACAATACCTGCATCACTTACCATATTCTAATAATACAACTCCAAAGACCCCAATCACTTACGCACACACACAAGTTATAGCCTTGGAAATGAGCAACAATAAGTAACACTTGTTATTACAAATCAAATGTACTATCCAGGATCTCATCTATTATTTACAACCTCTTCCTGAAGTTAAAATAATAGACCTCATGATAAGTGGATATTTTATTCACTTAGAACGTTTCCGTTTGGCTTAAAACGTATGTTTGTACTCGAGTTGTGGTATTTTTGATCTCTTTTAAGGGTATTGTGCAGGTATATTGATCACAGGTGTGTTAGGAATGAAGCGAAGCAATTGGAGCGCGAAACGGAGTTATAATGAAGAAAAGGAGAAAAATCAGTTTTGCTGGACAGAGATCCTGGCGCGGCAGCGCCGTGATAACACTGGAGAGTGGCGCGGCAGCGCCGCAGAGAAAAGGCTGCACAGTGAACTTGGCGCGGCAGCGCCGTGCCCCTATACAAACTTGGCGCGGCAGCGCCGTGGTATCTGGCGGAGAAATTCCTGTTTTGCCCTAATTTGTGATTTTTCAAGGAAAGTTAAAGAAATCAATTCCTGACGAAATATTGCACTTGGAGGCCTATAAAAAGAAGAAACAAACCCTAGACAAGAGACAAGAGACACATATCATATATCTACGGAGTAAAAGCACGAAGAAGCAAGGAAGAAGATCGATTCAATTTTATTCTTGTAATCTTTCTAGTTGGTGGATGCTTGGATTTGGTGTACTCTTAAAAACCCTTGATATTTATAATAGTTATAATTCGTTTTCTTCTATCATGTTTTCAATAGAACCCATGGTGACGATTAGTTTGATTATGAACTAACTCGTTGTCATGGGGTTTAGCGGATTTATTCATGAAGTCTATTAGTTGAATTTTCTCGATGCCTAAAGTGTGATTGATGTGATATCCTATCATGGTTGTTTTGATTCGTTATAGGAGAGTAGCTAACTCATGTAATTGTGTGTTAATTCTTATTGAAGCGAAAGTGGATCTAAGAGTTTAGAACTTGCCATGCTAGCATAGGTTTATGCGTGAGAATATCATTCGTAATTAGTGTCGTAACTCTAACCGTTTTATGACGACTATGTGATCAATTGAATGCTTGTACTTCAACCATTATGTTTTCAATCTTTATAGACATATAAGGACTAAGCATAATTGGGAGACTAAGTGATTTCTATCTTAATTGTGGATATTATTTAGGATGGTATTTGTGCAACGAAAGTTGGCTTATATCAGTTTTGTGTGTTCGATCAGGTATTAACAAATCACATGAAAGGGCTAGAGAATTGAAGACTTTAGATGGATTGTTTAATGAAGTTGAAATCCCATGTTTCATTCATATAAGTAAATCAATATAATTCTCAGTTTCAGTAGTGATAATTAGTCATAACTCTTAGATACATTTTAGTGATAATCAAACCCACTTTGTTAATTGTTTTAGCATCGGATAATAATCATACATTGGTGAGTGAATTAACTAGACAAACAACGAGTCCCTGTTGGAACGAACCTTATTTACTATCTGTATTACTTGAGATCACGTGCACTTGCGTGTTGAGTTTGGTCGTAACAAGTTTTTGGCGCCGCTGCCGGGGACGCGGTTTTGTTTTGTGTAGTTTATGTATTTACCATCAGTGGTCATTAAAGTTCGGTGACTAGGACTGTTTTTTTATTTATTTGATGGATTATTGGGAGCAGGACTTCGTAATTGTGTGTGAGCTGTGTGCAGGTGGACATTACACTCATCAATGTGAGTATAACAGAAACCGGCCAAATTTCAGCTGGGACTACAATCAGAGTGGTATGGAGCAATCCCAATATCCGTCCTACCCGCTCCAAAATCAGCAGTTTGGAGATGAGCCATACAGTCCATGGGGAACTCAGCAGCAACAGGGGCAACAGTTTCAGCATCAGTATGCCCCAGTGCATCAACACTTTCAACCTCCTAAATTTCAGCAGCAGCAATTTCAGACTTGGTCTAACCAACAGTCGACCGAAGAAGCTGAATTAGAAGAATTGAGGTTGATTGTTAAAAGCAATGCATTGTCTCTCCAGACAATAGGAGATCAGATTGGTCAAATTGCAAATGCATTAAAAACATTGAATCAAATTGCAAGTGACACAGAAGGCCTGGCTGTAGAGCAGGAGGACAAGAACCTTCCTATCAGTCTTGCCTGGCCTTTCTTAGCCACGGGTGAGACCTTGATCGAAGTTCAGGAAGGAGAGTCTGAGGGCAAAGATGAGGAAGAAGCAGAACATGAAGCTGATAAGGAAGGAGAACCGGAGGCAACCCAATCAGAAAATTCAGAATGTCCAGAAAATTCGGTTCTGAATAATCAGCCGCAACCACTTCCTTTGCAATCTGAAAATTCTGAAGAATCAGCCCAAGATCAAGAAAACTCCAAGGCTCAAGTGGCTATGCTATTTCCTTCGAAGGATGAAGAGGGTCTCAGTGTGGTAATGGTTGATACTGAACACCGTAAGAAGGTTGATCAGCCGTTAGAGTCAAAGTCTGTAGAGAGTGCTTTTCAATGGAAGTTTGTCATTGAAGAAGATGAATTAGAAGAGCATGTTCAGTTGTTGAATGCCGCTCCGTTGCAATCTGACTTCGACCAGTTGGAGGCCGAAGAGGAAAAGAGCATCACTCCTGCTGACAAATCTACTCCGGAGAAGACTACAGAGAGTATCCAAATCGATTTTCCTCCTCCATATCCACAGAGGCTTCAGAAGCAAACTCTAGCCATGAATTTGCCGGCGGAGGATGAGGAGTGTTTTAGCTTGAAATTGGTTGATGCAGGGCAGAGTAAAAAGTATGACAGGGAGAAGGAGAAGGCAAGGCATGGCCAGCTGAGGATTACAGTGCCTTGGCTAATGGGGCTACGTATTCCACATAAGTTGCTTGGAGTGGAAGACCTCTGGAATTCTCAGGTGCGCCTTAAGCCATCATTTGAAGGAGCTCCCAAACTCGAGCTCAACCCATTGCTAGTTCACCTGGGGTATGTTTCTTGTAATTCATTTCCTTTGCTTGCTATTGTTATTGCTGCTAACTTTTCAGGTAGGCGGGAGAATGTTGTTAAGAGATCGGGTGAGGAGCGAAGACGGGTAAAGCTTGTCGTTGAAGATGTCGCTCCAGGAAAGATCCTTAAGTGGCCCTTATAGAGGTGCGGTGTGGAAATTTTTCAAGTTAAAATCGTGGCCAAGTCTAGCTAAAGACGTTAAAGAAAGGCGCTTCGTGGGAGGCAACCCATGTGTTAGGTATGTTTCTACTATCTTTTTATTACCTTCAATGAGGACATTGAATATTGTAAGTTTGGGGGTGGTAATTAAGGATAGTGTGTGTGTCATATAGGTTTCATATTGCATATGTAGCTAGTTTTCATTCATATCTTTGCATGTTTATGTCATATAGAGCATTCTGTTTTGCATATTTGTTTATCTATCATGTGAGTCCATTTAGTTGCATTTGCATAGCATGCATATTTCATGATCCCTTAGGACTTGACTATTTCCGTTGGTGAGTCGATGTTGATTGGAGTGTGGTTGTGATGAATAGAGGGTTGATTAAGTTTCTAAGTATTGACTTGCATGCCAGAAACAAATCTATTTCATAAGTCTCATTGGTTGCTTTTGAATTTGATCAGACCATGCTTGTTTGGTGTTAGAATTTAACCACTTGTTTACATTTAGAATGTTGGCTAGATTCTTGAAGATGAAGAAGCACTTATGTATAAGTTTGGGGGAAACCAGGGATTTCATGCTAGTTGTAATAAAGGCTAGGCGTCAAATGGCTAGTAGCCGGCTCATTGAAAAGATGAGTAGTCTAGGGTGGGATGAGAAAAAGGCAAAGAGCACTCATTCCGAAATTGTTGAAAAAAAAAAAAGAAGAGAAAAGTTGAAAAAGAAAAAAAAAGTTGTGTTTGTTTTGTGTTTATGCAGAATTGATCAGGTTGAGCTCTTTAGTACTCGAGCAATTAAGTTCTAGGGGACTTTGTGCCTAGTGACCTAAGACTTTTCCGGTCTGGGATCCGCTAACCTAACGCTCGCTACATGGGTATTATTGTATAAGCCTTTCGGGGTCTCAACCATTGCACGGTCAAATAAGCATGTGTGTTGTGCGTAGTTGTTTTTGTGTAATAAAGCATGAATTCCTGTCTAACTCAGATGGACTGCGAAGGTGTCTCTTAAGAGTTCTTGTGTCTAGCGTTCATTCTGTTTGTAAGCTTGTGGTTGTTTTGGCTAAGAATAGGTATGGTCTTGATTTAGTTTGGGAGTATATTGGTGAGCATCGCACACACGCACGTTTCTGTGTTTGTCTTGTTGGTCGATGGGAATTTGGTCGAACTCTGTTTGGAAGACTTTGTTCTTTGAGATGTTGGCTTGTTGATTGGTTTTGGTTGGTTTGAAGGGATCGTTGCATTTTCATAATAGTTGCATACATGTAGTTAGTTGCATTTGTAGTTGCATTGTTAGATGGATTTTGTGGGTACATTCACTATAGGCCCTCACGAGACCTTACTCGTCCACTAGGGCTGCCTAGGGGTTTAAAGGGCTTGTTGCATATGCCAAATGCAACCGTGATCACCTACGGAAGTGGTAGTTGTTTATGCTCGAGGACGAGCAACGGTTTAAGTTTGGGGGTGTGATAAGTGGATATTTTATTCACTTAGAACGTTTCCGTTTGGCTTAAAACGTATGTTTGTACTCGAGTTGTGGTATTTTTGATCTCTTTTAAGGGTATTGTGCAGGTATATTGATCACAGGTGTGTTAGGAATGAAGCGAAGCAATTGGAGCGCGAAACGGAGTTATAATGAAGAAAAGGAGAAAAATCAGTTTTGCTGGACAGAGATCCTGGCGCGGCAGCGCCGTGATAACACTGGAGAGTGGCGCGGCAGCGCCGCAGAGAAAAGGCTGCACAGTGAACTTGGCACGGCAGCGCCGTGCCCCTATACAAACTTGGCGCGGCAGCGCCGTGGTATCTGGCGGAGAAATTCCTGTTTTGCCCTAATTTGTGATTTTTCAAGGAAAGTTAAAGAAATCAATTCCTGACGAAATATTGCACTTGGAGGCCTATAAAAAGAAGAAACAAACCCTAGACAAGAGACAAGAGACACATATCATATATCTACGGAGTAAAAGCACGAAGAAGCAAGGAAGAAGATCGATTCAATTTTATTCTTGTAATCTTTCTAGTTGGTGGATGCTTGGATTTGGTGTACTCTTAAAAACCCTTGATATTTATAATAGTTATAATTCGTTTTCTTCTATCATGTTTTCAATAGAACCCATGGTGACGATTAGTTTGATTATGAACTAACTCGTTGTCATGGGGTTTAGCGGATTTATTCATGAAGTCTATTAGTTGAATTTTCTCGATGCCTAAAGTGTGATTGATGTGATATCCTATCATGGTTGTTTTGATTCGTTATAGGAGAGTAGCTAACTCCTGTAATTGTGTGTTAATTCTTATTGAAGCGAAAGTGGATCTAAGAGTTTAGAACTTGCCATGCTAGCATAGGTTTATGCGTGAGAATATCATTCGTAATTAGTGTCGTAACTCTAACCGTTTTATGACGACTATGTGATCAATTGAATGCTTGTACTTCAACCATTATGTTTTCAATCTTTATAGACATATAAGGACTAAGCATAATTGGGAGACTAAGTGATTTCTATCTTAATTGTGGATATTATTTAGGATGGTATTTGTGCAACGAAAGTTGGCTTATATCAGTTTTGTGTGTTCGATCAGGTATTAACAAATCACATGAAAGGGCTAGAGAATTGAAGACTTTAGATGGATTGTTTAATGAAGTTGAAATCCCATGTTTCATTCATATAAGTAAATCAATATAATTCTCAGTTTCAGTAGTGATAATTAGTCATAACTCTTAGATACATTTTAGTGATAATCAAAACCACTTTGTTAATTGTTTTAGCATCGGATAATAATCATACATTGGTGAGTGAATTAACTAGACAAACAACGAGTCCCTGTTGGAACGAACCTTATTTACTATCTGTATTACTTGAGATCACGTGCACTTGCGTGTTGAGTTTGGTCGTAACACCTCACAGCTCTATACAAGGTTCCATAAGGAAAACCTACTTGAAAACAATTCTCCCTAATTCCATCTGCAATTGTTCTGCTAACTCCGGCAGTATCCATCCTGTTGAACTAACTCAAGGGTGATCTCTCCATTCCCTTGCTCTCGTAATACGGGGTGAAACGGTAATGTTTTCTTCATGCTGAAAGTTTTAATAAAGCAAGAATGAGCTAATAGCGCTCAGCAAGAAATCTATCCCATTTTAAATCTTTAAACCTTTGAGGTAGATAATCCATTTAGGATCAAAGTTTTAAAACTACTAGGGTTTGACCCAAAATAGTATACAGTTCAAAATACTGTATCACTTATAATCATACTCAAATACTCTCGTAAATCATTTAGAAACCCTTGGTATCAATATAATGAACCAAGTCTCAAAACATATCTTTTTAAAATAGATATTAACATTAGAATCAAGGCTTAAAGCCTATCCATTGATTCAAAATACTGTGTAGTTCAACATACTGCATATCTTAAATACTTTCTCAATATATATATACATGCATATCTATATAGATATCTCATACTGTTCAAAACACTGTAAATTATCGGTTATGAACACATTTTTGAAGCTGTTGTGTTGTGATATATGAAAAACAAGAATGAGCACTAACGCTCAACAATAATATATATAACAGCTTATATAAAACTCTGCAAGCTCATATATCATTTGCGACATTTGAAATCTCATTCGTATACAGAATGATGTTTAGAGTAATCTTTTTGTCAAAACATGCCATACAGTTCAAATACTGTACAAGGAACATCATTGTTCAATCACTGTTACATTATCGGTAACTCAACACCTAGGCTTTCGTTACAATGTGTAGCACAACCCCAATTGGAGGGAGGGGACATTCTGGAGCACACCACGATACACGATGATCAATCGTTGTATCAAACTCACACTTTTCTACTAGTAGATGGACGATATCCTAAAACGATTATCACCCCAGCCGCATACGGGCTTTGTATCTGCTGGACTGTCCCACAGCCTCCTACACGAGATAGTTGCTGGACTGCCCCGCAGCCTCTTACGCCATATAATTTGATGGACTGTCCCAAAGCCTCTTACACGTTTCCTCCTAGTCCTGGATGAACACTCAATGAAACTGGAATCGGAATTTAATCTTGGTTCCCCCAAGTACAAGATACTTGTCAAAACTTTGCAATATTACAGATTTTCTTACTCCAGAATGTTTGAAAGGAGTAAATCACAATGTGGGTTGACATCAGTCAACAAAACAACGAACGATTACCAAGTATTTTAAAAATCATGACCTGGGAGTTAATCGGAATTTTCTAAATTTTGCGAGTTTGAAATTCTTTGATTGAATAGGGAAGTCGTCCCTAGATATGGGTATTCTCGAGGAATAGAGGAAGCAAACCATTTGCTCGACTTTTAAAACTGGATTCCCAATTTTTGATGAGTTAGGAAATATTTATTCGCATTTAGATGTTTTAAATAAACTCGGAATAATATTTAGGAACCCCTGCTATATTTAAATAATTTTTCCGAAGATCAGAAAATATTTGAGTAAATATTGGAACATTAAATAATAATATAAATAAGGTTCTATGATTTTTAAATCATATTTAGAATATTTAATAAATATTCAAATAATAAATATTGAATTATTATTCAATAAAACTCTACTTAAGTGAATATCCCAAAATAATATTCACTTAATTCAATAAATATTCAAATAATATTTATAATAATATTATTTAAATATCTCACATTAAATATCCAATGATATTAATATTGAAATATTTAATCAATATTTAAAGTATAGCTTTCTCTGGAATCCTCCAGCTTATGACAGTATAGTCAAAACAAAATAATAATTTGACTGCCGGTCTAAGTTTTAAAATTATCGTACAAGTGCTCTACGCTTAGAGCCTTTATAAAACCTCGTTTTATATCTAATATAATCATAGCATATAAACCATACATCTTGCGAAAACTTTTATCCAAAAGCGCAAATCAATTTATAGTCCTTTTTGCGAAATAAAACAGTATATATCACAATCACAACTTTAAATCATAACAGCATCTTATATCAGATGTAGGGTTTGAAAACTTGCATACATCTATCATATGCAATATTATAATCTCAACAGTTTTAAACACAACCACATCTATATAAGATGTAGGGATTGAAAACTTGCATAATATACCATATGCAATATCATCAGTATAAGTAATTTGAAATACAACATGAGATGAGAAAACTTGCCTTGAGTCCTTGGTTGTTAGGGGTTCGAGAATTTGTCGGAAAATCTATAAACAAAGAAATACTCGATCAGTCCCCTAGCGTAATCATATAAAGTGCCATTAACTTAAGAACTAACGTTCTCTTAATGAAATCAAATGCCTCGTTCTTGGTTAATCATAACCTCATGATACTCCTTAAACTCTTAATTCAAAAGTTTGGTTGATAATCCATTCACAAAACCCAAGTACTTTACCATTCCTAAACTCACGGTTTTAACTATCCCCTTAAGGGTATTTCGCTTGCGCAACTTTTGTTCCCGCATTTTTATAAAATCCAAAAATTATCTTTTTAACACGAAACCTTCTCGGTTCCCTTCCTAACTGTTCATAATAGTATCCATCTTAATATCATGACCTATTTCCATTTTTAAGGGGTTTGATCATAAGCTCAAAGTTCATATAGTGAACTACTTAGTTACCCAAAACCACAACGAGTGTTTCTCCTAAACCATAAATCGGATCGATGCGATTCTTTCGCCAAAATAAACTACAAGACAAGAAATACACTATCATGGTCAATGGTCACACTTGACAGTAGATTAAGAGCCTCGAATACCACTGTCAAGGCAGTTAATAAACATTTCGTCATTACGACGGCTATACATCGAACGTTTCCATTTCACAACCAATCCAAACATCCAAATATCTCTTTTGTAACTCTTCGGTTGAAGATATCTCGCTGATAATAAAATATGAGTAGACTCATTTAATCCATCAATTATAACTCAGTTGACGTCATAGTTCGACTTGGTTCTTGTTGATCCTATCACAAAATCCATTACAATATAATTACATTCCTAATCAGGAATCTCTACAGGTTGTGATAGTCAACTAGGTCTTTGTTCTGCCTTCATTTTCTGACATATCCAATATTTACTTAACAATCGATAAATCCTTTTATCTATCCGGCCACCAGTCACATTTCCTAAATTTTCTTTACCTTTTTGTACTCTCCCTGTAGCTGTCTCTTTATGACCGATATTTATTCCTTAATTCGTTCTGGCTCAATCATGACTTTCAAATAATCCTTAATGTACTCTTAACTTCAAACTTCATCCTTTCATTTTCTCTTACTAGTCATTCCGAAATATTTAGCGTCCTTAATCTCTTGAACATTAGGAACCTAAACTCGGTAAAAATACCTCATGATTCCTTTATCATCTTTCTCAGTCTTTAATTCTTTCCCCAACATTGACTTTATACCTTCACTCGTCATTCATTCTTGACATAACTTGATTTTCTGCAGCAATTCTGGTTGTATTGCAATCTCAAATAGTCTCTCAGTACCATTTTCGGTTATCTTAACCTAAATTTCCATTTTCTCAAATCCTTGGATTAACTTATCCGAAGATGTTATCATCTTAAGTCTCTCTCTTTCCTACTAAGGGCATCGGCCACCACATTGGCCTTCCCTGGGTGGTCAAGAATCTCACAGTCATAATCCTTGATTAGCTTCAGCTATCTTTTACGTTCTCATGTTAAGTTCTTTCTGGGAAAATGTACTTAATGCTCTTATGATTGTGTAAATCTCGCACTCCTCTCCATACAAGTAGTGCCTCCAAATCTTTAAAGCGAAAACTATCACTGCCAATTCTAAGTCAGGAGTAGGGTATCTAAATTCATATTCCTTTAATTGTCTGGGTGCATACGCAATTACCTTTCCGTGCTGCATAAGCACACACCCTAATCCTTTATGCGATGCGTCGCTATTGATCACAAAATCTCCCTCCCCGTCTGGCAGTACCAGCACAGGGCGATGACTAGTCTCTTCTTTAATTCCTGGAAACTTTTCTCACATTTCTCGGTCCATTCAACTCTTCAGTCTTTCGAGTAAGTCGAGTCATCGGGGCTGCTATCTTAGAAAAATCTTGTACACATCTTCGGTAATATCCGGCTAAACCCAAAAAAAAAAAAATCTCACTTCGGTTGGTGTGGTTGGTCTTTCCCAGTTCGAAACGGCTTCTTTCTTAGCAGGGTCAACCAGTACTCCTTCACTGCTGACCATATGACCCAAAAACTGTACTTCCCTTAGCCAAAACTCACACTTTGAGAACTTGGCATATAACTTTTCCCTTCTCAGTGTCTCTAACACTATCCCCAAATGTTCTGCATGTTCTTCCTCAGTCTTTGAGGTAAACCAAAATATTGTCGATGACACTATGACACCCTTATCCAAATACTTCTTGAAAACTCGATTCATCAAGTCCATGAAAGCTGCAGGGGCATCGTTAGCCCAATCGACATTACTAAAAACTCGTAGTGTCCATATCTAGTGCGAAACACAATCTTGGGTACGTCCTCGGATTTAATCTTCGATTGGTGGTATCCAGTTCTCAAATCAATCTTCGAGAATTTAACTGCATCCTGTAGTTGATCGAATAAATCACCGATCCTTGGCAGGGGTATTCATTCTTAATAGTTAGCCTATTTAGCTCTCGATAATCTATGCACAGCCTCATGCTGTCGTCCTTTTTCTTCACCAATAACACAGGTGCATCCCACGGTGACGCACTTAGTCTTATCATTCCTTTCTCTAACAATTCCTACCATTGAGCGGCTAATTCCTTCATCTCGACTGGAGCTAGTCGGTACGAGGCCTTCGAAACTGGCGCCGTTCTTGGAGCTAATTCTATAGCCAACTCTATTTCTCTATCGGGTAGTAACCCTGGGAGATCTTCTGGAAATACATCATTGAATTCGTTAACAACAGGGATATATTCTGTACACTATGTACTTCCCGTTTCGTATCTATCACATAGGCTAAATAAGTTTCATATCCTTGGAGGTCAAACGTTCCCTCGTCCGATAATCTGAATTCTTACTTTCTTTCTTTCTCAATCTATTCGTGTTTCATACTCTATTTTCTTTATGCCCATTTCTTTCTCGTCCACTTTGCTTCCATTTCTATCACAGTCGTTTCATTAACCAAGGTAACATAATTAGTCGTTTCGAACACTCCGTTATTCTGAATTTGCATCATGCGAAACAAACCTTGGCGATTTCCGTAAACTTCAATTCATAATTTGTCGTACTCATTTGTTTTAGCTCTAAGCTTCAACACTCTCTTTTTCCAAATACTAAAGAAAATACTTGCATGGTACCAATAATACTTCAAGCAACAGAATATTTTGTAAAATCTTTGTAAGAATTCTCGTCGAATGGGTGACCTTATTAGGTCTCAATCAATTATCATTTGAAAATTTTCTCATCATACTTCACTGCATACAAAATGCATCGTGAGTTCACTTACATGAACTTGACCGACAGTTGAACTTAGTGAAACAATAACTAGTTCATTACAAGAAACATTAAATAGCTGAACAAAATTTGCTAGTTCGATTAGTTTGGGACGCAGCATCTAGCTAGGATGATTAGCTAGATTTTCATCATATCGTTAAAATTTCAACAAGTTAGAACAATTAACTAGTCACTCATAATGGCACATACAATTAACCAATTTTAATCTACTCGTACCAAAATCTCAACATCGTAGCCAAAGAAAGAAAGAAAACAAATTTTTGACTACTCGGATAATGAATTGAAAAGAAAAGTAAATAAGTTTGGGACGAACAAGGTAATTATAACCCTTGAATAGAATATAAGACTGCTCGTACAAAATCACGCAAGCGTATGCGGTCACAAGTAATATAAGAATAAGTAGAGTTCGTTCCCACAGAGACTGCTTTGGTTACTATAGTTATGCACTTATGCAACAATGTATGGCTATTGTTCAATGCTAAGACAAGTATCAAAGTTGTGTTTTGATTAACTAAATTAACTAATTAACTTAAAAAGATTATAATTAACTAAAGAGATTACTGATGATTTACTTATGAGATTAAAACATGGGATCCTAACTTCATTAAATACTTCATCTAGAGTCTTTTGTCTTTAATCAATGCATGTGACGGTTGTGACAACTAATCGGATAACACGAAATCAGTACACGCTACCTTTCAGTATACGTATACCAAACCACTCAAACATCCACAAAAGATATAGAAGTTGAGCAGACACCAATTATGCTTAGACCCTATATGTCTATAAGATTTGAAAACATAACGGTTTAACGAGCAAGTTATCCATTCAGATTACATAGGGAAGGTAAGATGGTTAAAATCACCTACGAATCATGCATGACAAACATACATAAACCTATGCTAGCATGGCAAGTTCTAAATCTCTATATCCACTTTCGCAATCAATAGAGATTAACAAACAACTTAGATGTTAGCTACGCATCCAAGAAGAATAAGCACAACCAAAATAGGTTATCAACTAGCCATCACACACTCATCTTTAAAACAATTAACTACTAAAATCCATAAATAAATCCGTTACAATCCCACGACAACGATTAGTTCATAATCGAACCGTTCATCATCGTGGGTTCTGATAAAAACATGATAATAAATATGTCTGGAATACTGAATAAAGTACTAGAGATAAAGTTTAAGAAACACAAAACCAACGAGAATCCAAAGTATCGCCTAATTAGAAGAATACAAAGAAAAGATGAAAACTAGATCTTCGTAATCAGCCGTCTTCTTGTTCTCCTCACCGGTGGATGGATAAGTATGTATGTAAGACCATGTATATGGATGAAATCGTCCACTAATAGTTTATATAGGCCTGAGGGTTGACTGGTCTTCGCTGTTTCCTTTTCAGAATTGAAATCAGCTTTCTACAACAAGTTTCAAGCACGGGCGCGCTACCTAGGGCGCGGGCGCGCCTGGGTTTCTGTCCAGAAAAGTCAAAACTCATTTTCTTGAGTTTCCTTTGCTCTCTCAAGGCCCAAAACTTCCCGGCTTCCATAATAATGCTCAATCACCATCACATAATCAATGTAGCTCCAAGAATCTGCCAACAATCCAACTCTGCACTATCTAACACAAAACACATTAAAAACACCACATACTTGAGTACAAAACAGTCAATTTAAGCCGATAGGAAACGTTCCAAGCAGATATAAAATCCACTTATCAAAGACCTGAATATAAAGTTCTTGGTATCGGAACAATCGATATCCTTCAACCAAACATTTCTTATCAGTGAAACGGTCCACCCAAAGGTGTCTCCGTACATAACTTTGTCAAATTCTCCGATAGAATTGAATTCGAACTACCAATATCAAATTGATATCCTTTCCACGATTTCAACGTCCGATGTGCAAATCTCTCCCTTATAGAAGAAATGAATTCACGAGTAATCTCTGAAATATATATCCTCTATGTTTTAAACAAATAGCTAGATATTTATGAACTCGACTGAGGAGTCCAAGTATGAAAGAAGAAATCGAATATCAAGATAATCGTTAAAGAATACTCGTCAAATAATTAAGGAAACATTAATTGAGCATTCCTTAGATAATTGAAAGAATAGAGAATAAAATGTAGACCTAGAAGGATAGATGAATAATGGTTCCCTCTTCGGGTCATCCTGGAGCATGAACAAAGCGCTCCGGTGAGTAATGGTAACTCAATTCTGCGTATTTAAACCTTAAGGTAATGAGTGGAGGAAAGAAAATAAATAAAATGAATATAACAATTGTTGGTTGCATCCCAAATTGAAGTAGGAAACTAGAAGGGTTACCTGACATGAACTATTCAAGGTAACACGGGCAGGAACAGTTTTAGATTGAGTAGTGTACCAGAAAGTAGATACCAAAAAGTCAATGGTCATCATAAGTTCTAACATCACAAGTACGAGGATGATCTTCTCTTTCTGCCTTCATGGCTTAGGGTACTAACCAACGGTACCTTAAAATCGTACAAGTCCTTAAATAGGTCAGGAGTTCGAAACATATTTGTCATTCCACGATAGTCGTTCAAAGATTGGGCCTCCTACGGCCGCATCAACACATCCACAAAAGATGGAGGTCCATTAACGTATATGTAATTTCTTAACACTAGTCGTATCGAATGAATCCAACCCCAGGCCGCCATAGGTCTCATTCCTCATAGGTCCTGAGATTGTCGCATTGCTCGTCGCAACCATATGTGTCTTTATTAGAATCACGCTATCCATTCTTCATGTCTTTGATTTCTGAGTCGAGCCATCATGGCCCATCGTACGAAATATACTCGCGATACGATTTAGCGCGTTCATCTCACGATAATGTTCTGGTACTACACGTACGCAAAAGTCTTCCTCTTAGGTAACAAAATACCCATCGACAGAAAAGACACTAACTCTGGTGGAATCGTTGTTCTCAAGGCTTGGACTTCATACACAAGATAATGCCTTAACTAGTCCACGCAATTTAGTAATTCGGATCGCGTAAAGAAATGTAAACGTCGTGATCCTCATATGTGTTGCCTTCTCATGGGCAGACTACGATGAACTACAAACACTTAGGTTCTTACAAAGTCAAGTTATCCATTGGTATCGGCCATTCCGACCTTACCCCAACTGCAACTGAGACTCTGCTCCGCGTCTTATCTTAACATCCTTGATAATCCGGGTATAATTCTAAACGTTCGTCTCATCATTATGATGGTCTTCAACAGTCCTATCGGTCCTCCGATAAGTCCCCAACTAAACTCTTTAATCTTAACATCCTCAATGGCACTACTTCCGGTAGTCCACTTAACGAGCTCTATATGAGTCCTCTCGTCATTCTCTTACTTAGATATAACTCCTAACACTCTCATATCCAAGTTTATAACTTATTGCTCTGATACCATTTCTGTAACACCCCCAGATTCCTGACCCCGGATCTGGGGGTGTTACAAAGAAGCAAAATTATGTCTCTACTTCTACAACTGAGGCAGAATACATTGCAGCTGGAATTTGTTGTGCATAGATTCTCTGGATGAAAAATCAACTAATAGACCATGGTCTAACAGTTAATAAGATTCCAATTTTCTGTGACAACACTAGTGCAATTGCCATAACTGAGAATCCAGTGCAACACTCAAGGACCAAGCACATTGACATAAAGTATCACTTCATTATGGAACATGTGATGAATGGTACTGTGGAACTTCATTTTGTTCCAAGTGAGCAGCAAATTGCAGACATTTTTACCAAGCCACTTGATGAATCAACATTCTTAAGGTTGGTAAGTGAGCTAGGTATGCTTAAAACTCTCTGTGTCAACATGATTTTCATGAGAATGAAAACTCTCTGAAAAAGAAGAATTTTGTCTAATTTAAAATTTCTCCCTCTACGGATATCCTTATCCATTGATGGTCATTTTTGACACTGGATTTTCTCTACGTCTACGGATATTACTTTTTACTCCTCTACGAATGTTGAATCTCAAAAGGTAAAATTCTATCCGTAGATAGTGTAGTTTTAATCGTAACCGTTAAAGTCACAATCATATCCATAGTTACATGCGTACAATACGTGTATGTAATTGCAGTAAATTCATGGCTTTACTTTTTAAACGGTTATTTTCCTGCCCAATCAGTTAATTTCTTTCAATTATTCTGATTATCATAGTGAATTATTTTGGGGGAGTATAAATTGATTTTTACTCCTAGTTAATCATTTTCTATCAATTTCCAAAATTCACTAAGGCAAGAACTCATCTTCTCTCTCAAAGCAAAAATCTCTCTCTGTAATTTCAAGCTTTACATCAATGGCACCAACCAACAAGACTATGTCTCTCACTGGTTTCACATATGAGAAGAATAACTTCACTTCTTTGGTGGACTTCGATGAGAAGAACACATCATATCACACTATGATGAGGTTTCTCCAGAACTGCAAGCTCTCTAAGGCAATGTTCGAAGCCCCCAAATTATATTTCGAGGTGATTGAAGCCATCTCGGAATTAGCCGTGTTTGATTCTGTCAATGCTATTATCACCTTCGTTCTTCAAGGTAATGAATATGTGATAAATAGTGATGTCATTACCACCTGCTTAAATTTGCCTGAAAACAATAGGTTAGAAAAACATAATGATACAAGCATTGTTAACATGCTAAATTCTATCAATTATGCTTTGCCTACGGCTAATTTAAGTAAGATTCAGAGAAGAGGTATGGTCAAAGAATGGAGCTTTTTCTTTGATGCCATTCTTAAGGTTTTCTCTGGTAAAATTAACAACTATGATGCAGTTACATTTTCTATGCTTGACATTGCTTACATGCTTTTGACTGATAGCTATTATAACCTAGGGTCCTTGATTCTTTTTGAACTTGGTGCTAAACTAGGGAATAAAACATCTAGAAGTAAGAATGTATACTATGCTTGATTCATCATGTTGCTAGCTAACCATGTAAAGAATAACCTGGTGATCCAATTCTCTGCCAACTCCAAAGAGTGTTGGGTTCAAAATAAGAGAGTCTTTGAGGACTTGAATAGGCTAAATCATAACAAGGAGGTACAATTGGTGTATCCACCAATTTTCACTGCAGCTCAGGAGGCACAGGTAAGTCAGGTATTTTCCTTAACTGTACCTTCCTCCATTATCATTTCTTTAATTTCAAGTGCCACCATGGAGGCTGGAACTGTCCAACAGCCTCCTACCCAAGTGGCCACCTCTAAAATTCCAAAATCCAAATCCAGAAAGCCAACCTCAGGTGCTTCTCAAAAGGCACCTGTTGTAAAAACTACCAAAACCCTTGAGGGGAGTGTGAAGGTGGTAGTAAGTGGCGAGGGAAGGGGTGAACATCAAAGAAACCCCAAGAACAAGAAGGGTGAGATTAGTGTGTCCCAGCCAAGCCACCATGTATCTTCTCAAAAAGATACAGTGGTTGAAAAGGAATTTATCACATCCCTAGTGGCATCCTCCCAAAAGGATGTTGTTATTGAAAATAGTCCCCATCCAGGGACACAACACAAGAGGGATAGGGACACCAGAAGCCCTACAGATACAACTAAGGCCTATGAAAGGAGAAAAAGGTCTAAGACATCTGGGGTTGTACAAGGATCACACACAGTGCCAAAGGTACCATCTTAAAGTCAGTTTGATATAGCCCCAGTAAATGTGGAGTCACAACCCCATTCTTTACTCATTTAAACTGACACAGAAATTCCAAGCTCATCTACTCTCTCTTTGGATGTGGATATGATTCACACATCAATTCCTGATTCTCCATCTTTAACCTTCTTAGAGAAGTCCCACTCTGAAATTGGTGATCATCATCTTTTTGATGATTTGTTGGACCACAAATCTATCATTTCTAAGACTCTGGCTCCATCTGTGGCACTTAATTTAAAATCAATCTCCAGAGATTCAGCCATAGTCTCAATTTCAAAAGGTACTTCTTTTTCTTCATCTACGGATATCTCTCATCCGTTGATGAGTGTTTGTCTGTCTACGGATATGCCTCCAATCAGCTATCCGTTGACATATACTTCTACTACCTCTACGGATACTCCTCCTACACTTGCACTTCAAACTTCAAATATTACAACTTCAAGTGTGGATGAGTTAGTAGTTGTTCAAACAATCTTAGGTTTGAGGGAAGGGTGTGAAGCTACTGAGAGTGAGGGGCTGGCTTGCAGCCAGGCAAAAGGAGAGGGAGAGAAAGAGGGGCAGACTATTTCTTCTAGTCTGGTAAAAGTGAGCAATGAGAGTTCCACCTTAGTAGGTGAAGGTGAGGGTGTGAGGGGTGTGAGCCAGGGGAGCCCATGATGCAAGAACAGAGAGAAAATTAGAGAAAGGCAGGTACATGAGAAATAAGGATGGAAAACACAGCCATTGCCAATGAGTTAATGGATGTCAGTGATGCAGACATGGAGAGGCTGTTCCAACTTGAATATCAAAATGAGTTGGATCAAGTCAACCTGAATGCTAAGACATTTACTCATCCCGATCCAGCCTATCAAGTCTTGGCTGGACAGGGCAATGTGGAGGTAGAACAAATGTTGCATTTGGTACACACTACTGAATCAATGTCTAGAGCAAAAAAAGCAATCCAAAATCTGCCTCCAAGAGCTGGTGAAGATTTTGATTATGATTAAGAAACTGATGATTCATAGAGTGGTGAAGGAGGAGAAGAAGGCCCTTCCACTTTACAAGAGATGCCTCCTTGATTATTCTCCAACTCATATGTCCACAATGACACCAAGGCAGTCATTCTCAAGAATTATCAGAGGGCACATGGTGAATCTCAAACATCCAATCCGGTGCATGCCACTACAGTTCAAAATTTTGTGGCATCACTTCAGCTTTATCAAGCCCACATCCTTCAGCAAAGAGCCAACACTGATGATATCAAAGGCCATCTTGATGGGGTAAAGGATGTTATTGAAAGGAGAGTTGATGTTGTTGCTCCTTCTACCTCACAAAGATTCAAGCAAGACAAGCTGATAAAGGATGTGGCTGCCCTTACTGTAAGGATGGAGAAGATGGAGAAGCAAATGGACACCTTCTTGGCCAACCAAAACTTGCAGACTCAGCTTCTGCATCAGTTGCTGCAGGCTACTAGTGTTACTCAAACCTTTGATGATAACAAAAAGGGGGAGAGTGTACTAGTGGTCTCTGAAAAAGTAACCAAAACCAAGGGTGTGCCATCAAGTCAGGGGAGGGGGAGACACCTTTAATCATTGCAAATCCAAGTGAGTTTCAACTCACAAAGGTGGTCTCTCCAGCCAAAGATACTCCAGCCAAGAATGATCAAATCTTCCTCAATTCTGAAAGGCTAATCAAGGAGTCTATCTTCAAGGCTGTGACTTCTTCATCATCATCCAAAACAGTGCCTGTCCACACAACTATCTTAAAAGTTCTGACTCCTGATACTGTCATTCTTCAAAAGGAATACGATATTGAACACTTAAGTGTCAAGGAGTTTGAACCATTATTCCGTGGCAGGACTGGTTCTCCACCAAGACATCATGGCAAGAACAAATTAGAGGTGGATTATCCATTTCCCAAGCCTGATGATTCTAAGGTGTTAGTAGTTCTTATCAGGAATCTCAAGACTACTAATGACATAGAGCCGAGACAAGGGTTGGCTGTTATCTACAGAAATGGTAAATAAATTCACATCACAAGCAGCCATCCCAGGTTCAATACAGCCAAAGCAGAAGAGATTTCCAGATTAAGAAGAGAAGCCAATCCCCAGGGCTATGAATCTACACCTGAGAAACAGGCTAGATTGGCCCAAGAACTTTTGAGGGAGATGGAAAAAGAAAGTAGTGAGTCTGTAGAGGAAGAAGCCCCTACTAAAAGAAAATTAAAGAAAAGGAAGGCAGTGTGATGTGTAAAAATAATTTAAACTGCAAGCGCACAGTGTTTAGTTGTAGCAATCACAGATCGATCCACAGAGACTATGTATTTTCAAAAACCGTAACAATTAACTTAGGCGAACTAGACAATAAGATTTGAGTTGAGATTTGTTTTACCTAATTAACAATTAAAATCAGATATGGAAAACCTAGGAATCCGAATCCATTAATCAATCACAATTAATACCAACTCGCCCTAAAATCAATTCTCTTTCCTTCACAAATAAGATATATCAATTAACGAGACAAGCATATACTATGAAACTTGTTATCTAACAATAACCTATCAAAACTTCATGGAGCAAGCATAGGCTATGAAAAATAAATCCGGTAACAATAATATATCAAAATCACTTTGTCAATTGAACAATTAAGCACCAAGAAAAATCATGAGAATCAATTAATAGGAACGCGAAGATGTCAACAATAATCAAATTAACTTCTTCTTCTTCATCCTAGGAGAATTAACTTAGCTAGACATGGTAGAAGAAACAAAACAATTAAATATAAAGAATGCAAGCAAAAGTGTTTGAATAAAATAAAGAACTTGTATTGAAAGACAATAATAAATCTATCCTACTCCTAATTATCAGATCTAGTCTAAATTGATGTCTTAATTCTAGGTGTCTAAATTCTAGGTGTCTCAAATACAATAGGGGAGATCTATATATATAGGAAAAATAATGGGCTTGGGCTCTTTGACTACAAATCGGATTGTAGAAATATTTCCTCAATTCCTTTTTCTTCTCCGATAGGTTTCCAATTTTTCTCCAATTTCCTTTTGACTTCAAGTATTTCCATCTCCTTGCCTTTTTCACCTTTTTCTGCTTGAAATATGATTTTATTTATTTTCCTACAAAACAAAAGAAAACAATTAATTAAATAATAAAATTACGAAAACAAACATAAAATAGGTATTAAAAATGTATTAATTATGGACCTATCACAGTGCCTAAGGCCAAGCCTACCAGATGGAAGCAAAGATCAAATAGGCATGTCTTTCCTGAGAAAGTGGAAGAGAAGAGAGATACAGGGAGGAGAATTGACTTTGGAGATCACATTTCAGCTACAACTCAATCTCAAACCACCTTCTATGAGACTCCTGTAGAGCCTAAAGAAGAGCCTGTTGAGTTTGAAAACATGGTTTTCCCTAAGTTCATCATTGAAGCTGAAAAGAAGTCGAGAAAAAAGGAACCAGTTAAGAGAGCTCAACAATGACCAATCAAGCTGAACATTGCACCAAAAGTTGCCAAGCCAGTTGAGAACAAGGCAGACTTTTTGTACATTGCAGAAATACAGGAGTACTCAACCATGGATCTCTTCCTTGATGAAGTTAGTGAAATAAGAGGCACAGACAAATTCAGAGATCTGCCTGAAAGACTAACCTTTGTCTACAAAGGATGAAAGGTGAGAGCATGGCCATTGCAACAAGTGTTGAATGAAGGATATTCCACCTTGGTGAAAGTCTTCTCAGGCTTCAAGAACACAAGGGGATTTTCTGAGGTTGCAAGAAGTGCCATTCTAAAGAAGATTGAAGAAATCAGGAGCATCTTGAATTCTCCTGATAGTTTGCCAAGAAAGTTGAAGATCCCTTACAATGGACAAAGAATCCATCTCCAACCTTACTGGATGATGGAATTCAAGAATGAAAAAGGGTTGTAGAAGATTCTTCAGGATTGCAAGGCAAGCATTAAGTACCTTAGATGGTTGCAAGGCAAGCTGAATCCAAAAATTGCTGAAGAAGATGCATTCTACAGAAAGCTTCAAGATCAAATCAAGGCAAACTATGCTAAGGAAGGGAAACAAAAGATTCAACCTCCAAGAGAGAAGAAAAGGAATTAAACCTGCTCAGTCTAGAGGATCACTCTCCATGTAATTATCTCTACTCTTCAGTATTTCCATAATGTAGCTTAATACAATTTTTATTACTTATTGTTTATTTATTAGGAGTGGTTTTGTTATCATCAAGACTCTTAATTTATGTCTGATTCTCAACCAGGCATAAATTGGGGGAGATTGTTAAGAACTATGTTGTTTCTTGATGATAACTAGATTAACTTAGTGAAAATTGTATAAGTAAAAATGTAGCCATCAACGGATAACATGCTTTTGCAGTATCCGTAGAAGGGTAGCTTATCTACGGATAAGACTCAATGTAACATGCTTGTGTAATCATGATGTACAATCCTGATGTGCAATCCTGATGTGTATTCCTGATTTGTAATCCTGATATTGAAATGAAGTATTAGTTTTTAGGCTGAATAAGTCATGTTGCCTAGTAATGGATATGTAGAATAGGGAGGCTAATTGTAAATAGTCTATGTCTTGTAATTCTACATAAGTGAAATTGATTGTCTACGGATAGCAACATTAGCCTTCTACGAATGTGGACTATGTACTGTCTATGGATAGCAGTACTAGCTGTCTACGGATGTGATCAAGATACTCTCAATGGATACAACTCAAATAGCTTCTATAGATACACACTGTACTTTGTGAAAGGGACAGTTCAAATAGTGCACATGGGTTGACAGACTACACAGAGCATGAAAATCAACGTTTCTGGTAAACTCACGAGAAGAAGAAACATTCTGTTTTGTCTGGTCAAATGTAGCATTTCTATAAAAGACAATCAGCCAAGAAGGGCAAGCTACCAACACATGGACCACTACTCAGAATGGAGAAACAAGGATCTTGAACAGATTTACTTTTTGTATTATTGACTGTTTGAAATATCTTGTAAACTTGGGATATATAACCAAGTGTAGCATTATTCTAGAACGAGAGAAATCAGTTAGGAAATTTAGAGAGCTCAAAGCAATATCCTTTGTAAATTGTTGAAGCTAGAATAGTGTGTATGCAGCTGTGTGTTTATTCGTAAACATCACAGAGATTTCTTCAAATAAAGATCTCTCAGGTGGATAAATCAATCCACATGAATTTTTAATTCTTGTGTTATCTTATCTTGTTTATTTTTCTGTTCTTGAATTTACTTTCATATCTTTACTGTCAAAAACCAAAGAATTTTTAAAGATTGTATTCAACCCCCTTCTACAATCTTGATGCATTGTCTGGGAATAACATGACCTATTTTCATGGTCAAAACCAAGGCATCGTTATGGGGGTGATGTACCCATCTAGCCCCCTTTTCCGTGAAAGTGATGTCAACAGACTCCACGTTGAACAACTTAGGAGGTTTCAGTTTTAAGCTATTCACATCGGTTAACGGCCTATGTTGTGCCTCTGTAGCATGATCTCCAAAGAATTGTTATTGTCTCCACCCAGATGATGGCTTCCAAAAATGGTGTGGATGCTCCCTCCCCTAGTGAATTTCACATCTTCGTGTTTTTTTCTCTATCCTCTCCCTCAGGGGCGCGTCCTATGTCCTTTCTCCTTTCAGGGTCGTCCTTATATCTCTTAACTTCCTTAACAATCCAATCAGTAAGGAATCCTTCCTTGATCAACTCTTCAATATCATCCTTCAGGTGTCGACACTCATAGCTGTTGTGCCCGACTGATTCATGATACTCGCAATACCTCTTCTTATCCCTACTTTACCATGACACTAGAGGGTCCGATTTTCTAAAAAGCCATTTGCTCTTGTTGACCTCAAAGATATGTTCGATGAACGCGGTTAGAGGAGTATATCCGCATGTCCTCACATCATTCAACTTTTCGTAGTTGGGTGGTGTCCATTCTCAAGTTTTGGCAGTAGCATTAACTTGGTTAAAACTTAGACCTCTTCTTCGGTAGTGAAGACTCAACTAATATCCGTATACAACTTGAACTGCTAATTAGAAGCTTAAGTCATGACGAATGCAACAATAGTTGGCTCATAGAATGAAGATAAGTTGACAATAACCTATCAGAATGAATAAGACAAAAGTCTGATTGACTGTTATAGATGTCACATGTAGCTTGGAAGTTAAGTAAAATACCATTGAACTAAGTAGTTTTTCTTGAAGACAAAAACATATAGAGACTGAAGACACTTTCGAAGAGACCCAATATGGAAGATACAAACATGTGATGTTTCCTAAAGTGTCCGAACAAATAGAATGGGTGTGTTTACAAAAGATACCGAATATGGGATGTTTCATCTGTCGAAATAGGATCTTTTGTAATTTTTCTTGTGATATATAAACAAGAGAAAATAGTAATGTAAAGTGTGTAAGCTCATTCTATTCGATTTTTTTCTAGACCTAATTATTTTCTTTTAAAGAGAAAAACTTTACATTGTAAAAACACAGATGAGCTAACACTCGGATTATTTAAGAAATAAAAAAACTTCTCAGATGGATTGATTAACATCCAACTGAGATTTTAACTTGTGTTTCTTGTATTTAGTTTTAGCGCCTTTCATTTTCTGTAGTCTTGTTTTTTTTCTGTCAAAGTTTTAAACTCCAAAACAGGTGAAAATATTGTATTCAAAGCCCCCTTCTACAATCCATTGTTGATACTGGGGTATAAAAATTGTTTTAATGACAACACTTACTTTTACTTTCATTAGTTTTAAATGAAAACATTTGTTTATCGTTGAAATATGATAATTGGTTCTTTAACTGCAATTTTAGATTTGGTATTTGAATATTATTTTGAATAAAAGCTATATATATATCACAGACATTATTTAACGAGTTTTGTGTCATATACGATAATGTTGTGTGCATATACGAGGTATTGTCATATTTGGCGTTTTAACCTGTTGTTATGGGTGGTGAATGATGTTTTTGTGTCACATTTGGAGACTTTATGTGTTATTAATGGACAATTTTGTGTCACATTTACTACTTGTATTTTTATTAATTATTAAAATTTTGAATGCTTATTTATGTTCATAAGTTACTTGTGTGTGTGTGTGTGTATGTTTATATATATATATAATTGGGTTTTATGGAGACCCTCATAAACTGGAGACCTTAGAGACTAAATTATAACTATACATTAAAACATATTTTAATTGACAAAATTTAAAATTATGTATCTATATATTCTTTTTTATAAATAATGTTACACCTGCTACTACAATCTCATCTCCCGTCAAATAAGTCACCACCACCATGTTCATCAGCCATCTTTAGAGGCGAACAATATCCTCACTTCTGTTTAAACATTTTATTGCAGAACAACATATTACTATCAATGTAATCTTATCTATTTTAATATGTGGTAGGATTACAATCTTATATAATATATTTTGTTTGCAATACATAGTTACTTGAATGTAGAATCTTAAGTTTAGATGCATAATATTATATTTCATATGTGTAGAACATTGTGTTAAGTATGCAGGACAACAATTTTATTGCAAAATGTACTGCTGGTGGGTCAAGCCTTTTATCTTACATTGTCTTGCTAGGATGACGATGGTTAAAAAAGAAAAGCAAAGTACAAGAGTTGATGGTGATTAACATGATCTGTATGTGTATGTAGATAACATATACGTGTGTAAAATAGAGAATGAAATGGGTGAATAAAAAGAGGAATACAATATTTTAGAGTAAATATGGACCATCCATTCAATTAGAATTAACGGTATAAGATGTGGTCTCCGGGTCTCCAACTTAATGTTGGTCTCCACTGAACTTCTCTCTCTCTCTCTCTCTCTCTATATATATATAGGGGAGGGTTCAGTGAGTAACCTGCTAATTAGGTAACTTAGTAACTCTAACTTAATATCACGACGTGAAGTCGTTAAAGCAAATGCACCTAACTGATAAAAACTCCAAAACCAACCGCACACGTGAAGTTAAACATATAAATAGTCAGTGTTGTTTTCCTGTATGTCATTTGTCTATTACTTTTTACATTAAATACATCTACATTTTTTTTTAAAATTTTTCGTTATCTTTTAATCATTTTTGTTTTTTGTACTGTTTTTTATGTAAATACTTTTATGTTCTTTATTTTTTTTATTATGCATTTTTTGTATGATATGTGTTTTATAATTTTTAATCTTTTTCAATTTTATGTGTTCTATATTTTTTATAATTTCTAATTTATTTGTGTTCTATAACTTGTTTGTATTCTGTAATTTATAATTTGTTTGTGTTCTGTAATGCATTTGATTGTGTTTTGTAATTTGTTTGTGTTTTGTATAATTTTTTGTGTGACTTTTGTGTTATGTAATTTGTTTGTATTCTTTAATTTGTTTGTGTTCTCTACTGTATTTGTTTGTGTTTCGTAATTTGTATGTGTTATGTAATTTATTTGTGGTCTCTAATTTATTTGTATATTGTACTTTGTTTGTGTTCTGTATAATTTTTTGTGTGGCTAATATTTTTTTCCGATTTTTAGTTTAATTTTTTTGTAACTATTTCGTGTTCCGTAATTTATTATATTCTACATTTTTTATGTCCTGTAATTTTATATATTTAACATTATATTTATATTTTTTTTATCTTTCTCAACTTTATGTGTTTTATATATTTTTCATATTTTGTAATTTATTTGAGTTATGTAGTATTTCTATGAATTCCTCCTGATTTTTTCTTGTTCATAATTATTATTGTGTGTTCAATAAAATTTTCATCTCTTTATATTTTTCATTTTCTAATTTATTTTAAAATGTATATTAAACATATGAAAGGAAAAACAAATAAAACAAAATTTAATAAAAAATATTAAAATGACATGTACTTATACAGTTGTACGTGTCTTGTGTTAGGTTTTTAAAACGTCGGTTAGTTTTATAATTAACGTCAGTTTGTTGTATGGAAATGCAATCTAAACCGCATGTTTGGTATTAATCTAAAGGCTGCAAATCAGTTACCAGGTTACTCAATAAAATGAGTTCCTCATTGAACCATCCTCTATATATATATATATATATATATATAGTAAATGATAATTATTGACCTTTTAATTTAATCATCTTTAAAATCATGATTTAAATTTTATTAATTTAAAATTCATGAGAGAGGCTTAAATTTTTTTAAATAAATTTATACATAAAATCCATTTTTAAATAAATTGTATCTTCAATATTATATGCTTCGTTAAATAAGTAAGTATCTAACGAAATGAATTTCCTTTGGTTAGATTGTAAACTTAATTACACCTTTTAATTTCCTTTCAAGAACTTTGTAATTAATATTCAAATATTTAAAATAAATTAATATAACACATACATTTTGCTAAAAACAAATACCATGCGAGGCTAAGGCGAAAATCAAATCTCGTGTATTGCACCGGCACTGTTAGTTAGGCACAGATGCATGCCTGATTCATAATAACAAAACTATATCAGTGATATGTCATTGTTATTTAACTTCGTCAGTTTTATCACTTATGTGTATTTGATTTGTAAAATTTTTATGTCTACATATCATGCAAAACATCTTAATTCTGTAAAATTGAGTTATAGCTTCAATAAAAATCAAGCCTGATAGAAGTTGAAATTTGTTCATGAATCAGGTGGAATAAAAGCCATGGTGAATAAAGTTGCAGAAATAAAAAAAAACACTATTTGAGGCATTATATCAAGAAGTCCATTATTAATTCTATCGAGAAGTCAAGAAGCTATATCGAGAAGTGCTCATATCTCAAAGCCTGAAAATGTACTATGTTGTGAAGTCTACACATCCACAAGTGAATTTGTCAAGGATATAATGTAGTCAAGATGTTGTGAAGTCAAGGATATAATGCAGTCAAGATGTTGTGTCGTGAAGTCTCTATGTAGACAAGTCAAATAACTACATCATGAAGTGACGATGTCGACAAGTTAGGAAGTCATGTATAATAAGTAAAGTTCAGGACATCTCAGAGAGCTTCGTCTTGAAGTCTCAGAGTTGAAGAATGAACTTTGTTGACAAGTCTGCCATGTTCCCAGAGTTCTCAACATGGGTACTTAGGCAAATTTTTAAAGAATCGAGACAAGCCGATTTGAATTATTTCATGGGACCAATATTGGAGTATCCGTACAAATGTTTTGTCCAACACCTGTAAAAGCCTACAATAAAACTTGGAGAGAGATTCATGAAAAGGATACCTCAATTTACTATTTGTACCTATTAGAAAACGACTAAGGCGTCTAAATGGATAGAGTGCAGATAAGAGCATGTAGTCCAAGTTGCAGAATCACCTTGTTAAGTATAGGCACCGTTTTAGTTTTTTTCTTTTTTCTATTACTACTAGGGCAACTCTATAAATGGGGTGTATAGAAGTTTGTATGTTGACTATGTAACACTACATCCATTAGTTGTTAAGATGTACAATTCCAATTTCTCAAGAACTTTCTCTTTGAAGATAAGAGATATTTCTTGAAGTAAAAGTTGAGAATACTAATTCTTGTATTCACAGGGTTGTAATTCTATAATTTATTAAAAAATTAGATTGGAATTATTTTACGTGTTGTGATTTTTTATGTAATCTCTGTGCACACACATAAGAGATAAAAGTTACAAATTTAAATTTTGTTGTCAAAATTCAGAAAATAAAAAAACCTAATAAAAATGTATTGTATGTAATATATTAAACATCCATGGTATTGTGAACATATATTCAACACACGGGTATAAGGCTTGTTTCACCAAAATTAAAATTTGAAATAATTTACGTTGTTTAATTTTATACAATGAATCCATTGATACATTAAACAAAGAACTTCCGAACATACGAAATAAAAGGCTTATGAACAATATTAACGAGCAATATGAGAATGAAAGTAAAAAATGTGAGCTACATATATTGGCTCAAGTTTAAACATGACGCGGTAACAATTATGCATATTCTTATATAAAATAATGCATTTTGGTTGAAAAACATTGAAGGTGTGAAAACTCTAATTCAAAAGATTTTCTTGGGACTCGCCAATTGTTTTTCACAAAATGATTTTTTAATCATTTCCCTACTCACCCTGGAACAATCTTACAGATAAAGATTTAAGTATGAAAGCAGTTATAGATGGAGATTTTTGACTCTAGAAGATTTTTACAGATTATGATATCCATGTAAATATAGATGTATACAACCAATCTATACCATTAAAGCAGATTTATAAAATGTTAGATCTGTTAAATGATAGCGTCAACTAAAAATCTAGAAATATCATAAACATTATCTCTAAGCCTATATAAGTTCAACTTGTTGTTTGCACTGATTAACATCAAAACTCTTACTACACTATACATTGGTAAGAGTGTTTGTGTGCATTGTTTATCATTACTGCAAGTTCACAAGTTAAATTATTTCTTATTCTATTAGTTTGGTATATATGTTTATAAACTACATAAAGGCGCAAGTGGCGGTGTACCCTTAATAAATGTGTCATACACTTCTACTATGTACATAAGCATGCATTTTTTTACTAATATTTTAATTACTCACTTAGCCAATAAAATTCAACTCTTTTTCTTCTCCTGTTTGTCATAGTTTTACATTCTCTTTAAAATTTATATGTTTAATCTGCATTCTTTTCCTAACAGGTCATAAAAAGTATGGCTTTTGAAGCAGGAAGTTCGAATGCAGGGAATGCACTTATCGTTGATGATGATTCAATGATGCATTTTATTCACAAGTTTCTTCTAAGTCGATTTGGTTTTAAAATTTTTGTTGCTGAAAACGGAAAACAAGCAGTTGAATTATTTCAGGCTGGACAACATTTTGATGTTGTAACTATGGATTTCCAAATGCCAGTCATGAATGGTGTTCAGGTTCGTTTTTTTATTAAATGTAATATATATTTTCTTAAATATTATTTTCAAATATCCGCAAATTTAATATTTGTCATTTCTATTTCAGGCGATTAAAAAATTAAGGGATATGGGAGTGGATTCTAAAATACTTGGAGTGAGTGCTTGTGATGAGGCTACTGTTAAGGAATTGTTTCTGGAGGCTGGCGCAAATGACTTCGTTACTAAGCCTCTGACTCATGATAAACTTGCTAGCTTCCTCAAGAATATATGATCAAGAAATCAACGATGTAGTAACCACCCGTTTTGAATAATTGTGTTTTATGAATAAATGTGTTGTGTGTAAGAACAAAGTGTTTTGCTATATGTAAAAGTTTATAGTTGGTGTCATTTTTTATAAACTTGTTGCAACAGATCTCAAGACTCAATTCAAGCTTCACACATAAATATTATAAAAATCTATTTTAACAGCGTTCATTATTAAAAAAAACAAATTTTACCATTATACCTATTTTAAAACGAAGTCTAATTAAAACACATAAAAATATATCTTAACGGCCTTTTGAAAACCTATATTAACGGGTCTAACTATATTTATGAAATTTCTAATTAAAACTCATATAACTATCTTAAAAGCCTAATTTATTTAAAACATGCATAACAATTTAAATATAAATAAATGTTTACAATAAAAAATTAAAATAAATTAATAAAGTAAAAAATATTTAAAGTAACGGTGTATCACACGAGATATAAGTTAGTATATATATATATATGGGAGTGCTCAAGGGAAAACCTGGGCTATTGAGAGGACTATGAGACCACCTATTTGAACACTCATTTAACTATGATCTAATGGGTTAAGAAAATCAGTCTTTAATTAAAAAAAATTAACAAAATTTCCATATTTACATTCAAAGGGTAGAATCAGAAGTAGAAAACAAGCAGATAATTCATAGATCGATTACATATTGATCAACCAAATCAGTAAATTATTAAATTACTTACCATTTTTCAAGAACAATAAGATCAATCATTCCATAGAGAATTCATGAATCATATTTGGTACTAGAATAAATTAATATTATATATATATAGGCTCGCGCTCAAATGAGAACCCTTAAAATGAGAACTAAATGAGAACCGGTGATATATATTATTTATGTTGGTGATATGATTGTGTATCATTTCAATTATCATAGTACGCCCCATCTCACCCCAACCGCCACCTCTGGAAACCGCTTACAAGATTGCCTCCGGCAGCCCCAAAAAATCACCACCAGTCTAGGGAAAATTCACAACCAAACAACCACAATTCAGCAAAATGCCACCAGCTCTGGCCACCGTCTCCCACACCGTCAACAAATCACATGAAAATCAGCACAAATCGGCCATGAATAATAAGAAATCACCAACATGTGCATACTAATTACCGATTCTCATTTAGTTCTTGTTTTAAGGGGATCATTTGAGAATGACTCGTATCTCTCTCTCTCTCTCTCTCTCTCTCTCTCTCTCTCTCTCTCTCTCTCTCTATATATATATATATATATATATATATATGGTTTTGGTCCACAACCACGGGTGATTGGAAAATGTTATGCAACCACCAAATCTGAGCTGTTTAAAAGTAATCTAATGGCTGGGGACCAGGCCTGCCGCTACCAAACATAGCGGCTACCACTATGAAACATTTTCATAGCGGCAGTGGTATTTTTCAAAAATACCAAGTTGCCCTTACTTTTGGATTCCTTTACTGGGCCTGCTTTGACAAGAATTGGGTCTACTTATTTGGGCAACATGTATAATGAACTTTAATCCCATTCTTTATGTCCAATGTTATATTCTACTAGCAAAAATAATTATTAACAAATTTTACAAATTATCAAGCACAAAATATACGTTTTCTTAAAATATTTTTGCATGGATAGACTAGCTTTTTAGCCATAGCGTAATGAAACTCAATATATGGCCCAAACAGTGATCTGCAATCCGTGTAGCCAAAGAATACGAATTTTCTTCTATTTTCACTCCAAAATAGCTATTTTAGCTCCAAATCCTTCCAAGTTATGAATTCTTTATTTCCTACAATAAAACATCAAAATCTATTAAAGAAATATCCAAATCAATGCAAAACACAATAAATATGAGCATAAAATCATCTAAAATATATATAAAAATATACTCTATCACGTAATTGTGCTCCCTAACCTTCAACAACTCAACGTACGCATCCACAACAGTGATCTACAGATCGCGATTGAGTTTTAGGCTCTGGACATTGCACCAATCAAGTCTAAAAGTCACCCCATGATCCAACCAAATATAATTATGCTCCTCAACCCACCAATGTTTATACAATAAGTCCATTTTCTGATTTTTTTTTAGTGACCTCGTCAAATCACCGCTAAGGTCACGACCACCCCGCCTCTGCATATCCTTGTATTTATCTTCATGTGTCTCCCTCTGGAAATACAAGTCAATACCCCCAATCAGACAAATATTTATGATAGAAAGGAAAAATAACAAGCAAACACAAAGATATGATTCAAGATACATACACCAAGTATATTTCTTAACTTCTCAACAACTGAAATAGTTGAAACACCATTGGTACTCCCAAACTTTGAAGCAGGAGTAGTGGTGCCAAGCTGCCATTCAATAGAGATATAAAAATCATATACATTTCAAATAAAAGGAACCATAAAAAGACACAAATTTTATGAACAAGATTATTACCTCAAGGTTCACACCAGGGGGATGGGGCAGCCTGATACATGTGTAAGTTGTGAAACATGAGGAGAGTAATGGTGCCAACCTACAATTCAGTTAAATAAAAGAATCATGTGCATATATGATACACAAGAAATTAGACTCAACTCGGTTAAAACTTGGACCTCTTCTTCGGTAGTCAGGACTTGGAGATCGTTCCTTCCTTTTGTTACCTTTACCCTTTGAACTCCCTTGAACATCCGCCTTCCGATTATCAACCAAAGATTGATCCACAATCTTGAAAGATTTAGCTTAGGCGAAAATATTCGCCAAAATTGTCGGGTCCTTCCCTTGAAGGTGTTTCCGAAAATTCGTTCCAACTTGTAACCCAACAATTAAGAAACTTTTGAGTGACACATTCGTCGCCCCTCTAACCAAAGTTGATTTAGCATTAAATCTCTTAAAGTATGACTGCAAGCTCTCCTTCATTCTGCTTGATGTTAGCTAAAGTCGTAACCGGCGGAACATACTTCACAACAGTTGGGGAACTTTGTCAATAATAGAGTCTTAATTTGATCCCATGAAGTAATCACCCATGGGCTAATGAAATAACTCACAAGATGTCTAAGCTAAGGGAAAACTGGTGTAAAAAGGCAGAAGTTGGAGATGAAGTAGTCACAGTCTACAAAGAGCAAAAGATTCACTATAAATAGTAAGATTGAGTACAAAGCTAGAGATGGAAACACAAGGCTATTCAAGGCTGAAGATATATATATATACCTTAATGTTGGTCTCCACTGAACTTTTCTCTCTCTCTCTCTCTCTCTCTCTCTCTCTCTCTCTCTCTCTCTCTCTCTCTCTCTCTCTCTCTATATATATATATATATATATATATATATATATATATACACATTAGTAAATGATAATTATTGACCTTTTAATTTAATCATCTTTAAAATCTTGATTTAAATTTTATTAATTTAAAATTCATGAGAGAGGCTAATTTTTTTAAAATATAGTTATACATAAAATCCATTTAAAAAAAAAAATTATCTTCAATATTATATGCTTCGTTAAATAAGTAAGTATCTAACGAAATGAATTTCCTTTGGTTAGATTTTAAACTTAATTACACCTTTTAATTTCCTTTCAAGAACTTTGTAATTAATATTCAAATATTTAAAATAAATTAATATAACACATACATTTTGCTAAAAACAAATACCATGCGAGGCTAAAGCAGAAATCAAATCTCTTGTATTGCACCGGCACTGTCAGTTAAGCACAGATGCATGCTTGATTCATAATAACAAAACTATATCAGTGATATGTCATTGTTATTTAACTTCGTCAGTTTTATCACTTATGTGTATTTGATTTGTAAAATTTTTATGTCTACATATCATGCAAAACATCTTAATTCTGTAAAATTGAGTTATAGCTTCAATAAAAATCAAGCCTAGTAGAAGTTGAAATTTGTTCATGAATCAGGTGGAATAAAAGCCATGGTGAATAAAGTTGCAGAAACAAAAAAAAACACTATCTGAGGCATTATATCAAGAAGCTCATTATTAATTCTATCGAGAAGTCAAGAAGCTATATCGAGAAGTGCTCATATCTCAAAGTCTGAAAATGTACTATGTCGTGAAGTCTACACATCCACAAGTGAATTTGTCAAGGATATAATGTAGTCAAGATGTTGTGAAGTCAAGGATATAATGCAATCAAGATGTTGTGTCGTGAAGTCTCTTTGTAGACTAGTCAAATAAATACATCATGAAGTGACGATGTCGACAAGTTAGGAAGTCATGTATAATAAGTAGAGTTCAGGACATCTCAGAGAGCTTCGTCTTGAAGTCTCAGAGTTGAAGAATGAACTTTGTTGACAAGTCTTCCATGTTCCCAGAGTTCTCAACATGAGTAGTTAGGCAAATTTTTAAAGAATCGAGACAAGCCGGTTTGAATTATTTCATGGTACAAATATTGGAGTATCCGTACAAATGTTTTGTCCAACACCTGTAAAAGCCTACAATAAAACTTGGAGAGAGATTCATGAAATGGATACCTCAATTTACTATTTGTACCTATTAGAAAACGACTAAGGCATCTTAAATGGATAGAGTGCAGAAAAGAGCATGTAGTCCAAGTTGCAGAATCACCTTGTTAACTATAGGCACATTTTTAGTTTTTTCTGTTTTCTATTACTACTAGGGCAACTCTATAAATGGGGTGTATAGAAGTTTGTATGTTGACTATGTAACACTACATCCATCAGTTGTTAAGATGTACAATTCCAATTTCTCAAGAACTTTCTCTTTGAAAATAAGAGATATTTCTTGAAGTAAAAATTGAGAATACTAATTTTTGTATTCAAAGGGTTGTTATTCTATAATTTATTAAAAAATTAGATTGAAATTATTTTATGTTTTGTTATTTTTTATGTAATCTCTGTGCACACACACAAGAGATAAAAGTTACAAGTTTAAATTTTGTTGTCAAAATTTACAAAATAAAAAAACCTAATAAAAAGGTATTGTATGTAATATATTAAACACCCATAGTATTGTGAACATATATTCAACACACGGGTATAAGGCTTGTTTCACCAAAATTAAAATTTGAAATAATTTACGTTGTTTAATGTTATACGATGAATCCATTGATACATTAAACAAAGAACTTCCGAACATACGAAATAAAAGGCTTAGGAACAATATTAACGAGCAATATAAGAACGAAAGTAAAAAATGTGAGCTACATATATTGGCTCAAGTTTAAACATGACGCGGTAACAATTATGCACATTCTTATATAAAATAATGCATTTTGGTTGAAAAACATTGAAGGCGTGAAAACTCTAATTCAAAAGATTTTCTTGGGACTCGCCAATTGTTTTTCACAAAATGATTTTTTAATCATTTGCCTACTCACCCTGGAACAATCTTACGGATAAAGATTTAAATATGAAAGCAGTTATAGATGGAGATTTTTGACTCTAGAAGATTTTTACAGATTATGATATCCATGTAAATACAGATGTATACAACCAATCTATACCATTAAAGCAGATTTATAAAATGTTAGATCTGTTAAACGATAGCGTCAACTAAAAATCTAGAAATATCATAAACATTATCTCTAAGCCTATATAAGTTCAACTTCTTGTTTGCACTGATTGTCATCACAACTCTTACTGCACTATACATTGGTAAGAGTGCTTGTGTGCATTGTTTATCATTACTGCAAGTTCACAAGTTAAATTATTTCTTATTCTATTAGTTTGATATATTTTTACAAACTACATAAAGGGTCGAAGGCATGCAAGTGGCGGTGTACCCTTAATAAATGTGTCATACACTTCTACTATGTACATAAGCATGCATTGTTTTTTTACTAATATTTTAATTACTCACTTAGCCAATAAAATTCAACCCTTTTTCTTCTCCTGTTTGTCATAGTTTAACATTCTCTTTAAAATTTATATGTTTAATCTGCATTCTTTTGCTAACAGGTCATAAGAAGTATGGCTTTTGAAGCAGGAAGTTCGAATGCAGGGAATGCACTTATCGTTGATGATGATTCAATGATGCATTTTATTCACAAGTTTCTTCTGAGTCGATTTGGTTTTAAAATTTTTGTAGCTGAAAATGGAAAACAAGCAGTTGAATTATTTCAGTCTGGACAACATTTTGATGTTGTAACTATGGATTTCCAAATGCCAGTCATGGATGGTGTTCAGGTTCGTTTTTGATTAAATGTAATATATATATTCTTAAATATTATTTGCAAATATCCGCAAATTTAATATTTGTCATTTCTATTTCAGGCGATTAAAAAATTAAGAGATATGGGAGTGGATTCTAAAATACTTGGAGTGAGTGCTTGTGATGAGGCTACTGTTAAGGAATTGTTTCTGGAGGCTGGCGCAAATGACTTCGTTACTAAGCCTCTGACTCATGATAAACTTGCTAGCTTCCTCAAGAATATATGATCAAGAAATCAACGAAGTAGTAACCACCCGTTTTGAATAATTGTGTTTTATGAATAAATGTGTTATGTGTAAGAACAAAGTGTTTTGCTATATGTAAAAGTTTAAAGTTGGTGTCATTTTTTATAAACTTGTTGCAACATATCTCAACACTCAGTTCAAGATTCACACATAAATATTATAAAAATCTATTTTAACATCGTTCATTATTAAAAAAACGGGTTTTACCATTATACCTATTTTAAAAACGAAGTCTAATTAAAACACATAAAAATGTATCTTAACAGCCTTTTGAAAACCTATATTAACGGGTCTAACTATATTTAAGAAATTTCTAATTAAAACTCATATAACTATCTTAAAAGCCTAATTTATTTAAAACATGCATAACAATTTAAATATAAATAAATGTTTACAATAAAAAATTAAAATAAATTAATAAAGTTAAAAATATTTAAAGTAACGGTGCATCACACGAAATATATATATATATAGGCTCGCGCTCAAATGAGAACCCTTAAAATGAGAACTAAATGAGAACCGGTGATATATATTATTTATGTTGGTGATATGATTGTGTATCATTGCAATTATCATAGTACGCCCCATCCCACCCCAACCGCTTCCAAGATTGCCTCCGGCAGCCCTAAAAAATCACCACCAGTTTAGGAAAAAATCACCACAACCACAAATCACCAAGATGCCACAAGCTCTGGCCACCGTCTCCCACACCGCCAAAAAATCAAATGAAAATTAGCACAAATCGGCCATGAATAACAAGAAATCAGCAACATTTGCATACTAATCACCGATTCTCATTTAGTTCTCGTTTTAAGGGATCATTTGAGCAAGACCCATATATATAGGGTTTTGGTCCACAACCATGGGTGATTGGAAGATGTTATGCAACCACCAAATCTGAGCTATTTAAAAGTAATCTAATGGCTGGGGACCAGGCCTGCTGCTACCAAACATATCGGCTACCACTATGAAAATTTTTCATAGTGACAGTGGTATTTTTCAAAAATACCAAACTACCCGTACTTTCGGATTCCTTTACTGGGCATGCTTTGACAAGAATTGGGCCTGCTTATTTGGGCTACATGTATAATGAACTTTAATCCCATTCTTTATGTCCAATGTTATATTCTACTAGAAAAAATAATTATTAACAAATTTTACCAATTATTAAGCACAAAATATACGTTTTCTTAAAATTATTTTGTATGGATGGACTAGCTTTTTAGCCATAGCGTAATTGTGTTCCCTAACCTTCAACAACTCAACATACGCATCCACAACAGTGCTCTACAGATTGCGATTGAGTTTTAGGCTACAGACATTGCACCAATCAAGTCTAAAAGTCACCCAATAATCCAACCAAATATAATTATGCTCCTCAACCCGCCACTGTTTATACAATAAGTCAATTTTCCGATTTTTTTAGTGACCTCGTCAGATCACCGCTAAGGTTATGACCACCCCGCCTCTGCATATCCTTGTATTTATCTTCATGTGTGTTCCCTATGCAAATACAAGTCAATACCCCCAATTAGACATATATTTATGACATAAAGGAAAAATAACAAGCAAACACAAAGATATGATTCAAGATGCATACACCAAGTATATTTCTTAACTTCTCAACAATTGAAACAATTGAAACACCACTGGTACTCCCAAACTTTGAAGTAGGAGTAGTGGTGCCAAGCTTCCATTCAATAGAGATACAAAAATCATATACATTTCAAAAAAAAAAGGAACCATAAAAAGACACAAATTTTATGAACAAGATTATTACCTCAAGGTTCACACTAGGGGGATGGGGCGGCCTGATATAGGTGTAAGATGTGAAGCATGAGGAGAGTAATGGTGCCAACCTATAATTCAGTTAAATAAAAGAATCATGTACATATACGATACACAAGAAATTAGACTCAAGTTGCAAATAAATCTAACACGAGTTACAAATAAGGCTAAACACTAAGAAATAGTACCTCAACATCATCCGGTGGGGTAGGTCGGTCTGATACATGTTGCATAGCATGAGGAATAGGGGGGACAGATACAAGGGTTGGTTGTGTAACGGGAGAAATAACTTTAACCTGAAGCTACAATGGTACAAATACACAATGAACATATTCAAAGCTTCTATATAAGAAGGGAAATTACCACAACTAAAGATTAGTACCTCTATATGAGCATAGGGGGTAGATACCGAGGTTGGATGTGAAGGAGACGAAGCACTACGGCCAACCTAACATTACACTCAGATACAAACATTATATATGTTAGTTCAGAATTCAATGATCGTCAGGAGCTAGACTCAACTGATCAGGATTGCTGACGTCATCAGGATTACATGGTCGTCAGGATTGAGATACATATCAGGACTGGGATCAGGATTGATCATCAGGACTGGAAGCTGATCAGGATTCCTACTTCGAGTTATATTTGGAGTCTAGTTAAACATGGAAGTTTATTCTGTCGGTTCCTGGTTTGTAGAATGTAGCTATCAATTATGGATAGGTTTCAATCTTTGTAATTGATTAGGACTTATCATTGATAGAGAAGCTGTGTAGTATATAAACACAGTTTTGGTTTCGATTTATGTACAACACACAAGGGGGAACATAATCGAATAGAAGCTCTTAAGAACATAGAATTTCTTGAAAGAGTTTTTGTAAGCTAGCAGCTCTCAAGAACATCAGAATTTCTTGAGAGAGTTTGTAACAATTTTATATCAGATTTAATAAAGCTATTATCTTTCTTTCATATTTGTGATATATACATTAAGAAGTCGATTATCTTATACTATTGTATTCAACCCCCCTTCTACAATAGAGTATTACTGGGCAACAATTGGTATCAGAGCAAACTGATTTAATTCTGAATCAGAAACGATCTAAAGATGTCGACAACCAAGTATGAAAGCATGAAGATTCCCATCTTGAAGAAATCAGAATATCCAACATGGAGGGTAAAGATGCTGATGTACTTGGAGGCTATGGATCCTGACTATTTGGACAGGATTCGTGATGGACCATATATTCCTACAAGGATTGTAGAACGAACAGATACAGTACCTGAACATTATGTGGTCAAGGCTAAAAGTGAATGGACTCCAGAAGAAAAAGCTCATGTACTCAGGGAACCAAAGATAAAGAATATCTTACACAGTAGTCTTGATGCTGTCATGTCAAACAGAGTGATTGCATGCAAGTCTTCAAAAGAAATTTGGGATACTTTGGAAACTCAGTGCCAGGGATCTGCATCTGTCAAGAAAAACAGAAGGGCTCTTTTGATTCAAGAATATGAACAATTTGATGCAAGACCCGATGAGAGCCTAACTGATTTATATGATAGATTTCTGACACTATTGAACAGTTTATCTTTAGTTGACAAGGAATATGAAACTGAAGATTCAAACACCAAGTTTCTAAGAGCTTTACCTGAAGAATGGGACACTCAGACCTCGATCATTAGACATCCGTATGATCTTAACACTGTGTCTCTTGATGAAGTCTATGGGATGCTAAGAACTCATGATCTTGAAGTTCAACAGAGAAAGAACAAGAAAAGCAGCAAGGCAAAATCAATTGCTTTGAAAGCAGAGGCTAAATCAAAAGGAAAAGCTATGGAGGTCTCTAGAAGTAAAACAAGAATAGTTGAGTCAGATCCTGATGACTCTTCATCAGATACTGATGGCAATGTTGATGCCAATACTGATGATGATTCTTTTGACTCAGACATGGAAGAGATGGTTGCTATGATTGTCAGAAACTTCAGAAGGATGAAGTTCAGGAAGAATAGAAGACAAGGCAACTTTCAGAAAAAGGCTTTCAATCCAAACAAAGATAAGTATATCAAAAAGGACAGCAAGGGTAGCAAATTTGACAAGTCAAAGGTTAGATGCTACAAGTGCAATGGTATGGGTCACTTTGCTTCTGAGTGCAAGAAGACAAAGGCACTTATCACATCAAGCAAGGATTGGATGGACTCTTCCTCAGAATCTGATACTGAGGTGGTCAACTATGCTCTAATGGCCAATGCTGATGTAACTGTTGCTCCTGGTGATAAGGTACTAAATACTATCTTTGATTTTGATACTGATAATGCTTCTGAGTTAAGACGTTTTCTAAAGTCATTACATATTAGCTTTAGAAGTCAAACTGCTGAAAATACTAGGATCTTATCTGAGATGTCTGAACTTAGAAAAAGGAATGATATATTAGAAGCTGAATTTTCTCGTATGCAAGAAGTACAAAAAGAATGTGATAATGTGAATCACATGTATTTAGAGATGAAATCCAAATGTACTGCTCTTGAAAAGGAACTTGAAAATGCTAATGAGAAAATCAGAACCTGGACAGACTCTGGTAGGAAATTTCATGAGATTAATACCTCTAAGAATTGGAAAGATTGTCTAGGATATAAGTCAGATGAGGATAAGAAATTGAAAGAGAAAATTGTCATTGATGAGACAGTCAGTCCAAAGACCTATAGACATGTTATAGATGCAACCAAATCTAAGATTACTCCTGTTAATTTTGTTTTTGGTAAGGATTCCAATTCTACTTTTGAAAAGGGATCTACTTCTACTCAAGGAATTAAAATCATAAAGTCTAAACCTGTCTTGAATAAAGTCATTAAGAATGTAGGTCTATTGTCTCAGAAACAGCTTAAGGATAAAATCTGTGAGGTGACAGATAAGAAAAAGGAATCTACTGTTAAGAGAAACAGGAATGGTAAAGTTGGGATCAACAAAGAGAATGGTTACAAATATATCCTAAATGCACCTAGAAAGTGTTGTTTTAACTGTGGTAACTCTAATCATCTTGCTATTGATTGTAAGAAGAGTAAGAAGAAGATTACTGATATTCCTAAGTCTGATGTTAGGAATAGATCAGTATTTTATAAACCACAGAAGTCCTGTTTTCATTGTGGTAGTATATGGCATTCTATTTATACTTGTAAAGATTATCATGAGTTGTACTATAACTTTTATGATCCATTGCCTAAAGTTGATAAAAATAGTGCAAACTCTGGTAGCATTAAGAATGTCAAGTTGGAACATGTTTTTGTTAATACTGATACTGACAAAGCAAATCCTGATGAAGTAAATCATGTCAGGACTGCTAAGGTCAGAAAGTCTTCTGCTGTGAAAGTTAATAAATTGCATGGAAAGGGAACCCAACAAGTATGGGTTCCTAAATGTTCTAACTAGTGTGTTTCTATTCTGATTGTAGGGTAAAAAGAAAAATGTGTTAGTCATGGATAGTGGATGTTCTGTGCACATGACTGGAAACAAAGCCTTGTTATCAGAATATGAGGAAAAAGCTGGCCCAACTGTGTCTTATGGAGATGGCAACATTGGACAAACCTTGGGATATGGCAATATAATCATTGGAAATGTCATCATTGAAAAAGTAGCTCTAGTGAAAGGACTGAAACACAACCTGTTGAGTATTAGTCAAATCACTGACAGAGGTTATCATGTCAACTTCTATTCCACTCATTGTGAAGTAGTCAGTAAAGCAACAAGAAAGACTGGCTACAGACATGGTAACATATATGAAGCCAACATTCAATCAAATACTGATGACTCCCCTACCTGTCTGATCAGTAAAGCTTCAGTAGATGAAAGTTGGAATTGGCACAAGAAGCTTTCTCATCTCAACTTCAGCAATATCAATGAGTTGGTTAAGAAAGATTTAGTGAGAGGATTACCAAAAGTGTTATATACTCCTGATGGACTCTGTGATGCATGTCAGAAAGCAAAACAAAGAAGGACATCATTCCAGAGTAAATCAGAATCCTCTATTGGAGAACCATATCACATGCTACATCTTGATCTATTTGGTCCAGTCAACATCATGACCATCAGTAAGAAAAGGTACACTCTTGTAATTGTTGATGAATATTCTAGATTCACCTGGGTGTATTTTCTGCACAGAAAAGATGAGACTCCTGAAGTTCTGTTGGATCATGTAAGAATGATTGAGACAACCACAAAGTACAAAGTGAAGATACTGAGAAGTGATAATGGTACTGAATTTAAGAATTCAAAGATGGAAGAGTTCTGCAAATACAAAGGAATCATTCAACAGTTCTCTGTTCCTGGCACACCTCAGCAAAATGGAGTAGTTGAAAGGAAAAATAGAACTCTTATTGAAGCTGGCAGAACTATGTTGGAAGAAGCAAAATTACCTACATATTTCTGGGCAGAAGCAGTCAACACAGCATGCTACACTCAAAATCTCACATTAATAAACAGACACGGTGTTACTCCTTATCAGTCACTCAAGGAAAAGAAACGAAGTCTGAAGCATCTGCATGTGTTTGGCTGTAAATGTTTTGTTCTCAGAACTCATCCTGAACAACTAGGGAAATTTGAAACAAAGGCTGATGAAGGAATTTTCATAGGCTATCCTGCATCAAGAGCCTTCAGAGTTTTTAATTTGAGGACAAGGACTGTCATGGAGTCAATACATGTATCTTTTGATGACAAGAAGATAGCTGGAATCAATGAAGACTCTCATGATAGATTGATTTTTGAAAATGAAGCTACCAAGGAACCTGAAGAAAGTGAATCAGATCCTGTCCATACATCAGATCCTGATGGGTCACCAAATCCTGATGACACACCAGATGCTGATGGTGCAAATACTGATGATGCAATCAATAGTAATACTTCTAGTAGTGCTAATGTTGAGGGGGAGCAACATCATTCTACTACAAGTTCAGAGTCAACACAATCATCAGGACAGAATTCTTCAGATACTGATTCAAGTGATGATCCTGATAACTTATCAGGAGGAAATAACAATAATTCAGGGGGAGCTTCAAGACAAGCAAGTTCTTCAAATCAAGATAACACCAATCCAGGGAGAGCATCTACTTCAAGAAACAATTTAACACCAGCAAGGAAATGGACTGCAAGTCATACTCCTGATTTGATCATTGGTGATCCTGATGCAGGTGTTCAAACAAGAAGTGCAACTCAGAATGAATGTCTATACAATAACTTTCTATCCAAGGAGGAGCCAAAGAAAGTTGAAGATGCACTTAAAGATGCTGATTGGGTTACTGCAATGCAAGAGGAACTGAATGAATTTGAAAGAAATGAAGTCTGGAAACTGGTACCAAGACCAAAGAATAGATCAATTGTTGGTACAAAGTGGATTTTCAAGAACAATACTGATTCTGATGGAGTAATAATCAGAAACAAAGAAAGACTAGTTGCAAAGGGGTATTCTCAACAAGAGGGAATTGATTATGATGAAACGTTTGCTCCTGTTGCAAGACTAGAAGCCATCAGGACATTTCTTGCTTATGCAACACATAAGAAATTCAAGGTTTTCCAGATGTATGTTAAAAGTGCTTTCTTAAATGGAGAACTGGAGGAAGAAGTCTATGTTGAGCAACCTCCTGGTTTCATTGATCCTAACTATCCAGATCATGTCTACAGATTGGATAAGGCACTTTATGGACTAAAGCAAGCGCCAAGAGCATGGTATGAAACTTTAGCTCTATTCTTACTGGAAAGTGGATTCAAAAGAGGTGCTATTGATAAAACTCTATTTTATTTGAATCATGGTAAGGACTTGTTGTTAGTTCAGATTTATGTTGATGATATCATTTTTGGGTCAACAAACAATAAGCTTTGTGAAAAGTTTTCCAAGCTTATGCAGTCAAGATATCAAATGAGCATGATGGGAGAAATGAGTTACTTTCTTGGTCTTCAAGTTAAACAGACTGATGAAGGGATTTTTATCAATCAGTCTAAATATAAAAGGAATTTATTAACAAGGTTTAACATGCAAGATAGTTCTCCTGCTACAACTCCCATAGCTACAGCTACCAAACTTGATCCTGATCAAGGTGCTGAGGTAGATGTAACTCACTACAGAGGAATGATTGGCTCTTTACTGTATCTCACTGCAAGTAGACCAGATATCATGTTTGCAACCTCTCTGTGTGCAAGATTTCAAGCAAAACCTAGAGAACCCCATCTGATTGCAGTCAAAAGAATTTTCAGATATCTCAAAGGCACTTCTTCACTTGGCCTTTGGTATGCAAGGGAATCAGATTTTGGGTTGTGTGGTTATTCAGATGCTGATTTTGCAGGATACAAAATAGACAGGAAAAGTACTTCAGAAAGCTGTCAGTTTTCGGGTGGAAGACTAGTTTCATGGTTCAGTAAAAAGCAAAAATCCATTTCCACTTCAACTGCAGAAGCTGAGTACATTGCTGCAGGAAGTTGTTGTGCTCAGATAATGTGGATGAGAAATCAGTTGTTAGATTATGGTCTGTCATACTCAAAAATCCCTATTTATTGTGATAACCAAAGTGCTATTGCAATGACAGGAAATCCAGTTCAACATTCTCTTACTAAACACATCAGTATTCGATATCACTTCATAAGAGAACAAGTTCTGGAAGGAACAATTGAACTTCACTTTGTTCCTACTGATCAACAACTAGCTGATATATTCACCAAGCCACTACCTGAAGCTACTTTCAATAAATTGGTGAATGAACTTGGAATGATGAACTTTGAGAATTTCTGAGGAAAGCTACAGAGAGGAAATCCTGATAACTGTCAAATCCTGATGGTTATTCAGAAAGGTATGTTTTCTTTGATCAAATCCTGATAGGATGTTATCCTGACAGGAAGTCAACTGGTCAAATCCTGATGCTCAGATATTGAAGCTGGTATGAAAACCAGAAGTTCTAAGACAATTTGTCAACAACACTCCTGGTAAACTCTGACAAATAAGATCATTACTTAGTCTTTGATTAAGTTATTAAGTCTTAATTTTCAATTACAATTATAATTTTGTCAGCGATTACTATTCGTTATATTATGTATCAAATGCAGTGTTACTAACAAATTGTGCAGGAAAAGTAAGAAGGACAAGAACAATTGAGCAAATTGATAGTTTTCATTAAATCTTGAAGATTCTTTACAAGTGAAAATGGAAATTACATATTCTTTTCCTAGTCTACTTTTCTACTCAGGAACACGTGCCCTTCAAATAAGCATGAACGCTCCTGAGCAACTTCACAGTCCATCAGGATTGGAAGATCTCTTGTTCCATCCTTAAAGGACAAGGAGGGGAGCAGATGCACTTGAAGGTGGCTCGTCCCCATGATCACCGGGACTCTTCCAAGCCCCCAACTTGCAAGACCTGCGAGCATCCAAGATCTTCTTTTTCCTCCTCTCAAGCTCTCGTACGAGCTCTTCATCCTCATTCTCTTCATCATCCTCATCGTCTTCATCCTCTTCATCATTGACAAATATGAGATTGTCAAGAGGATTCCAGTCAGGATTGGCCTGCTGGAAATTGTGCCAAAACACATCGGCCATTGCGTTAACAAAGGCTTCATGTTCCTGAGGGTCAGGAACTGGTTGAGGCTCTTCATCTTCTGCAATTTCTGCAAGCACCTGATCCAACTCCTGCCAGATTATTTCTAATTCATCGACTTCTTGATCAGGTAAGTTGTTTTGTTGTTGGTTGGCAGCCATTGAAAAACAAAGAAGGTGAAAGGTTTTGTAAGTTTTTCTCTGGAGAGGGTTTGTGTTTTAATAGATATATGATGTTTATGCTTAACAGTTCTATTTTATAGAGAATGTGTGTTAAGGATGCAGGTCATTTTTGTTTATCGAGGCGACTGTTCAGTTTCTCATAATTACTTCGCCTCGGTAATTGGTAAGAATGGTTACATGGGTATTATGCTATTTGTTTTTGTAATCATTTAAAAAAAACAGCATTTATCAGGATTGTCAAAATAAATTTTGTTTTCATAAATAAAATTTTATTTTACATCATATTAAAATTTTTGCATTTTTCAATCCTGATAAGGCAAATGGTTTCATAGGAAATGCTTTTATTCCTGATGAGGTTAGTTTTTTCTTGCATAGGAAAATGCCTACTCGTTATGGTTTAATTTCTAATGCTATGGGGCAAGGCCAATCACACCTTGTTCCTAACCCAAACATTCATCCTAAACAGTCTAAACAGTCAACTGCCACCTCTAATGTCTCTCAAAAGACTTTAGTTGTAAAAGCAAAGAAGTCAGCTAGAACTGATGTGTCAGGAAGGCAATCAGGTTCAAAGGACTTTACCTCTACACCTATCACTAAAAAGAAGTTACAAGGGGGTGTACAAGGGGTCCTGGTGAAGAAAGCTGCAAAGGGAGGTGAGGCTGTTTCTGTTAAAAGAAAGTTAGTGCTCAGGGATGAGACTGACTCAGAGGATGATTTACCTATATCCTCTGTGATGAATGTGAATAAGGAAGTTGCTGATACTGCTACTGCAGCTGTGGTTCCATTGTCTACACCACAGAAGAAAAGGAAGTTATCAAAAAGCAGGTATCATATTCCTTTAGAAAAGAAGCAGGATACTGATGTACAGGACACTTCTATTCTGAATGAGCAATCAGTTTCTACTGCTCAAGCAAATCCTGATGTTAGTATTCCTGATGCTGCACCAAGTCAAGTGGTTAATATTTCAGACTCTCCAGCACAGGACTCTCCAACAAAAAGACATGTTGATATTTCATGGGAGAAGTATGGTGCTGCTGCTTCCAATCTTGGGATAAAACATCCAATGGAAAAGCTAAGGAAGGTAGAAGAGTTAGTCTATCAGAGACAGAAGAAACTGAAAGGATCAAGCCCACAAGAACCTGAACCTCAAAGTGGTTCAGCAGCTCTTTCTGATGATCCAGCCACACAAGAACCACTCAATCAAAGTTTGAGTGAAGGCTTAGCTAGTGGAATGGTCCCACAAGAACCATTTTCTCAAAGGGAGAATGAAGACATCTACATTCCAGCTACACAAGAACCATCTTCTCAAAGTGAAGATGCAGGCCAAGCTACAGTTTCTGAGAAATTTCCTGACAATGCTCAAGGGATTTCTGGTGCAGATGAAGTTCAAAGATTGGTCGAGGACACTGTCAATGAGGGAAGCACACAAGAACCTTTGACTCAAAGTGTTGAAGAAGCTTCTGAACCTGAAGCTCCACAATAACCATTGGTAGCAAATACTGATGCAAGCATATCAAATCCTGACGGTGTTCATCCTGACGCTAGTGGTGCTCCTGATGTTGAACCTATCCTGATACAGCCACTTCGTTCAAGACCAATGGATCATCCTATCACAGATTCACAGGATAAAATGAAAGGTATAGCTATTCATGATCCTGATGATACTCATAGTACTGATGATGATGACTCTGATGATAGTGATGATGATGAGAATTGAAAAGAGAAGGAACAGCTTACTACAGCACTCAAAATTAGTCTTGGAACTAATTTTGGTTCATCAAGTACATATATGGCTGGCAAAGCTTCCACTGGGAAAGATCAGAGACAAGATTTTTCTATTCCTTCCTTTAATCCTGCTGAGGCACTTAGACAGAATGAATGGAACAATTCATGGCACAGATCTGCTAAATCTGTAAGTTATTCTTCTGCTTTGGAACATGCCTATGATGCAGTGAAATCTATAGAGAATCAAGACTTGAAGAATCATCTGAAGGCTACAACTTTGTTATCCAAAAGTCTAAAAAGTGAGATTGATTCTATCAAGAACTCAACTGAGTTGGTGAGGAATGATATTTCTCAAAATTTTACAAAGGTGCCTACTGCTTTTCAGCTAAGGGTAGTAGAATCCCAAGTGAAATCTGTTATTTCTGAACAAACCTCTATCAACAGAAGGATTGATTCTCTGGATACCAAGGTAACTGACATTCAAGCCTCTCTTTCCTTAATTTTGAATTTATTGTCAAATCCTGATGTCAAAAAGGGGGAGAAGGTTAGTCGGACAAAATGCACACCTGATCTAGTATTAAGGAATAATGATGATGATACTGGAGATGATGGTTGTGACAAAGTGATACAAGGAGAAACCTCTGATGCTGCTGTTATGAAGTCTACAATTCAAACTTCACAAAGTCAAACAATGCAGTCAACTCATGTTTCTGATTCTGGAGTTAAGACAGTAAGAACGTTGGTGCAATCTCAGATCCTGACGGAAGAACAAATCCTGACACCTGGTCATGGACATACTCTTACTACAATTCCTGAAGGTGGTGAAGATGTGATTATTGATAATCCTGAAGATGCATCAAATTTATTCCAGAAGTTTTCTACAAAAGATGGCAGAATTGTTACTCTATATCACACTGATAAAAGAGTTCAACAATTATATGCAAGAAAAGCACTCTCTACAGCAAGTGAAGAATATCCTGATCTCTCACATGAAGAATTCTTAAGACAACAGAGAGAAATGATGGAAAGCTTTAATAACCCTGATCCTGCTAGAGGTAGAGGAGACAGAGGTAGGAGAGGAGCTAGAAGAAGTAGAAAATGTTCTTCAACTCAAACAATACCTAGACAGACAAGGTCTCGAGGGTTAAGAATTGAAGAAATTCCTGAACCTATTCAAACTCTAGTAGTTCCTGACAGATCTACTTTTGGTGATGATGGAAATATTGAAGAAGAACCTGAATTGAGAAGAAAATCAAGAAAATCAACTCTCTGCAATACAAATCAAATTGAAGAATCTAATCCTGATGTTGTTCCTGATAATATTCAAGATCCTGATGATTCTGAAATTCTGCAAGAGATTGACTTGATAATTTTATCTACTGTGGTTGATTCTCACAACAAGGAAGTAGATGAAGAAGAAGAAGCCAGAAGAAGTGAAATTACAAGATCAACAAATAGAGATTTCAATCTCTATATACAAAGGCTTAAACTCTCAAACAGAAGAGTGTGGAGGAACCCAAACACACAAGAATCTTCACTGGAAAGAAGCTATGCCTTTGAAAAGGAAAAGGATAAGAAGTGGAAACATATTAGCACATTAAGTTGTGATACACTTATCAATTTTCAGTCTGGAGGAATTATTACAAGCGCTTCAAGTGTTGTTGATTTATCTGGGATGGTTAGATCAAAAGCACTCTGGTTAAAGATGTTTTCAAATCTGAAGCAATTGACAAGTAATTCAAGAGGAGGTATTGGACACAGGGATGCTGAATATATAAATATGTCATATGTTGATCCTTACTCCTTAACTGAAATTGGAGGTACTTTAACTTCTGAAAACCTGAACAATTTACTAGCTGTTGATATAGTTATAGATTGTCATGATAGTTTTGACAAGAAAGAAAAGCTTCTGTACTTCATGAAAGATGGTAGTGTGAAGATTTTATCTATTCAAGATCTGCTGATGAAAACTACATAGGAACTGAAATATGTTCATTATCTTTTGAGATCGAAGAATCAAATATGCAAAGAATGGAGTGACATGATTTTGTCAACAATAAGAAGAAGACTGGATGGAAACAGTAATTTCAATGGTAATTATACTCCCATGTACTTAAATCAAAGAGGTCAGGATGTGGAAATACAAAGGGGTACTGCTGTTAAAGAAGTAAATTTTGGCATGACTCATCTTACTCTCAATCCTGATGGGAAGGAAATTACTTATCTTTTGCTTGAAGAGCATAGTCTTCAGAGAAACTCCATATTGAATCTCAGAGCAGCTATCTACCAGATTAATGAGGAAGATGAAGAACTCAGAAATCTTAAGGAAAGACTGATTCAAATTCTTGAAGAAAAAGAAGAATATTTGTTATCCAACTTCTTGAAGATGAATCTGTTCAATCAAAGAATTTAAACAGATAAGTTGTTGCTGCAGATTCTGTACATTTTGTATATATGTTTTTGACATCATTGAATCTTAGGAATCTATACTTTATTTCATAAAGTATGAGATTGGGGGAGATTGTTAGTTCAGAATTCAATGATCGTCAGGAGCTAGACTCAACTGATCAGGATTGCTGACGTCATCAGGATTACATGGTCGTCAGGATTGAGATACATATCAGGACTGAGATCAGGATTGATCATCAGGACTGGAAGCTGACCAGGATTCCTACTTCGAGTTATATTTGGAGTCTAGTTAAACATGGAAGTTTATTCTGTCGGTTCCTGGTTTGTAGAATGTAGCTATCAATTATGGATAGGTTTCAATCTTTGTAATTGATTAGGACTTATCATTGATAGAGAAGCTGTGTAGTATATAAACACAGTTTTGGTTTCGATTTATGTACAACACACAAGGGGGAACATAATCGAATAGAAGCTCTTAAGAACATAGAATTTCTTGAGAGAGTTTTTGTAAGCTAGCAGCTCTCAAGAACATCAGAATTTCTTGAGAGAGTTTGTAACAGTTTTATATCAGATTTAATAAAGCTGTTATCTTTCTTTCATATTTGTGATATATACATTAAGAAGTCGATTATCTTATACTATTGTATTCAACCCCCCTTCTACAATAGAGTATTACTGGGCAACAATATACATATTCATGATCATATAGTGTTGATCCCAAAATTAAAGATTAGTACCTCAAAATGACCAAGAGTGGGACCTGGTACTGGGGTCGACTGTGTAACGGGAGGAATAACACTAGCCTGCAACCACAATGTTATAAATACACGATGAACATATTCAATGCTTCTGTATAAGAAGGGAAATTACTACAACTAAAGATTAGTACCTCTATATGAGCGTGGGGGACCGATACCGGGGTCGGCTGTGAAGGAGAAGGAGCACTACTGCCAACCTAACATTACATTCAGATACAAACATCATATACATATTCATGCTCATATAGTGTTGATCCCAAAATTAAAGATTAGTACCTCAATATGATCAAGAGGCGGGTAGATACTTGGGTCGTCCGTGTAGGAGAGGAGGAATATGGGGGACAAATACCGGGGTCAACTATGTAACATGAGGAATAACGCTAACCTGCAACCACAATGTTATAAATACATGATGAACATATTCAATGATGGTATATAAGAAGGGAAATTACTACAACTAAAGATTAGTACCTCTATATGAGCATTATGGGTACAGATAACCGGGGTCGGCTGTGAAGGAGAAGGAGCACTACTGTCAACCTAACATTACATTCAGATACAAACATCATATACATATTCATTCTCATATAGTGTTGATCCCAACATTAAAGATTAGTACCTCAATATGACCAAGAGGGGGGTCGGATACTAGGGTCGGCTGTGTAGCGATAACATCAAAGGCCAAAAGAGGGACACGGTCGAGAGCCACATAAACCGCATCCATCAAACCGATATCACAATCCACAGAATAATTTTTCCGGTCATAAAATCTCTAATAAAGCTACCACATCATCCAACTAAGCTGGAAGCTGTCAAATTTCCCCGGTACATGCTTGTATGGTGGGGGGTTACCCCTCCTATCCTCTATCGGCTCAGCCCATGCCAATGCCCTCAGCCAAATAAACTCTTGATGAGGTGCAATCCGGGGAGCCCCAGGTAACAACCTCTCATAAGACCAAAGCTGTAGAAGCATGGTGCACCCGGGAATAGTAGTGGCGGACTTATGAGAAGCCTTCGCCAAACCCTTGAGCAAATACGACAATACCGCGGCTCCCCAAGCATAATAAGCAATCTCAGACGAACCTGGATCAACTGTAAATTCCTGCAAGAATAAAACAAAATGAAAAATTGCAAAGAAATGAACAACTAAGGTATAAAATGCAAGATTTAAACAAATTAATGACTAAAATGCAAGAAGTAAGAAATTAAAGACAAAAATGCAAGAAGTAAAAAATTATCTCCTAAATTGCAAAGAAATGAAAAATTAAGGTATAAAATGCAAGATTAAAACAAACTAAAAACATGAGAAATTCAAGTATTTAAAACCTAGGAGGCTAGGATGCACAATGTTTCGGCTCCCTGTGGGAAACAACACACCCCCAATGATGTAAAGAAGATAAGTCTGGGTGTACACTATAACTAAAGGAGGATCCATCGGCTTCTTTTTATATGTTTTCTTCAACGCATCAAGTTTCACCCGTCTTTATGCATGTCTTTACACCCTTGCTCATCAAGCCTCAAATCATGCCACTACGCAATCCAGTAATTAATCGGACTCTGAAGCTCCATATGAGTAAGAGCTCGACCATGAACAAACAGACCCAAAATCATCTAAACATCCTCTAAAGTGGTAGTCATCTCACCAAATGTAAAATGAAAGGTGTTGATCTCTGGCTTCCACCTCTCCACCAAGGCCAAGCCACCTCTCCACCAAGGTCGTGATCAAACATACATGATTCTGAGGAACTGAGCGATTGTTAGCAAACACTTGGAAATCCCAGTCCGTCAGCAAAGTAACCTGTCACTCATCAAATACCCAATCCTCCCAATTAGTCGTTGTTGTGGAATGAAAAGTAGGTTTAGATATTGACGGCGAGTATTTAATGTAAGGTAGTGGACAAGCGTGTCTTAATGGATGCTCTCGTGTTTCGTGACTGAACAGGTCCTCACAAGATGCCTACGTATCTCAATTATCACTGAGAATCAAGCCAAGAAAACGTAGTTCTAATGTTGAGGGGTTAGGCCCTTTATATAGGCGTCTGGAGCCCTAAAATCGTGTTAGAATTAGGTTACTTGGTGGCCAAGTAACCACCTTGATAGTGGATAACTCTTATCAGAATTAGTTTCCATGTTGGACGTTGCATTAGAAGCTTCCTAGTGGTTCCCAACCACTGGGTTGTTTATGGACCAAGCCCACGTCTTAGTGGTTTAAAACAAGGGTTGGACCTTGGCCCAATTACTGACCACGAATTTAACATCATGGTCATGGTTTCAGGCCTCATTAATGGGCCTCGTATTTGGACCATTCTAAGTCTATTTAATGCAGCATTAAAAGTGTCCTTAGGGCTTTATTTTAACCCATATTATTTGCCCCCCTAACTTCGAGGAAAACTGATCAGGTTTTCTTGAAGTTAAGTTGACTAATTTTCAATGGCCCCCCTCGGGTATGGCCTTTTGCGGCCTAGGGTACACTAGTGTTTCACGAGTATCGTTCTTATTGTGAAGTGTGGAGCGACCTACACATTCACTACGACCAACCTTATTTGAGGCTTCAATTTTATCGGTTAAGAGCACCTGATAACTGAATTATCAAGCGCAACCAAGTTTCGTTAGTGAAAGTTTGAGTTTTGCCAAAATTTGGCTAACTCCGAAGAACGATCACTGAATATTGCCCTAAACGGGTTATGTCCGGTGGGCAACGAGCCCTAAACGACGATATATGGTGCCAAACGATGCTAAATGATGTTAAACGACGTTAAACGATGTTAAATGGTGTTAAACAACACTAAAACGGTGTTAAACGGTGTTAAACAGCGTTAAACGACACTAAACGACGCTAAACGGCGTTAAACGACACTAAAACGGTGTTAAACGGTAAAAGACGACACTAAACGGTGAAAACGACGTTAAATGGCACTAAAATGGTGCTAAACGGCGTTAAACGACGTTAAACGACACTAAAACGGTGTTAAACGGTAAAAGACGGCACTAAACAGTGAAAACGACGTTAAACGACGTTAAATGGCACTAAAATGGTGCTAAATGGCGTTAGACGACGTTTAAACAACGTTAAACGGTGCTAAACGACGCTAAACGGCACTAAAATGGTGCTAAACGACACTAAATGGCGTTAAACGGCGAAAAACGACGTTAAATGGCGAAAAACGAAAAACGACGAAAAATGTCGAAAAATGACAAAAAAGTCAAAAAACATCGAAAACGGGGAAAAATGTCGAAAACGACGAAAAACGTCGAATTTTTTTTGGACCGGCCAGGGGCCTCCCGGGGAGTCGAGCCGGCCAGACCTGGCCCGCCAACAACCTTCCAATGACCTGGTCGGCTGGTCTTGGTCGGCCGTGCCTGGTCGGCCGCGGCCCGGTCGACCGAATTTTTTTTTTTTTTTTTTTTTTAATATTTCAGCTAGGTGGAATTTTGTTGAAATGTTGCTTGAACTCTTGGTTGTAATGTTGCTTGAATTCTTGGTTGTTTGTTTTCAACCACTGAATTTTTTGGTCGTTTGGCTTGCTTCCAACCATCTTGCGTGCTTTCAACCATCCAAGCATAAAACCAAGATTTAAACATGATATTTGGTTGGTTTTTGCAAACATGTTGGCCATTTTGGCTTATTTTGATAAAAGAGTGGTTTCATTCGTGGTAACATTTCTAGTCATCCGGGGCTAGTAATCGAAAGCTTCCCACAGAGGTTCTAGTCATCCGGGGCTGGTCATCCAAAGCCTTCCACGGAGGTTCTAGTCATCCGGGGCTGGTCATCCAAAGCCTCCCACGGAGGTTCTAGTCATCCGGGGCTGGTCATCCAAAGCCTTCCATGGAGGTTCTAGTCATCCGGGGCTAGTCATCCGGGGCTGGTCATCCAAAGCCTTCCACGGAGGGTCTAGTCATCCGGGGCTAGTCATCCAAAGCTTCCCACGGAGCCTCTAGTTATCCGGGGCCGGTCATCCAAAGCCTTCCATCCAGGGCTGGTCATCCAAAACCTTCCACGGAGGTTCTAGTCATCCGGGGCTGGTCATCCAAAGCCTTCCATCCGGGGCTGGTCATCCAAAACCTTCCACGGAGGTTCTAGTCATCCGGGGCTGGTCATCCAAAACCTTCCACGGAGGTTCTAGTCATCCGGGGTTGGTCATCCAAAGCTTTCCACGGAGGTTCTAGTCATCCGGGGCTGGTCATCCAAAGCTTTCCACGGAGGTTCTATTCATCCGGGGTTGGTCATCCAAAGCCTTCTACGGAGGCTCTAGTCATCCGGGGCTGGTCATCCAAAGCTTCACACGGAGGCTCTAGTCATCCGGGGCTGGTCATCCAAAGCTTCACACGAAGGCTCTAGTCATCCGGGGCTGGTCATCCAAAGCTTCCCACGGAGGCTCTAGTCATCCGGGGTTGGTCATCCAAAGCTTCCCACGGAGGCTCTAGTCATCCGGGGCTAGGCATCCAAAGCTTCACACGGAGGCTCTAGTCATCCGGGACTAGTCATCCAAAGCTTCACATGGAGGCTCTAGTCATCCGGGGCTAGTCATCCAAAGCTTCACACGGAGGCTCTAGTCATCCGGGGCTAGTCATCCAAAGCTTCACACGGAGGCTCTAGTCATCCGGGGCTAGTCATCCAAAGCTTCCCACGGAGGCTCTAGTCATCCGGGGCTAGTCATCCAAAGCTTCACACGGAGGCTCTAGTCATCCGGGGATGGTCATCCAAAGCTTTTGGTTGCCCCCCGAGTATGAACCCCTTGTTTTAGAAACAACATGGGTGCTTTGAAAGCAATAGGTTGTCTTCAAACCAAAGGTTTTAACTTCTTGGTTTTTAAACCAAGTTATTTAACTAAGTTAATCAGATTATAGCACTTAATCCTTAATTAGGACTAAACTTTTCTTTATTAAGCAAATCATGCTTAATTAGACTTAATTCCTCAACTGGTAGCTTTATATAGCCCCAGGCTGCATTTTCATTCGTTTTCTTCGTTCTTATTCAAAAGAATAGAAATTTTGGTTTGACTATATGAACCTTTTCAGTCATTTTCTTGTTTGAAATCATGGCTCATTCAAGGCTTGATTTGTCCTTCACGACCTTAACTCGTTTCATGGTTTCTTGGTCCGAGACGACTAATTTCAACTTGGTTCTTGATCTTCGACTCTTGATCATAGATCTAAAGTTCAAGTCACATTTTCAATTAGTTTTCACATCCGTGTTGGCCATCAAGGCTTGATTTCATTCAAGGACCTTGAATTCGAGGTCTTGAATTGATCCGGTGTCTTCCAAGCAGGATCCATTACCTTGAGGTCATCCTTATTTTCATTCAAGGACGTAATTACTATCTCAAACTTATTCTTTGTCCTTATTCAAGGATGTGAATTCTCCCTTTCGCTCATTCTTGTTTTCAAGGATGTAATCACTGTTTCAAGCTCATCCTTGTTTTCATTCAAGGATATAAGCACTGCCTCTCGTCCTTGACTTTTTTGAAAACATTTCAGCTTGGTGAAAGCCTTGGTTTTCTTGACCTCTTGGTTGTAAACAAGGCCTTTGTTTGTATCCAAAGGTGTGTTTCCCATCAAGGTTATCACATTGATTCCCTTATTCTTGGATCCTTAATCATGAGTTTAAATTTGATTCTCAATTTCTTGATCCATACTTTTGAATTCAAAATTGACACTTGGTTCCAGTTCTAGGTTTTTGAAGACCTAGAATATAATTTAGACAGCCTCCTTGGCTTATTCCCCCCCCCCCCCCGAGACTCAAGATCCCTTAGTATAGGATTCAAGATCCAAACCAGGTTTTTCATTCTTGATTCTTGGTTTAAAATTCAAGATGTCCATTTAGTTGGCCTTCCTGGCTATGCTTGGCCTTTCTAACTTGTCTTTTATTCGATCATTTGTAAACTTAACTCGAGGATCCTTTGGGTCCTTCATCATCTCAATCCTTTGTCATGTGTTCTTGGTTTATTTCTTATCTCGTTTACTTGTTTTCGGTACTTATGATTGCACATATCGAGTGTTGGTACATAAAACAAGATATAAGAAAATAAACATGCATTGAAAACGAAACAAGGATGGGTTCAACCCTTTTATAGATAATAAACTGTAAATATGAGCTACATGCCCTGAAATGGTTTCAAATGAACCTTAGGTCTATTCTTCCTACTAAACATTAGACTGTATCCTGAAAGGATAGTTAAACATAATAAATCTTGAGATTCGAGGCGTGCCAAGTGCGAGGCACCTCTGTCTCATTCAAAGTTTCGAGCTTGTAAGCTCCTCCCCCAAGGGTCTTTTTAACTCGATACGGCCCTTCCCAGTTGGGTGCTAGATTTCCTTTCTTTCCTACTCCCGATGCCTCTATCTTTCTGAGAACCAAGTCTCCATGTCGAAAGAACCTTTCCTTAACCCTTTGGTTGTACTGGAAGGAGGTTCTTTTCTGATATTCCACGTTTCGAGCGTGTGCTTCGTCCCTGACTTCATCAATTAAGTCGAGTGCCAACCTCATTCCTTCCTCATTACTCTCTTGTTCAAAAGCTACAATCCTTGGAGATACATGTGAGATCTCTAAAGGCACAACAGCTTCTGCTCCATATGCAAGCATGAACGGGGTTGTTCCAGTGGTGACTTTTCAAGTGGTACGATAAGCCCAAAGTATAGGAAGTATTTAGTCCACCCAAGTGTTCCTGGAACGTTCGACCCTTTTCTTCAATCCATCCAGTATGATTCGATTCGCGACCTCTGCTTGCCCATTTGGTTGAGGGTGGGCAACTGAGGTGAATCTGAGATCAATTGCGTTTTCTTCGCAATACTTCCTGAATTCTTCATTATTGAACTGTGTTCCATTATCCGTAACAAGGATGCGAGGTATCCCGTACCTACACATGATACTTTCCCACAGGAACTGAGCAACTTGCTTGGTGGTTATCTTGGCTAAGGGTTTGGCCTCAATCCACTTAGTGAAGTAATCAATTGCCACTATCAGAAACTTCCTTTTTGCCGTAGCCATTGGAAAGGGACCAAGTATGTCCATTCCCCACATAGAAAACGGAATTGGAGAATTGATTGAAGTCAGCATCTCAGGTGGTTGCCTAACCACTAGTGCATGTTTCTGACAACGATCACAGTTTTTAACAAAATCATTGGCGTCGTTCAGCATTTCGGGCCAATGAAAGCCTAGCCTGGTTATCTTATGAGCAAGGGCTCTGCCCCCCAAGTGTTGTCCACAAATCCCTCCATGGACTTCTTCAAGTGCTTCTCGTGCCTCTTGGGGCCTTAGACATTTTAGGTAGGGGATCACAAAAGACCTCTTATAAAGCAGCCCTTCGATCAAAGTATACCTCAATGCTCTCACAGACAACTTGCGTGCCTCTTGGGCGTTATCAGGGAGCCATCCAGTTTCAAGGTGAGCCTTGATTGGATCCATCCAACAGCCTCCTATATCAATGGGAGCCACAAGTTTCGAATCAATAGTAGGGGCCTTCAAGACCTGAAAGTAAACACTTCCCGAGTAATTCTCAATTTCAGAAGAAGCAAACTTAGACAAGGCATCAACCTTCACATTCTCCTCTCTGGGGATGTGTTCCACATAACACTCATCAAACTGAGTCATAACAGCTTTCACAACTCTTCGATATTTAGCCATAGTTTCGTCCCTGGTCTCAAACTCACCATTAACTTGCGAGATAACCAACCTTGAATCTCCACATACCTTCAGGTTCTTGACCCTCAGAATTCTAGCCAAGCCTAAACCAGCTATCAAGGCCTCATACTCAGCTTCATTGTTGGTTGTAGGGAAGTCCAACTTCAAAGCGTACTCGATTGTAAACCCATCGGGGATTTGCAAAACCAAGCATGTGCCACTTGACTTTGTTTTTGATGCTCCATCAAAATAGAGTATCCAACAGTCTTTCAGATCAAGCTCTTCATCATTATTTTCAACTTCAAGTGTCTCATCCTTATTTTCAACTTCAAGTGTCTCATGGGGTACTACCTCTTGCCCCCCGACTTCTTGGTTTGCAATGGTACATTCAACCACGAAAATCAGCCAATGCCTGAGCCTTAATGGCCGTTCGAGGCTTGTATTTGATGTCAAACTCTCCTAGCTCAACTGCCCATTTAATTAGCCTTCCACTGGCCTTTGGACTATGTAGGATGCTTCTCAATGGCTGGTCCGTCAGGACTTCAATTTTGTGTGCCTAAAAATAAGGGTGTAGCTTCCTTGAGGCCGTGATTAGTGCCAAAGCGAACTTCTCAATAACAGAATAGTTTAATTCTGCCTCATGCAAAATTTTGCTTACATAGTAGACTGGTTTTTGAACCCTTCGTTCCTCCTTTACAAGGACAACACCGAGAGCTTGATCGGAGGCTTCCAAGTAGAGATAAAGAGTATCTTCCGGGCTTGGTTTGGCCAACAACGGGGCCTCAGCCATGTACTTCTTGAGCCTTTCAAAGGCCTCTTGACTCTCTGCTGTCCATTCAAGATCCTTGACCTTCTTCAGGGCTTTGAAAAATGACAAACATTTGTCTCCAGGCTTTGAGATAAATCTCCCTAAGGCTGCAACTCTTCCAGTCAACCTTTGAACATCCTTAACAGAACAAGGTGGTTCCATGTCGAGGATGTCTTTGATCTTGTCGGGGTTAGCTTCAATGCCTCTCTTGGAGACCATGAGACCCAATAACTTTCCTGATCCTACTCCAAAAGCACACTTGTCGGGATTTAGCATCATCTTATGGTGCCTCAACACTTCAAATGCCTCCCTAAGATGCTTGATGTGGTCGTCTTTAAACAAACTCTTAACGAGCATGTCATCAACATAGACCTCCATGGTTTTTCCAATCAGGTGGGCAAAGATCTTGTTAACTAGGCGTTGATAAGTCATCCCTGCGTTCTTTAGTCCAAAAGCCATGACAAGGTAGCAAAAGACCCCAAAATCAATAATGAATGATACATTGGCTGTGTCATCCTTGTGCATCCTGATTTGGTTATAACCACTAAAACCATCCATGAAGCTCAGCATTTCATGTCCTGCAGTAGCATCTATCAAGGTGTCAATCCTTGGTAATGGGAAGCAATCTTTGGGACAAGCATCATTTAAATCGGTGAAGTCTATGCACATTCTCCATTTTCCACTGGCCTTCTTAACCATAATCGGGTTTGCCAACCACTCTGGGAATTGGATTTCTTCAATGAATCCAGCTTCTAAAAGTTTATCAACTTCTTGTTTTATGCCTTCCTGCCTCTCTGGCACAAAATTCCTCTTCTTTTGCTGTATCGCCTTCCTTTTTGGATCGACATTGAGCTTGTGAGTTATCAGTTGGGGATCAATCTCTGGCATGTCGGCAGCTATCCATGCAAAAACATCACTGTTCTCTTGTAAGAATGTGATCAATTCGCCCTTCAAGGGTTCTTTTAGCAGCGCTCCAATATAAGTCACCTTTTCAGGTTCGAAGGGATCCAAAGAAACAGGAACCAAATCCTCAGCTGGCTTCCCTTTATGGTCCTCGTCTTCTCTGACATCCATGTCTTCGATAGGGAGAACCTGCCCCCCAATTCCATCTGGCCTTAACGCGACTACATAACAACTCCTAGCCATTTTTTGATCATCCCTTTCTTCTCCAACACCACTCCTGGTTGAAAACTTGATTTTCAAATGATAGGTTGAGGCCACAGCCTTAAAAGCATGAAGTCTGGTTCTTCCAAGTATGGCATTGTAGGTCGAGGATGCCTTGATTACCACGAAATTCAACATTTGAGTTACTTCTTTTGGTTCCTGACCAATAGTCATAGGCAATTAAATTGTGCCTTCAACTTTAGATTCTACCCCGTTGAACCCATATATGGGCATGTTCGAGGGGATCAATTGAGAATCATAATACCCCATCTTCAAGAACGTGTCATGGAAAAGGACGCCAACAGAGGCTTCATTGTCCACCAGGACTCGTTTTACTTCGTTATTTCCAATCACGGGGGCTATCACCAAAGGATCGTCGTGGGGGAACTTCACCCCTTCAAGGTCCGAATCATCGAACCCAATCGACATCTCATTTTTTGCACGCTTGGGTGCTTCTCCAACAATATGCATTACTTCTCGGGCATAAGCCTTTCGAAAGTTTCTAGTGGTTCCGGCCGCGGTTGGCCCTCCTGAAATCATGTTGATCACTGGCCCTCGGGGTTGTGGGTTACGACCTTGATCTCGGTCCCCATCCCTTCTATCATAGTCTCTCCTAGGGGGGTTCAAGTCCCCATCCTTGGTGAATTTGTTCAATTTCCCTTTTCGAATTAGAAACTCAATCTCATCCTTGAGTTGCCTACAATCATCAGTATCATGACCCGAGTCTTTATGGTACCTACAATACTTGTTCTTGTCTCGCTTTTCAGGATCTCCCCTTAGTGGCTTCGGCCATCGGAAGTCTCTATCTTTTTCAATGTCATAGAGGATTTGACTCCTTGGAGCATTCAACCTTGCATATTCAGTAAATTTCGTGCCTGGATTGTTTTTTCTTGGAGCTGAATCAGAGTCTCTAGTCGTACGAGGATATTTGTCCTTGACATCATACTCTTGCTCCGTCTTTCGCTTCTTCGAGCCACCATTATTTCCACCACCTGCAGCAGGGGTGCCAGTTTTCTTCATGCTTTCCTCAGCTTTGATTTACTTTCCAGACCTTTGTTGGAGCTCAGTCATGCTCTCAGGGGGTGTTTAGCCAATGACATCTTGAAAAAGACATATGTGGTTCCTTGTTGAAGGGCTATCATAGCTACCTTGTTGTCTAGATCAGGTATATTCAATGTCTCCTTGGTGAAACGCTTGAGATAATCTCTCAACGTCTCGTTCTTTCCTTGGGTTAGATTCATGAGTGAAGCAGAGCTTTTCTCATATACTCGTCCACTGATGAATTGGTTGATGAAAGCCGTTCTCAGATCTCTAAAACAACTGATAGAGTTGTGCGGCAAACGACTATACCATCTTTGGGCCATGCCAGCCAGGGTTTGAGGAAACACCCTACACTTAAGAGCATCGGTGACTGGTTGCAGCAACAGTACATTTGAAAAAGTCCTTACATGTGTTGCGGGGTCACCCGTACCATCATATGCCTTGATAGTAGGCATCTTAAATTTCCTTGATACATGGGCGGCCATTACTTCTTCAGTGAAGGGTGGAATAGGATCGTCTGGGTCGCCCAGTTGTATTAAAGCACGAGGATCTGACCTGGGAATCTCCGTTCTTGGAGTCCTAGCTCTTCCTTGCCTCCTTGAAGGTCTTTCCAAATCAATTATGGGAACATCTCCTACCCATTGGTTTAAAGGCTGGGTCTGCCTCCTTTGTTGCTCTATCTCCATATCTTTCTTTAGCTTTTGGATCTCGGCTTCATGAGCCCTTATTCTCTCCATAACAGTCATGGGTGCCCTCACAGTTGCCCCATATTTCTTCTTCCAAGGGGCTCTTTGCTGGCTCTTCTTCTCCTGGGTGCTTGATCCCGACCTTCATCAGATGAGTAGTCGTCAGTATAGGGTCCGGAGTAATCCAAGTACCCTTGTTCATGGACAGGTCCCAAACCTCGAATATAGGCTGGTTCGTATGGTTCATGGATTATGGGGGCATGGCCACTTCCTCCTGTTTCAGGGGGATAGTTAGGTAGCCCGTAAGCAGGATTGGTGTTCGCACAAAATCACGCAAGCGTACGCGTTCACAAGTAATATAAGAATAAGTAGAGTTCGTTCCCACAGAGACTATTTTGGTTACTATAGTTATGCACTTATGCAACAATGTATGGCTATTGTTCAATGCTAAGACAAATATCAAGTTTGTGTTTTGATTAACTAATTAAACTAAGCAAATTACCAAGACTATAATTAACTAAAGATTGCTGTTGAATTACTTATGAGAATAAAACATGGGATCCTAACTTCATTAAATACTTCATCTAGAGTCTTTTGTCGTTAATCAATGCATGTGACGGTTGTGACAACTAATAAGATAACACGAAATCAGTACACGCTACCTTTCAGTATACGTATACCATACCACTCAAACATCCACAAAATAGATAGAAGTTGGGCAGACACCAATTATGCTTAGACCCTATATGTCTATAAGATTTGAAAACATAACGGTTTAATGAGCAAGTTATCCATTCAGATTACATAGGGCAGGTAAGATGGTTAAAATTACCTACGAATCATGCATGACAAACATACATAAACCTATGCTAGCATGGCAAGTTCTAAACCTCTATATCCACTTTCGCAATCAATAGAGATTAACAAACAATTTAGATGTTAGCTACGCATCCAAGAAGAATAAGCACAACCAAACTAGGTTATCAATAATTCATCACACACAAATCTTTAAAACAATTAACTACTAAAATCCATAAATAAATCCGTTAGAATCCCACGACAACGATTAGTTCATAATCGAACCGTTCATCATCTTGGGTTCTGATGAAAACATGATAATAAATATGTCTGGAATACTAATTAAAAGTACTAGGGTTTATGAAGAAACAAACGAGAATCCAAAGTATCGCCTAATTAGAAGAATACAAAGATAAATTGAAAAGTAGATCTTCGTAATCAGCCGTCTTCTTGTTCTCCTCACTGGTGGATGGATAAGTATGTATATATGACAATGTATATCACAGAAATCATCCACCATTAGTTTATATAGGCCTGAGGGTTGACTGGTCTTCTACTGGTTTCCTTTTCAGAGTCAAAATTGCCTTTTCCAGCATCTTTTAGGGGAGGGCGCGCTTGAATGGGCGCGGGCGCGCTCCTTCAGGATGTTTAGGGCGCGGGCGCGCTTGAATGGGCGCGGGCGCGCTTGAACAGTGCTATGAACAGTGCCATAAAAAATGCTACTATTCATGGATTCTGCAAACTATTTTCTTTTCGTTTCCTTGCGCTTCCAACTCCCTTACCGCATGGACTTCTCTTCTTTAGCACATATCCACCATATATACATGAACCCTCACATTTCTACATCAATCTGTAGCTTTGCACATTCTAGCTAAAAACACATTAAACACGCCAAATACTTGAGTGTGAGCGATCAATTTAAGCCGATACGAAGCGTTCCTAGTAGATATAAAATCCACTTATCACACCCCCAAACTTAAACCGATGCTTGTCCTCAAGCATAAACAGACTATATATATATATATATATATATATATATAATACAATGCATGAATGCAACTAATATGCTAATGCAAACGATCCCCTCAGACTAACCATAACCAATCAACGAGCCAACATCTCAAAGAATGCAATCTTCCAAACAAAACTCGACCAAATTCCCGTATACTAACAAAACAAACACAGAAACGTGCGTGTGTGCGATGCTCATCAATATACTCCCAAACTAAATCAAGACCATATCCTGTTCTTCATCAAAACAACCACAAGCTTATAAACAGAATTAACTCTAGACACAAGAAATCACTAAAAGACACCTCCATAATCCACTTGAGTTAGACAGAAATTCATGCTTTATTACGACACACAATACTATACACAACAAACATGCTTATTTGACCGTGCAATGGATGAGACCCCAAAAGGATTATACAATAATACACATGTAATGAGCGTTAGGTTAGTGGATCCCAGACCGGAAAAGTCTTAGGTCACTAGGCACAAAGTCCCCTAGAACTTAATTGCTCGAGTATTAAAGAGCTCAACCTGATCAATTCTGCATAAAAAACTAACAAAACTCCTTTTTTTCTCTTTTTTTCCTTTCTTTTTTTCTTTTTTTTATTATTTCGGAATGAGTGCACTTTTCCTTTTTCTCATCCCACCCTAGACTACTCATCTTTTCAATGAGCGGCTACTAGCCATTTGACGCCTAGCCTTTATTAACAACTAGCATGAAATCCCTGGTTTCCCCCAAACTTAGACTTAAGTGCTTCTTTCAATTTCAAGAGCCTAGAAGACATTCTGAATATAAGCAAGTGATTAAATTCTAACATCCAAACAAACATGGTCTGATCAAATTCAAAAGCAACCAATGAGACTTATGAAATTAATTTGTTTCTGGCATTGCAAGTCAATTTCATAGGAACTTAAATCAACCCTCTATTCATCATTACCGCACTCCAATAAACATCGACTCATCAACAGAAATAGTCAAGTCCTACGGGATCATGAAATATGCTATGCAAATGCAACTAAATGGACTCACATGATAGATATAAATACTAATGCAAAACAGAATGATCTATATGACATAAACATGCAAAGATATGAATGAACCAACTACATATGCAATATGAATCCTATATGACACACACACTAACATTCCTTAGTTATCACCCCCAAACTTACAATATTCAATGTCCTCATTGAAGGTAATAAAAAGGAAAGTGCAGAGAATACCTAATCATCAGCAGTACCACCCTCCTCGGGTGGTGTATCCGGTGGTGGATAAACAGAATCAACTCCAAAATCAGGCCAAGCAATACCAACTCCAGTGGCTCTGAAAGCAGTACCCAAAGGACCTGTCAACTTCACTCTGAATCCTAGATGGATCCTAGGGGGACACAACACAATTTTTTTTTTGCTTCTGTGAACAGTAACCCTGCGCGGGCGCGCTCATCCAGGCGCGGGCGCGCTCTGCTACTGTTCATGATTTTTTTTTTACACGGAATACTAATACTGCATATTCACGTGGGTTGCCTCCCACGAAGCGCTTGTTTTACGTCAATAGCTTGACGTGAATCCGTTTTCATCCAGTCACAAGAACGGTGAATGTCGACTCACGGTTCACCGTATTACCAACGTCATGCTTCAGCCACTGACCATTAACCTTGAACGCTTCGTCCAGAAACTTATGGAAAATCTCTATTGCATCATGCGGAAATGCTGATTTAACCGTGATAGGCTCCGACCACCTCGACTTACGCTTTCCTGGAACTAGCTGACCAAGCACAAATGAATGCTTCACCACCCCTCTTTCATGCCAGTCCTTAACCTTCTCCTTATATAGCCTGTTGCTCTCGTAGACTTTACCATACCTCAATTGATCCTGCAGTGGTTGGAGTTCAAGTGTAGAAGCTTCTTCCATAGATGGTTTAAGTCGCTCCTGAGAATTGTTCAGCTCTGCTAATCCAAGAGATTTGAATGGCGCATCAATTTTTCTTTTCCACGGAGGTGCATTCAATAACTGAAGTTGCTCTGCTCTTTCTTCGTCTTCGATATCAGAATCCCCTATCAAGACTCTCTCCATTGTATCTGACTTCAGCAGTTGTTCAATCTCTGTATTGACGACAGAATCGACCATCTCCAATTTAAAGCACTCTTCTTCCTCAGTTGGGAATTTTATTGCCTTGAACACGTTAAAAGTGACCTTCTGATTTTGAACCCTCATTGTAAGCTCTCCTTTCTGCACATCTATCAAAGTACGGCCTGTAGCTAAGAACGGTCTTCCCAAGATAATCGGAATCTTCTTGTCTTCCTCAAAGTCCAGAATAACAAAATTAGCAGGAAAAATGAGCTTATCCACTTTAACCAAAACATCATCCACTATACCCCTTGGATATGTGATCGACCGATCAGCCAACTGCAAAGACATGTTTGTAGGTTTCGGTTCAGGAAGTCCAAGTTGCATGAAGATAGATAACGGCATTAGATTAATACTAGCTCCCAAGTCACACAAGCACTTGTTGAAAGATAGATTGCCGATTGTGCACAGTATGGTGAAACTCCCCGGATCTTTGAGTTTAGGAGGTAACTTCTGCTGTAGGATAGCACTGCACTCTTCTGTAAGAGCGACGGTCTCCAAATCCTCGAGTTTCAACTTCCGAGATAGAATACCCTTCATGAACTTTGCGTAGCTCGACATTTGTTCTAAAGCTTCCGCAAAAGGTATATTGATCTGCAACTTCTTGAAAACCTCCAAAAACTTAGCAAACTGCTTGTCCAACTTCTGCTTCTGAAGACGTTTAAGGAATGGCGGAGGAGGATAGACCTCCTTGATCTCTGTATTCTGCTTCAGAACAGATTTCTTAGTCGAATGGTCACGCTTTTCCGCTTTGTTTCCCCCCAAACTGGCTTTTTCCTCTTTTTCTTCACTTTCTGGCAGAATGTCAGGCGCGGGCGCGCTCCCTAGGGCGCGGGCGCGCTCCACCTTCTGCTGGGAATCAAAAAAAATTTCGTTTTCTACCGTTTCTGAGTTCTGGTCACTCGTAACCTTCCCAGATCGCAAGGTAACTGCCTTTACATGTTCCTTGACCTCTCTTTTGCTAGGATTAGCTTCCGTATCACTAGGGAGAGTTCCTTGTGGTCTAGTCAGCAACTTATTGGCAATCTGACCGATTTGATTCTCCAGAGTCTTGATTGAAACAGCTTGGCTCTTGCACATTAGCCTCAATTCCTCCAATTCAGACTTTTCATTAGATGTCTGACCAGCATTGCCATGAGATGGTTGTTGAAACCCTGGTGGTTGATATGGTTTCCTTGGAGCATACTGCTGCTGTTGTCCAGAAGGATTATATGGCCTAGCTCCATACTGCTGATATGGCTGTTGTGGTTGTTGCTGGCCACCCTGATTGTTACTCCAGCTGAAGTTAGGATGGTTCCTGTTGTTGGGATGATAGGTATTAGGCACTGGCTGCTGTGGTCTCTGGAAATTGCTCACAAACTGCGCTGATTCATTAGATATGGCACATTGAGTCGTTTCGTGAGCACCTGCACATAACTCACAAACACTGGCCACCTGCTGAACTCCATAGTTCGTCAGAGAATCCACTTTCATAAACAGAGCCATCAACTGAGCTGCAATTGCCGTAGCTGCATCCACTTCCAAAACCCCTGCTACCTTGCCTTGTGATAATCTCTGAGTTGGATTCTGGTATTCATTAGCAGCCATTATCTCAATTAGTTCATAAGCTTCATCATAGCTTTTAGCCCATAAAGCTCCACCTGATGCCGCATCAAGCATTGGTCGAGATTGACCTCCCAGTCCATTATAAAAGCAATTGATCACCATCCAATCAGGCATTCCATGATGAGGACACTTCCTAAGCATCTCCTTGTAACGCTCCCAAGCCTCACATAAAGTTTCTCCAAAATGTTGTGCAAACTGAGTAAGAGCATTCCTGATTGCTGCTGTTTTAGCCATCAGGAAGAATTTAGTGAGAAACTTCTGAGAAAGATCCTCCCAAGTAGTAATAGAACCTGCTGGTAGAGAGTGCAACCAGCCCTTAGCCTTATCCTTCAGTGAAAATGGGAAAAGTCTCAATTTCACAGCATCTTCTGACACTCCGTTAAACTTGAAGGTGTCGCAAATCTCAATGAAATCCCTAATATGCATATTAGGGTCTTCCGTTGGAGCACCCCCAAACTGAACTGAATTCTGCACCATCTGAATAGTTCCAGGCTTGATTTCGAAAGTATTAGCTGCAATAGCCGGCCTGACAATGCTAGATTGAATGTCATTGATCTTTGGCTGAGAATAGTCCTTCAAAGCCTTCGTTTCTGCTACTGGTTCTCCCATAACTAGATTCAATTCAAGTTCTTCTTTCCGAGATTGAGAACGTGTTCGCATACACGCTCACTAAAGTATCTGAAACACACCAAACAAAGTAAAATCGATGAGTAAAATCCGAGTCAGTGAACGTTAACGACCACTGATGACAAGCACATAAACTATATAAATAACACCGACTCCCCGGCAGCGGCGCCAAAAACTTGTTCACACAATATCACGCAAGTATACGCGGTCACAAGTAATATAAGAATAAGTAGAGTTCGTTCCCACAAAGACTTCTTTGGTTACTATAGTTATGCACTTATGCAACAATGTATGGCTATTGTTCAATGCTAAGACAAGTATCAAAGTTGTGTTTTGATTAACTAAATTAACTAAACAAATTATCAAGACTAAAATTTACTAAGGAGTTGATGTTGAATTACTTATGAGAATAAACATGGGATCCTAACTTCATTAAATACTTCATCTAGAGCCTTTTGTCTTTAATCAATGCATGTGACGGTTGTGATAACTAATCGTATAACACGAAATCAGTACACACTACCATTCAGTATACGTATACCAAACCACTCAAACATCTACAAAAGAGATAGAAGTTGGGCAGACACCAATTATGCTTAGACCCTATATGTCTATAAGATTTGAAAACATAACGGTTTAACGAGCAAGTTATCCATTCAGATTACATAGGGCAGATAAGATGGTTAAAATCACCTACGAATCATGCATGACAAACATACATAAACCTATGCTAGCATGGCAAGTTCTAAATCTCTATATCCACTTTCGCAATCAATAGAGATTAACAAACAACTTAGATGTTAGCTACGCATCCAAGAAGAATAAGCACAACCAAACTAGGTTATCAATAATTCATCACACACAAATCTTTAAAACAATTAACTACTAAAATCCATAAATAAATCCGTTAGAATCCCACGACAACGATTAGTTCATAATCGAACCGTTCATCGTCGTGGGTTCTGATGAAAACATGATAATAAATATGTCTGGAATACTGAATAAAGTACTAGAGATAAGGTTTAAGAAACACAAAACCAACGAGAATCCAAAGTATCGCCTAATTAGAAGAATACAAAGAAAAGTTGAAAACTAGATCTTCTTAATCAGCCGTCTTCTTGTTCTCCTCACCGGTGGATGAATATGTATGTATGTATATCAATGTATGACAATATATATCCCTCAGAAATCGTCCACCAATAGTTTATATAGGCCACAGGGTTGACTGGTCTTCTGCTAGTTTCCTTTTCTGAACAGAAATTGCCTTTTCCAGCATTTTTCAAGGGTGGGCGCGCTTGGATGGGCGCGGGTGCGCTCCTTCAGGATGTTTAGGGCGCGGGCGCGCTTGAACAGTGCTATGAACAGTGCTATGAACAGTACTATTATTCATGGATTCTGAAAAACTTCATTTTTATACTTTTCTTCACGCTCTCAAGTCCCGCAACTCCTCGGCTTTCAAAATAATGTCCTACACCACCATATAATCATAGAAACTCCACAACTATGCCAATTACTAAGCTCTGCACATTCCAACTCAAAACACATTAAACACACCAAATACTTGAGTGCAATCGATCAATTTAAGCCGATACGAAGCGTTCCAAGTAGATATAAAATCCACTTATCACACAAAAACTTGTTCGCACAAAATCACGCAAGAGTACGCGGTCACAAGTAATATAAAAATAAGTAGAGTTCGTTCCCACAGAGACTGCTTTGGTTACTATAGTTATGCACTTATGCAACAATATATGGCTATTGTTCAATGCTAAGACAAGTGTCAAAGTTGTGTTTAGATTAACTAAATTAACTAATCGACGTAACAAGATTATAATTAACTAAAGAGATTGCTGTTGAATTACTTATGAGAATAAAACATGGGATCCTAACTTCAGTAAATACTTCATCTAGAGTCTTTTGTCTTTAATCAATGCATGTGACGGTTGTGACAACTAATCAGATAACACGAAATCAGTACACGCTACCTTTCAGTATACGTATACCATACCACTCAAACATCCACAAAATAGATAGAAGTTGGGCAGACACCAATTATGCTTAGACCCTATATGTCTATAAGATTTGAAAACATAACGGTTTAATGAGCAAGTTATCCATTCAGATTACATAGGGCAGGTAAGATGGTTAAAATTACCTACGAATCATGCATGACAAACATACATAAACCTATGCTAGCATGGCAAGTTCTAAACCTCTATATCCACTTTCGCAATCAATAGAGATTAACAAACAATTTAGATGTTAGCTACGCATCCAAGAAGAATAAGCACAACCAAACTAGGTTATCAATAATTCATCACACACAAATCTTTAAAACAATTAACTACTAAAATCCATAAATAAATCCGTTAGAATCCCACGACAACGATTAGTTCATAATCGAACCGTTCATCATCTTGGGTTCTGATGAAAACATGATAATAAATATGTCTGGAATACTAATTAAAAGTACTAGGGTTTATGAAGAAACAAACGAGAATCCAAAGTATCGCCTAATTAGAAGAATACAAAGATAAATTGAAAAGTAGATCTTCGTAATCAGCCGTCTTCTTGTTCTCCTCACTGGTGGATGGATAAGTATGTATATATGACAATGTATATCACAGAAATCATCCACCATTAGTTTATATAGGCCTGAGGGTTGACTGGTCTTCTACTGGTTTCCTTTTCAGAGTCAAAATTGCCTTTTCCAGCATCTTTTAGGGGAGGGCGCGCTTGAATGGGCTCGGGCGCGCTCCTTCAGGATGTTTAGGGCGCGGGCGCGCTTGAATGGGCGCGGGCGCGCTTGAACAGTGCTATGAACAGTGCCATGAAAAATGCTACTATTCATGGATTCTGCAAACTATTTTCTTTTCGTTTCCTTGCGCTTCCAACTCCCTTACCGCATGGACTTCTCTTCTTTAGCACATATCCACCATATATACATGAACCCTCACATTTCTGCATCAATCTGTAGCTCTGCACATTCTAGCTAAAAACACATTAAACACACCAAATACTTGAGTGTGAGCGATCAATTTAAGCCGATACGAAGCGTTCCTAGTAGATATAAAATCCACTTATCACACCCCCAAACTTAAACCGATGCTTGTCCTCAAGCATAAACAGACTATATATATATATAATACAATGCATGAATGCAACTAATATGCTAATGCAAACGATCCCCTCAGACTAACCATAACCAATCAACGAGCCAACATCTCAAAGAATGCAATCTTCCAAACAAAACTCGACCAAATTCCCGTATACTAACAAAACAAACACAGAAACGTGCGTGTGTGCGATGCTCATCAATATACTCCCAAACTAAATCAAGACCATATCCTGTTCTTCATCAAAACAACCATAAGCTTATAAACAGAATTAACTCTAGACACAAGAAATCACTAAAAGACACCTCCATAATCCGCTTGAGTTAGACAGAAATTCATGCTTTATTACGACACACAATACTATACACAACAAACATGCTTATTTGACCGTGCAATGGATGAGACCCCGAAAGGATTATACAATAATACACATGTAATGAGCGTTAGGTTAGTGGATCCCAGACCGGAAAAGTCTTAGGTCACTAGGCACAAAGTCCCCTAGAACTTAATTGCTCGAGTATTAAAGAGCTCAACCTGATCAATTCTGCATAAAAAACTAACAAAACTCCTTTTTTTCTCTTTTTTTCCTTTCTTTTTTTCTTTTTTTTATTATTTCGGAATGAGTGCACTTTTCCTTTTTCTCATCCCACCCTAGACTACTCATCTTTTCAATGAGCGGCTACTAGCCATTTGACGCCTAGCCTTTATTAACAACTAGCATGAAATCCCTGGTTTCCCCCAAACTTAGACTTAAGTGCTTCTTTCAATTTCAAGAGCCTAGAAGACATTATGAATATAAGCAAGTGATTAAATTCTAACATCCAAACAAACATGGTCTGATCAAATTCAAAAGCAACCAATGAGACTTATGAAATTAATTTGTTTCTGGCATTGCAAGTCAATTTCATAGGAACTTAAATCAACCCTCTATTCATCATTACCGCACTCCAATAAACATCGACTCATCAACAGAAATAGTCAAGTCCTACGGGATCATGAAATATGCTATGCAAATGCAACTAAATGGACTCACATGATAGATATAAATACTAATGCAAAACAGAATGATCTATATGACATAAACATGCAAAGATATGAATGAACCAACTACATATGCAATATGAATCCTATATGACACACACACTAACATTCCTTAGTTATCACCCCCAAACTTACAATATTCAATGTCCTCATTGAAGGTAATAAAAAGGAAAGTGCAGAGAATACCTAATCATCAGCAGTACCACCCTCCTCGGGTGGTGTATCCGGTGGTGGATAAACAGAATCAACTCCAAAATCAGGCCAAGCAATACCAACTCCAGTGGCTCTGAAAGCAGTACCCAAAGGACCTGTCAACTTCACTCTGAATCCTAGATGGATCCTAGGGGGACACAACACAATTTTTTTTTTGCTTCTGTGAACAGTAACCCTGCGCGGGCGCGCTCATCCAGGCGCGGGCGCGCTCTGCTACTGTTCATGATTTTTTTTTTACACGGAATACTAATACTGCATATTCACGTGGGTTGCCTCCCACGAAGCGCTTGTTTTACGTCAATAGCTTGACGTGAATCCGTTTTCATCCAGTCACAAGAACGGTGAATGTCGACTCACGGTTCACCGTATTACCAACGTCATGCTTCAGCCACTGACCATTAACCTTGAACGCTTCGTCCAGAAACTTATGGAAAATCTCTATTGCATCATGCGGAAATGCTGATTTAACCGTGATAGGCTCCGACCACCTCGACTTACGCTTTCCTGGAACTAGCTGGCCAAGCACAAATGAATGCTTCACCACCCCTCTTTCATGCCAGTCCTTAACCTTCTCCTTATATAGCCTGTTGCTCTCGTAGACTTTACCATACCTCAATTGATCCTGCAGTGGTTGGAGTTCAAGTGTAGAAGCTTCTTCCATAGATGGTTTAAGTCGCTCCTGAGAATTGTTCAGCTCTGCTAATCCAAGAGATTTGAATGGCGCATCAATTTTTCTTTTCCACCGAGGTGCATTCAATAACTGAAGTTGCTCTGCTCTTTCTTCGTCTTCGATATCAGAATCCCCTATCAAGACTCTCTCCATTGTATCTGACTTCAGCAGTTGTTCAATCTCTGTATTGACGACAGAATCGACCATCTCCAATTTAAAGCACTCTTCTTCCTCAGTTGGGAATTTTATTGCCTTGAACACGTTAAAAGTGACCTTCTGATTTTGAACCCTCATTGTAAGCTCTCCTTTCTGCACATCTATCAAAGTACGGCCTGTAGCTAAGAACGGTCTTCCCAAGATAATCGGAATCTTCTTGTCTTCCTCAAAGTCCAGAATAACAAAATTAGCAGGAAAAATGAGCTTATCCACTTTAACCAAAACATCATCCACTATACCCCTTGGATATGTGATCGACCGATCAGCCAACTGCAAAGACATGTTTATAGGTTTCGGTTCAGAAAGTCCAAGTTGCATGAAGATAGATAACGGCATCAGATTAATACTAGCTCCCAAGTCACACAAGCACTTGTTGAAAGATAGATTGCCGATTGTGCACAGTATGGTAAAACTCCCCGGATCTTTGAGTTTAGGAGGTAACTTCTGCTGTAGGATAGCACTGCACTCTTCTGTAAGAGCGACGGTCTCCAAATCCTCGAGTTTCAACTTCCGAGATAGAATACCCTTCATGAACTTTGCGTAGCTCGACATTTGTTCTAAAGCTTCCGCAAAAGGTATATTGATCTGCAACTTCTTGAAAACCTCCAGAAACTTAGCAAACTGCTTGTCCAACTTCTGCTTCTGAAGACGTTTAAGGAATGGCGGAGGAGGATAGACCTCCTTGATCTCTGTATTCTGCTTCAGAACAGATTTCTTAGTCGAATGGTCACGCTTTTCCGCTTTGTTTCCCCCCAAACTGGCTTTTTCCTCTTTTTCTTCACTTTCTGGCAGAATGTCAGGCGTGGGCGCGCTCCCTAGGGCGCGGGCGCGCTCCACCTTCTGCTGGGAATCAAATAAAATTTCGTTTTCTACCGTTTCTGAGTTCTGGTCACTCGTAACCTTCCCAGATCGCAAGGTAACTGCCTTTACATGTTCCTTGACCTCTCTTTTGCCAGGATTAGCTTCCGTATCACTAGGGAGAGTTCCTTGTGGTCTAGTCAGCAACTCATTGGCAATCTGACCGATTTGATTCTCCAGAGTCTTGATTGAAACAGCTTGGCTCTTGCACATTAGCCTCAATTCCTCCAATTCAGACTTTTCATTAGATGTCTGACCAGCATTGCCATGAGATGGTTGTTGAAACCCTGGTGGTTGATATGGTTTCCTTGGAGCATACTGCTGCTGTTGTCCAGAAGGATTATATGGCCTAGCTCCATACTGCTGATATGGCTGTTGTGGTTGTTGCTGGCCACCCTGATTGTTACTCCAGCTGAAGTTAGGATGGTTCCTGTTGTTGGGATGATAGGTATTAGGCACTGGCTGCTGTGGTCTCTGGAAATTGCTCACAAACTGCGCTGATTCATTAGATATGGCACATTGAGTCGTTTCGTGAGCACCTGCACATAACTCACAAACACTGGCCACCTGCTGAACTCCATAGTTCGTCAGAGAATCCACTTTCATAAACAGAGCCATCAACTGAGCTGCAATTGCCGTAGCTGCATCCACTTCCAAAACCCCTGCTACCTTGCCTTGTGATAATCTCTGAGTTGGATTCTGGTATTCATTAGCAGCCATTATCTCAATTAGTTCATAAGCTTCATCATAGCTTTTAGCCCATAAAGCTCCACCTGATGCCGCATCAAGCATTGGTCGAGATTGACCTCCCAGTCCATTATAAAAGCAATTGATCACCATCCAATCAGGCATTCCATGATGAGGACACTTCCTAAGCATCTCCTTGTAACGCTCCCAAGCCTCACATAAAGTTTCTCCAAAATGTTGTGCAAACTGAGTAAGAGCATTCCTGATTGCTGCTGTTTTAGCCATCGGGAAGAATTTAGTGAGAAACTTCTGAGAAAGATCCTCCCAAGTAGTAATAGAACCTGCTGGTAGAGAGTGCAACCAGCCCTTAGCCTTATCCTTCAGTGAAAATGGGAAAAGTCTCAATTTCACAGCATCTTCTGACACTCCGTTAAACTTGAAGGTGTCGCAAATCTCAATGAAATCCCTAATATGCATATTAGGGTCTTCCGTTGGAGCACCCCCAAACTGAACTGAATTCTGCACCATCTGAATAGTTCCAGGCTTGATTTCGAAAGTATTAGCTGCAATAGCCGGCCTGACAATGCTAGATTGAATGTCATTGATCTTTGGCTGAGAATAGTCCTTCAAAGCCTTCGTTTCTGCTACTGGTTCTCCCATAACTAGATTCAATTCAAGTTCTTCTTTCCGAGATTGAGAACGTGTTCGCATACACGCTCACTAAAGTATCTGAAACACACCAAACAAAGTAAAATCGATGAGTAAAATCCGAGTCAGTGAACGTTAACGACCACTGATGACAAGCACATAAACTATATAAATAACACCGACTCCCCGGCAGCGGCGCCAAAAACTTGTTCACACAATATCACGCAAGTATACGCGGTCACAAGTAATATAAGAATAAGTAGAGTTCGTTCCCACAAAGACTTCTTTGGTTACTATAGTTATGCACTTATGCAACAATGTATGGCTATTGTTCAATGCTAAGACAAGTATCAAAGTTGTGTTTTGATTAACTAAATTAACTAAACAAATTATCAAGACTAAAATTTACTAAGGAGTTGATGTTGAATTACTTATGAGAATAAACATGGGATCCTAACTTCATTAAATACTTCATCTAGAGCCTTTTGTCTTTAATCAATGCATGTGACGGTTGTGATAACTAATCGTATAACACGAAATCAGTACACACTACCATTCAGTATACGTATACCAAACCACTCAAACATCTACAAAAGAGATAGAAGTTGGGCAGACACCAATTATGCTTAGACCCTATATGTCTATAAGATTTGAAAACATAACGGTTTAACGAGCAAGTTATCCATTCAGATTACATAGGGCAGATAAGATGGTTAAAATCACCTACGAATCATGCATGACAAACATACATAAACCTATGCTAGCATGGCAAGTTCTAAATCTCTATATCCACTTTCGCAATCAATAGAGATTAACAAACAACTTAGATGTTAGCTACGCATCCAAGAAGAATAAGCACAACCAAACTAGGTTATCAATAATTCATCACACACAAATCTTTAAAACAATTAACTACTAAAATCCATAAATAAATCCGTTAGAATCCCACGACAACGATTAGTTCATAATCGAACCGTTCATCGTCGTGGGTTCTGATGAAAACATGATAATAAATATGTCTGGAATACTGAATAAAGTACTAGAGATAAGGTTTAAGAAACACAAAACCAACGAGAATCCAAAGTATCGCCTAATTAGAAGAATACAAAGAAAAGTTGAAAACTAGATCTTCTTAATCAGCCGTCTTCTTGTTCTCCTCACCGGTGGATGAATATGTATGTATGTATATCAATGTATGACAATATATATCCCTCAGAAATCGTCCACCAATAGTTTATATAGGCCACAGGGTTGACTGGTCTTCTGCTAGTTTCCTTTTCTGAACAGAAATTGCCTTTTCCAGCATTTTTCAAGGGTGGGCGCGCTTGGATGGGCGCGGGTGCGCTCCTTCAGGATGTTTAGGGCGCGGGCGCGCTTGAACAGTGCTATGAACAGTGCTATGAACAGTACTATTATTCATGGATTCTGAAAAACTTCATTTTTATACTTTTCTTCACGCTCTCAAGTCCCGCAACTCCTCGGCTTTCAAAATAATGTCCTACACCACCATATAATCATAGAAACTCCACAACTATGCCAATTACTAAGCTCTGCACATTCCAACTCAAAACACATTAAACACACCAAATACTTGAGTGCAATCGATCAATTTAAGCCGATACGAAGCGTTCCAAGTAGATATAAAATCCACTTATCACACAAAAACTTGTTCGCACAAAATCACGCAAGAGTACGCGGTCACAAGTAATATAAAAATAAGTAGAGTTCGTTCCCACAGAGACTGCTTTGGTTACTATAGTTATGCACTTATGCAACAATATATGGCTATTGTTCAATGCTAAGACAAGTGTCAAAGTTGTGTTTAGATTAACTAAATTAACTAATCGACGTAACAAGATTATAATTAACTAAAGAGATTGCTGTTGAATTACTTATGAGAATAAAACATGGGATCCTAACTTCAGTAAATACTTCATCTAGAGTCTTTTGTCTTTAATCAATGCATGTGACGGTTGTGACAACTAATCAGATAACACGAAATCAGTACACGCTACCTTTCAGTATACGTATACCATACCACTTAAACATCCACAAAATAGATAGAAGTTGGGCAGACACCAATTATGCTTAGACCCTATATGTCTATAAGATTTGAAAACATAACGGTTTAACGAGCAAGTTATCCATTCAGATTACATAGGGCAAGTAAGATGGTTAAAATCACCTACGAATCATGCATGACAAACATACATAAACCTATGCTAGCATGGCAAGTTCTGAATCTCTATATCCACTTTCGCAATCAATAGAGATTAACAAACGACTTAGATGTTAGCTACGCATCCAAGAAGAATAAGCATAACCAAACTAGGTTATCAACAAATCATCACACACAAATCTTTAAAACGATTAACTACTAAAATCCATAAATAAATCCGTTAGAATCCCACGACAACGATTAGTTCATAATCGAACCATTCATCGTCGTGGGTTCTGATGAAAACATGATAATAAAGATGTCTGGAATACTGAATAAAGTACTAGAGATAAGGTTTAAGAAGAACAAAACCAACGAGAATCCAAAGTATCGCCTAATTAGAAGAATACAAAGAAAAGATGAAAAGTAGATCTTCATAATCAGCCGTCTTCTTGTTCTCCTCACCGGTGGATGGATAAGTATGTATATATGACAATGTATATATCATAAATCGTCCACCAATAGTTTATATAGGCCTTAGAGTTGACTGGTCATCTGCTGTTTCCTTTTCTGAGTTGAAATTGCCTTTTTCCAGAATGTTTCAGGAGTGGGCGCGCCTGGTAGGGAGCGGGCGCGCTTGGATGAACTTAACCTAGGGCGCGGGCGCGCTTGGAAGGGGGTGGGCGCGCCTGACCTTCTGTCAAATTTCTTCCTTTTGCTTTTCCTTGACAGTTCATGCTCTCTTCAACTCTGCAACCTCTTGGCTTCCTCAACATTGATCAAATAGCACCACATAACCCTAGAAACTTCACCACACTGCTGACAAAGCAACTCTGCATACACTAACACAAAACACATCAAAAACACCATGTACTTGAGAACAAACAATCAATTTAAGCCGATTTAGGGTGTTCCAAGTGAATATGAAATCCACTTATCACACCCCCAAACTTAAACCGATGCTTGTCCTCAAGCATAAACAGACTCTAAATACAATGCAATGCATGAATGCAACTAATATGCTAATGCAAACGATCCCCTCAGACTAACCATAACAAATCAACAAGTCAACATCTCAAAGAATGCAATCTTCCAAACAGAGCTCGACCAAATTCCCGTATACTAACCATACAAACACAGAAACGTGTGTGTGTGCAATGCTCATCAATATACTCCCAAACTAAACCAAGACCATATCCTATTCTTCACCAAAACAACCACAAGCTTATAAACAGAATGAACTCTAGACACAAGAAACCACTAAAAGACACATCAACCTCCACTTGAGTTAGACAGGAAATCATGCTTTATTACTACACACATGCTTATTTGACCGTGCAATGGCTGAGACCCCAAAAGGCTTGTACAATAATACCCACACTACGCCATAAGTGGGATTCAGCAACACCTGAAAAAGTGTGGTTATAGCCCAAAAAACTGTTGGTAAAAGAAAAAAAACAGGCTATGGCTACACTTTGACCAAATTTGAGGGTGTTAGAAAAGTGGCCGCTACCATAGGGGTCTACGCCAACACTTTTGTAGTTTTTGGTAACACGGGAGAAATGTGTAGGCATAGACCCCTACGCCAACACTTTCTATTTCTGTGGCTAAATATTATTAGTTGTTGCTATAGATCTATGCCAACACAGTTATCTTTGTAGTAACACTACTAATAGTATTGCTATAGACCTATGCCAACACATTTTCAGTACTACTGTAACACCAAATTATGAAACACTTAGATGTTTTTACCAACACCCTTACCACTATGCTTACACTTTTTCTTAAACATTTTTAGATTTTGTGCCAACACTTTGCTATACTTTTGCCAAAACATAAAGACTAAATACTCTAATAAAAATACAAAAATTGAGATTTAACCATTTTTATGATCAAAACCTTAATAGAGTTTACAACAATTAGATTACAAGAAACTCCACAAGCAGCTTCCTCAATTTGATACTGTATATCTTCCGGGAAAAATAACTACATCAAAGTTAGAGACTTGATGACCTTCAGCTCCTCACATCAAGCCCTTCAACAGCCGTTACAGAAGAAATTCTCATTTGTATATAAGGGCATCGCGTCCAGGCCCTATACCTATGTAATGAATGGGTACACCAACAAGCTCTTCTATTCTTTCCACGTAGTCACGTGCAGCCTTTGGCAGATCAGAGTAGTTTCTGACAGAAGAAATATCAGATTGCCAGCCAGGCATTTTTATCTTCCACATTCTCTATCTTCTGTATAACTAAATTACCAAACAACCAAGTGAAGGTCTCAGTACAATGATATAGGTCTGTTACAAACATTCATTGCAGAGATATGATTATAAAGTTATAACCTTATGCGACTTGACACAAAAGAATACATGTATATTGGAAAGAAACTTATACAAAATACAGTACATGCAGCTAGCGAGAACCTGATATATATTTGGGCAACAACCCTCTGTCAGGAACCGAATCTACATCAACCTGCTAGTAGAAAATACCACTACTACTTGGTCAATCCCTGTATCCCTCAAAAAACAATGCTTTCACCAGAAAAATATTAATTTGAACAGAAATTTACAGATACTAAACATTTCCTAAAGGGGATACATGTTGAAAGCACTCAATAGAAAAGTCAGTAAATTCAGAGAGGAACTTCTGGTCAGAGTGACACGATTTTGTGCCAGATAGATACCTTATGGAGATTGATGTCCTGCAAGTGTTTTTGATTAAACATAATAACATGTGAAGACTTACAACACCACGCAAAATATGGCCAACATTATTAGGTCACCCCACCTTAGTTGAAGTGTTAAGCTTTAGCATCTTTGACCAATGTTAGAGTAACTCATGCTTTCTAGTTAGCAATGGTATTTATAGTTCACTTAGTGGATCAAGAATAACATGGGCTAACTTCTGTTCGTGTTTAGATCAGTAGCTATTCTAATATTATCGTATATATGTATGCATGTGTAAATTAATGTTAGTCTGTAGTTTTGTTAAGATTGCTTTATCTTCCATTTCAAGCGATTTACTTCACCAAATTAAACTAGTCTCATAACCAACAAAAAAAAATCAGAGGGTGGTGATTTAATTTGTTACCATGAAGGTCAGCGCTAACTTGTTTAAAGTGTTCAGTACCTGAGGATACATCTTCTCTGGAAGTAACTTCCAGAACTGAAATTGGACTGGGGTCAGCCTCCTTCGATCTTCCTGAGGATTCTGCTTCAGCACCTAAGTGCTGCAAAATAGCAAAATTCTTCTGATGGATTATATGATGATCCCTATATTAATCGATGAATCAGAGTAAATGTAAAACACTAAAGAATACATATTAATGTCATGATAAAATCATACATAAAAATTTAACTTGAAGTGCACATATAACTGACCTTTTTTTAACAAACAATAACTACTCAGATACAGTAACATGTCAGAATGACATGATTATTCCAAAGATGGATACGTAACCATAAGATTACAACCAATGGCTATAATTTTTTAAGCAGCTATACATTTATCGAAAGTACAAGTGATATCAAATAACGCAGCAGGTAAATAAGACATATACTGATTATTGATGGGTGTAGGAATTTAGGATAAAGAGTACTATTACTAAGACCAGAGACACTTATGAACAGATCTGTGTCCCAGCAGCAAAAGTACAAGTGATATCACATAACGCAGCAGGTAAATAAGACATATACTGAGGAGTAACATTCAGAAATTCAATGATCCCGCGCAACAGTTTTTTCCTAATATTTTTTCTCTTAATTTTTGGACCTAAAGCCATCATATTTCTGTTGCATGACCGTGCTTGAACTTAGAGATGCAATGTTTATATTGTTTATCACATGTAATCACTGAAGGTAATAACAAGTCAGCAGAAACAAACACAAACAGAATACATATACCTCATCCTTAAAACCACCAACTAGAAATACTGGACCTCGCAATGTCATCTCCCCTGACATTGTCGTATCTGATCTTACTCTTTTATGACTAAACATTGACACCAGTGTCGTTACAAGGGTCACGCCTGCTGAGGGACCAGCTTTAGGTCACACACCAGCAACAAAAATGAATGTGACAATCCGGCCCATCCAATAGATTTGTTACTAACTGAAACACCACAGGGACGCAGCAAAGGCTCATAAGGCTGGTAATAAAAGAATTAATAAGTGATAGTAATATGGAATATACAAGTAATTCTCTGTTATTAGCGTACCAGAAGTGTATCAATAGCCTCCAACTCAACTGAACATAAAAATTGCCTGCCCCTTTTCCACGGTCTTAGGTCGTCCAGTCAAGCACTTAGCAAATCACACACACACATTGCATCACAAAACACACATTAATTAACACAAAACCTAACAATCGATCTGAAACTCAAATTCAAAAAAATTAAAAACATCACAAACACAAAAAAACAATCAGTAAGATCACCCCTAAGAGATTTATAAACAAACCGTAAGACCTTGATATTGACCTGCATTAACCAAACAGCTTCATCATAAACACCAATCGAAAAACACAAATATACAATAAAGTACAACCCTTTAATTTGGTACAAATTAAAAAGTATCAAAATTAACTTCAAGAGCGTCAACAGAGTAGTAGAAAACTTGCAAACTTGAGAAAAATATATGAGAGGGAAGTGGATAGGTTGCAGCCCTAGACTCCCAAAATCCCATCTCCCATATATCTCACAAAATAAAAACATTAAAAATCGAAACAATTAAGAAGAAGATATGAGGAATTAGTAAGAAGAAGACCTAAACAAGCCTAATTTCTTGTGAAGAGAGCGTAGAGAACCCGATTGAAGACCCAATTGAACCCAATTACAAGCCCTAATTTCTTCTGAACAACCCCTAATTGCAAAACAATGCCGCTGATATTTTGTAATTGAACCCGTAGAGAACCCGAGTAAGACCCGAAGAAGATTGTACTCGAGCAAGCCCAATTGTTTTGTGAATTAGAGAGATAGAGAGCTTAGAGAGATAGAGAGATGAGAAAAATAGAGTTTTGAGAGAGATAGACTGAGAACTGAATAATTGAAAGTTGACTCGCCTTACTTCAGTGAATTTTTGGGGAAAAAAAATGACCCGCTTGAAAATTGATTAGCCCGCCTATTTTTTCACATTAATTAGTAATACATTTTTTAAGAGCAACGGCTACACTGACTTTTGTGTTAGCATAGATACTGAATGAGGTCTATGGTAACACTGGTTTATAGTAATGCTAACACTGAAAAAAGGTGTAGGCTTAGATGATTTTTAAGACATCTATGGTTACACTTTTGTTTATAACACTGAAAAAAGCGTTATTATTGCCCATATATGGCGTAGTGCCATGTAGCGAGCGTTAGGTTAGTGGATCCCAGACCGGAAAAGTCTTAGGTCACTAGGCACAAAGTCCCCTAGAACTTATTTGCTCGAGTATTAAAGAGCTCACCCTGATCAATTCTGCATAAACACAACTCTTTTTTTTTCTTTTCTTCTTTTTTTCTTTGTTTTTTTTCAACAATTTCGGAATGAGTGCGCTTTGCTTTTTTCTCATCCCACCCTAGACTACTCATTTTTTCAATGAGCGGCTACTAGCCATTTGATGCCTAGCCTTTATTAACAACTAGCATGAAATCCCTGGTTTCCCCCAAACTTAGACTTAAGTGCTTCTTTGTTTTCAAGAGAATAGAAGAACATTCTAAATATAAGCAAGTGATTAAATTCTAACATCCAAACAAACATGGTCTGATCAAATTTAAAAGCAACCAATGAGACTTATGAAATTATTTTGTTTCTGGCATGCAAGTCAATTTCTTAGAAACTTAATCAACCCTCTATTCATCACTACCACACTCCTATCAACATCGACTCACCAACCAAGAAATAGCCAAGTCCTAAGGGATCATGAAATATGCATGCTATGCAAATGCAACTAAATGGACTCACATGATAGATATAAACACGAATATGCAAACACAATGCTCTAAATGATATAAATATGCAAAGATATGAATGAACTAACTACATATGCAATATGAATCCTATATAACACACACACACACACTAACAATACTATTCCTTAATTATCACCCCCAAACTTAAAGTATTCAATGTCCTCATTGAAGGTAATAAAAAGGAAAGTGCAGAGAGTACCTAATCCTCAACAAGACCACCCTCCTCGGGTGGTGTATCCAGTGGTGGATAAACAGAATCAACTCCAAAATCAGGATAGGGGGGAAAACATTTAACTTTTTTTTTTTAATTTTTTTTTTTGCTTTTTTTTCTCTTCGTGAACAGTAACTCAAGAGCGGGTGCGCTCCTTCCAGGCGCGGGCGCGCTCCACCTTCTGTCCAGAAAAAAATTTCTGTTTTTTTTTTACTCACACAGAATAATACTATAAAAATTGCATGGGTTGCCTCCCACGAAGCGCTTGTTTTACGTCAATAGCTTGACGTGAATCCTTCTCATCCAGTTGCAAGAACGGTGAACGTCGACTCACGGTTCACCGTATTACCAACGTCATGCTTCAGCCACTGACCATTAACCTTGAACGCTTCATCCGAAAACTTATGGAAAATCTCTACTGCATCATGCGGAAATGCTGATTTAACCGTGATAGGCTCCGACCAACTCGACTTACGCTTTCCTGGAAAAAATCTAAAGCGAGACTTGAAATGCAGAACTAGCTGACCAGACACAAATGAATGTTTCACGACCCCTCTTTCATGCCAGTCCTTAACCTTCTCCTTATATAGCCTGTTGCTCTCGTTACCATACCTCAATTTATCTTGCAGTGGTTGGAGTTCAAGTGTAGGAGCTTCTTCCATAGATGGTTTAAGTCGCTCCTGAGAATTATTCAGCTCTGCTAATCCAAGAGATTCGAATGGCGCATCAATTTTTCTTTTCCACGGAGGTGCATTCAACAACTGAAGTTGCTCTGCTCTTTCTTCGTCTTCGATATCAGAATCCCCTATCAAGACTCTCTCCACTGTATCTGACTTCAGCGGTTGTTCAATCTCTGTATTGACGACAGAATCGACCATCTCCAATTTAAAGCACTCTTCTTCCTCAGTTGGAAATTTCATTGCCTTGAACACGTTAAAAGTGACCTTCTGATTTTGAACCCTCATTGTAAGCTCTCCTTTCTGCACATCTATCAAAGTACGGCCTGTAGCTAAGAACGGTCTTCCCAAGATAATCGGAATCTTCTTGTCTTCCTCAAAGTCCAGAATAACAAAATCAGCAGGAAAAATGAGCTTATCCACTTTAACCAAAACATCCTCCACTATACCCCTTGGATATGTGATCGACCTGTCAGATAACTGCAAAGACATGTTTGTAGGTTTAGGCTCAGGCAGCCCAAGTTGCATGAAGACAGACAACGACATCAGATTAATACTAGCTCCCAAGTCACACAAGCACTTGTTGAAAGATAGTGTTGGTCCTCGTGTATTGCAGAAGGGGGGGATGAATGCAATACTGATAAAATTCAATCTCAATTTCAACAACCAAAACTAAGATTTAATGTTATCAGCAATATGTATGCGTTCACTAACAGTATGATCTAAAGACAAGTTTCACAAAATAAATGTTTTTATTTATTTTGCAAAGTGTTGCTACAACCTCAAGAGCGAAATCTTGAGCTTCTGTTTTCTTCAACACACTTACTTGTTATCGTTACATACCTAGAATGAATTGATAGTCTAAGTATAAAACTAATCCTATCACTGTCAACACGGGTTTGTGAAGCTGTTGTCATTATCAAGTGGCAGCTTCTTACAAACTGTCTACCCATGTGACTTTCCTAAATTGCTAACATGTCAGAAATACATTACAAAGAAAGCAACCTAGATTCATTCTATTTCCAGCTAAAACAATTCAGCAAATAGAGACTTGACCTTGCTCTTGAATTGATTCGCTTTTGTTTTGTAGTGCTTGAAGCTTCTGTCGTAGTCTTGCAGACTTGGTGCAGTTTAGGGATACTGCAACACGCCTGTTTCTTGAACATTGAGACTGTAACGGGATTTGACTGAGAAGATACCTAGAACAGGGATCTTTCTCGAGACAGTTACTTTTGCAGCAAAGCTTGCTGTCACAGGAATGTACTTTTGGTGACAGTATGAGTTCCCCGCATAGAGTGTTGTCGAGGTTTCCAAACTTGTTGTCTAGGGCTAAAGTTGCTGTCGCGTAGTCTTCCGCCAATGTTGTTGTCGGAGTGAATATGATGTCGTGACTTGCAACATTCTGTCTTCTTGTAATCTTACTATCAATGCTGATGACAGTAACTTTTATTCATGCTGTCATCTAATATGCATTCTTTGAGGCTTGAACACGACAAGTGAACTTCTTTCAAATTACACAACTAAAATGACATTACATACTGATTACAAGAACATACTTTGGCTGTGACAGTATGTTCTACTTAATTAAGAAATTAAGTATGTACAAAGTTAAGTTGTTTCTATGCTATCACCCATAAATTCCAACAATCTCCCCCAATTTGTTTTTATGGATAATAACAACAAATTTACAAATATGCTGACAACTTAACTAACAAGATCAGAATGGATTAAGAATTTTTACTTAGCTTGAGATTTCCTCTTCTGTCTTGCTACATCCTCTCTTTTGAGAGCTTCTACCAAGCAGCCTCTTAGACCTTATACAAGAGAGATTTCAGCAGGAGTGACTGCAGCATCTTCTATTTCTTCAATGATCTTCTTGATAGTAGGAGAGATAAGAGAATTAGAATCCCTGAGATTCATCCATAGCTCTAGATCATATGGATAGCTTCTGAAGTGGAGTTCTTCAAGAATGAACTTGAATCTACTTCCAGGATAAGCATTGAGAGACATCCTCCTTTGCTTGTCCAGCTTTGAATTTTCTCCTTTTCTCCTTTCCAATAACTCCTCTATCTCATCAGAACAGATCTGCTCCAAGGGATGAATTGATCCAGCTACCATATACTGTAAATCCTTCAGAATAGTTGTTTTTAGCTTGTGCAAGCTGCAAACATAGATTTCTTCTTTTAGATGCTTGATTCTTAAGGGATTTTCCAGCATACATGTTTGATAATTTGGAGCTTCACTTTCTGCCTTGTTGGCAGTCTTGCATCTTTCCAGGAGTTCAGCTTCCTTCTTATCAAGTTCTGACTGATATTGAGAGTATTGAGAAGAGTCAGGTCTTTTGCTTGGTTTGGGTTGCCCTTCCTCTGTGGGTTGGGTTTGCCCTTCTTCTGTGGGTAAATCATCAAACTCATAGTACCAGTGATATGGTATAGGAGAAGCTGGTAGATCAGTTAAAATATCAGCATCATCAAAATCTGCAAAATTGTAGCCAAATTTCTGATAAAACTCAGCATCCCTATCAGCCTGATATTTCAGAATATGTTCCATGACAGACTCTGAGACATTTTCATAGCTCTCCAACAACTCCACCATTCTTTCCAGGTAGAAGAAGTCAATTCTCCTTTTATCTATGGTTGTCGTTCTACCACTGGTTGATGTGGCTTCCAGATAGAAGTCCTTATTAACCTTGGTAGATCTTGATTCTTCCCACCACAGAATGTACTCAGTGGCCTCTTGATTTGCATCCAGCTTAACCTCAACACTCTTGATTTCTTTATATTGCATCTGTTGTATCTTGAGACTGTTAGGAGGTATTGATTGAATTGGCTTCTTAAGATTCATGCCAAATCCAGTGGCCTTTTCCTTTCCTGAGTACTTGTGCTTTCCTTCAGGTTTCTGTCTAGAAAACCATGCTTTTGCTATAGCTTTCAGTCTTTTGGGCTTGACAGTAGCTTTGGTTTCATCCTTGACAGAACCTTTCTTGACAGTACCTTTGTCGACAGTATCTTCCATGACAGCATCTTCTATGACAGTTTCCTTGTCGACAGTATCTTTGGTGACAGCATCTTTTTCTGCATTTATGCAATCAATAGCATATCTAAGAATGCTTGCCTCCAAATCTTCCAGTATTCTTGGCTCCTCTTCATCCGTTGCATCAGAATTTTTCTTTTCCTGACTAGGAGTTTGTTCATTTCCTTCATTCTGAGATTGAATACCAGTATTCTCAGAATTACTTCCACCAGCATTACCTGCATTTCCAGAAGCTTCACCACCTCCAATCTCATCATCATCATCATCATCTTGAAAAGGAATATCATAGAGGCAGCTTCCACCCTGATCAGTTCTTTTGGCATTGGCTCTAGTGATTAACTCCTTCACTCTAGTTCCCAGTGCCTTGTCTCTCAACACCAGTATTTTGTAGATCTCTTGAACAGCATGGACTCTTCCTGGATTGGCATTTGAGCTGAGTATTCCATATAGCACTTTCAGAATTGACTCAGTTTGCATCCTGGATGGACTGATCAAATTCATGTAGTTGTTCCTTCTTGTGCCATCCATTGTAGTAGATCTGTAGAAAACACATGGTGGATTTGTATAGACTTCAGGTAGCTTCTGTGAGATCATGTTCTGGATTTGCATATTCAATATTTCATTGAATGGTGTTTGAGTTGCCTTGATCTTTCCCTTCATAGCACACAACACCTTTGATGGCAGACTCTGCAATAACTGCATTGTGATGAAATAAGATATGCCAGAAGTGAGATAGATACTTACAACCCATCTTTTCTCATCATTCACCATTACACTGACACTGGTGATTTGATCTTTTAACAGTTTTGTGGTGTTGGTTGGACTGTTGCTTGGAGCATTCATTGCTTCTTCCACCAGACTGCTAAATTCAATGTCATGATTGTGTAATGCCAGAGGCTGTGACAGCATCTTCCTGAAGGTAAGATGCTCCTTGGAGTTCAGACAAAGTGTTGGCTGTTTCATTTTCTGACAAAATACCACTTTGCCCTTGCTCAGTGTTTGGAGGAGTGGTATCCATTTCACTTTGAGAAATGGGTTCTTGTGGACCACTAGATGGGGGCTCATCCATGATTGGAGATGGATGATCAAAACCTGAAGGGTTGGGAATGTCCCCTTCTCTAGGTTGTGGAGAAGAAACAAAAGAATGTATAGGGAAGGAAGAAGGTGAAAGTGTAGCAGAGAGTGGGGGCTGATTCACAGGAGAAACATGTGAACCATCAATAAGAATAGAGAAATCCTCACTGTGCCCTAACTCACTGTGTGTTTCTTCAAGTGGGGGTTCCTCAGGTTGTGAACCATGAGTTTGTGCAGACTCTGTACAGGGTGCCTTGGGAGACAGGCCAATTTCAATAGATGCACCTTGTTGAGAAGGCACATCTAGGGAGGTGTTTGAATCCCTTTCAGTAACCACAGTTTGTTGAGAAACTGCAGCTTGGCTAACAGTAGTTTTGGTCCTCCTAGCTCTCTTCTTCTTAGGCTCAGGGGGAACCACTGAGGGTTCTGTTTGACTAGCCTCCTTATTTGCTGCACTAGGTGCAGTGTCTCCCTCTTGACTAACAGAGCTACCACCAACATCAGCTTCTAAGGGTCGTTTCCTGGATTCTTGCAGGGCCTCTCTTTGGGCTTTGGGAAGTCTAGAGGGCCTAGGCTGAGTGTATGGTGTTGAATGGGGGTTAACTGAATTTGGGTCTAATTCAGTTTCATTCGCAAGAGTGAAAGAGTCATAACCAGAAGGTAATGGAAAATCAAGGTTGGACACTTGATAAACCATGTGCTGAGTGAAACAAAGTGGAATATGTGCATTGAGATTCTATGAAGATAACAGTGTGTGTGTGTGTGTGTGTGTATGTTCTTTTTCAAAACAGGGCAAGCCTCCAAACGAGGGGCATCATTATTAAAATCACAGAATGAATTGATGCACAACATAAGAAAGCGAGGGTAGATTGATACCTTCTTACCTATGGCAGCCCTGAGGTGTGCCATGAGGAGAGCTCCAACATTCACCTTGTATCCATGGACAAGAGAATGTGTCAGTTTCTTGATGTAGGAGGGTATCCCATTCCAGCCAGTGGACTTGGTAGAGAACACCTTGACCATTACATCAAATATCATACTCCACTCCTTTCTCAGATGCTTCCTATCCATTTCACCAGACGGATACCATTTGGTTGTTCCCTCTTCGAGAATAGGGCCTGCATACCCAATCTTCAAGAAGAGCTTCTTGAGAGTGTCATCATTAGCAAGTTCAGCATAATTTCGGCCTTCTTGAAGTGTAATTCCAAGAGCAGTGTTGATGACCTCAGCTGTAAGAGTGTAGTGTTGCCCATTGATTGTGAATTGAATAGATGGGTCTTCACCCTCTGTTTGAGCAACAGCAGTTTGGCAAAATGCCTCAATTCTGTCTAGGTCGAGAATGGGTGTTGAGGTAATGGCAGAACCAGGATAGGACTTGTTCAAGAAAAACACTAGTCCTTTGAACCCTTCACCAGCATCATTTGGGGAAAGAATGCCAGCAAAGTTTGTTTGAGAGAGAGTCTGTTTGTGTGCCATGGAGTTTCAAGAGAAGAAGAAAGTAAGAAAGTAGCTTTTTGCTTGAAGGAAAGTGTTTTGCCTTGAGTTTGATGAGAATGATATGTCTGAGTAACTGGGGAATAAAAGGAGTATCTCAAACGTTTGCACAAAAGTAGGATTAAAGAACGTGTCTTAACCCACTCATATAACACGTGAGTTACTGCCCGTTAATTACTGTCAAACGTGGGATGAATATCCAATTGTAACGGTCCACTAATGTTAACAGTAACCTGTGCGCTAGAAACAATCTGTCAGTAATAAGCGGTGGTGACAGTAGGTTGTGCGCGACAGAAACTATTACGCAAAAACATGATGTCACCGTTAAGCATCTGAATGATAGTATCCTGTAAAAGTCTTGACAGAAAGTCTTTCCCTGCTGTCAAGAAGGTTGCTGTCAAGAAACACAAGACAGTATCATTTTTCAAGACAGTAACTTAGTCGGGAAATTGTTTCTGCCATTAACTTACCAGAATGCTTTATTCAAACACTTAACCAAAATTAACAGAGTATGGATTTAGCAATGTAATCTTTTGAGCACAGATACTATGCAGTTAACACAGACAAAACAAAGACTCAATAAACAAAACAGGAAGACATTTTATTTTCATTAATAAAATCATTTAAATATAGCATTGAGTACATCAGTTTAAGATTTTATCAACTAATTCTAAAAGGTCTTTCCTAATTTCCTCTTCAGTGCAACCTTCTTCCTTGAGAAGTGCCTGAAGTTCTTCTTCCTGTTGTGCCCATTTCTCTCTTCTTTGGCTTGAAGGGCTTCAGCCTCTTCATATTCCTTATCAAGTTCTTCCTCAAGTTTGTCAAAGAGGGCGTCCACTTCTTCGCAAATGGATGGCTCACACCATGATTTAGGCTTGCACTCAATACCTACTTTGTTTTCCATTATTTACTTTAAAACTGAGAGCAGACTGGTGAAACCTAAGGTTAATTTATAGGCAAAACCGTCTAAGGATTAAAGTCTAATGGTCAACAGTTAGAGTACCCATACAACTACCACAAAAGTAATTAATGGTTGAGTCCTCCTTTAATCCTACAGATTAATGCAAAAAGGTGTGAAAGTCCAATGGAACAGATACTTATCTCTCAAACTAAACAAATAACCACATTAATGTCATACAGGGTCTAAAAGTATGAGACTGGCACAGAAAACAGACAACTATAGACAAGTCAACACATGCTGTCATATAACAGACATAGACCAAGTAGACAGTAACTTCTCTTGACAGCAGGTTTGAAGGTGCTGTCATGAGCTTCAAAAAAAATTTGGAAATTCAGAAAACTTAGTAAATCAACATACCAGATTCAGCATTCCCAATTCACTTACCAACCTATTGAAGGTTGCTTCATCCAATGGCTTAGTGAAGATGTCAGCTAGTTGCTTGTCAGTTGGGACATAGATCAGCTTCACAGTTCCTTGTTCAACATGCTCTCTGATAAAGTGATGTCTTATATCAATGTGCTTTGTCCTAGAGTGTTGAACTGGATTGTCTGAAATATCTATGGCACTAGTGTTATCACAGTAAATAGGAATGTCTCTTAACACTAAACCATAATCCGGAAGTTGATTCTTCATCCATAGAATTTGTGCACATCAACTGCCTGCAGCAATATACTCAACTTCTGCAGTTGAGGTAGAAACTGAATGCTGCTTCTTGCTAAACCATGAGACCAATCTTCCACCAATAAATTGACAGCTACCAGTAGTACTCTTTCTGTCAATCCTGCATCCAGCATAGTCTGAATCTGAGTAGCCAATTAGATCAAATCATGTGTTCTTAGGATACCAAAGGCCTAGGTTAGGAGTGCCTTTTAAGTATCTAAAGATTCTCTTGATAGCTACAAAGTGTGACTCCTTTGGATCACTTTGAAACCTTGCACAGAGACATGTTGTAACAGCCCCAAATCCGGGGTCAGGGATTTAGGGTTGTCACGATCCATGTACTCCTTGCCTTACCTGTATTACTCACACCATTCATAATTCACCTGCTCATGACCCCACAACATATGTCTCACACGCACACAAACAGGTTAGAGTCTCAGAACGACACAACACAACAATTGCGGAATAAATAACTTTTATTACAATACCCAAATGTCTTTTGAATTTGTTACTGATACAAGTTCTAAGTATTGTTACATTACCAACTTAGCCTTCTGATGCTCACAATCCTCTAATACCATTCATGTCTATACATAAGTTGAATACCAAAAGCCGTAGCCTGATTCGATTGGTTCGTACTATTCCCGGGATCACTGCTAGAAACTGTTTATGGAAACGCCTTGCGAGGTATGTGCCGTCCCATTGGCATCCTGCTTCGCTGCTATATAATATATATAAAATAATAGCAAGAGTGAGCGATAGCTCAGCAAGGTAATGAAAGTATGGCATAATTTTGCCTTTAATTCAACCCAGAAATAAAGTGGGTATAAGAAAATAATTTGTCAGAATATCTCGATACTGAAATCATTTTCTTATCGGAATGTATTCCAAAAATAGTACCGTTGCTGTATTTCAAATATCATTTCATAATACTCTGTAACTTTCGATATTCATACTATGAACAAAGTTCTAGTATAGTATAAAAGCTGAAATAACAAGATAACTCAGTATATCCTTTCCGTAAAATATCTGCTATATAAAATATAAGCAGACTATCAACATATACTTGAAAGATGAAGTTATAAGGAAAATTCAATATCATCTTTCATATCAAACATTTACCTCATATCATAATTTGGAAATAAATACAATGTAAAATATTTCCAATCCATTTTCGAAACTCAACTGATTCCATATACCTTTTTCAAAACAATCATATACCTTTCGTAATTTCATATGCTTTCTCATAACTCATATACTGGAATAAACTTGAATACTCTTGAGTAAACTTTCTTTTTCTGAAAACTTGCATAAAACTGAATAACTTGAGTAAACTTTCTTTTTCTGAAAACTTGCATAACACATGCTCTTTCATGGATGATGAACTGTACATGGAGATTCTGGCACGGTTGTAGGAAGGAAGAACAGACCCGTTCATAGTCCGTCGGCCTGTTACTCTCCTCTTATCCTACGGTCGGACACTTACTGATAAACTAAGGGAAGAACAGGCACGTTCATAGTCCGTCGGCCTTATTGTAATTCCCTTAGGGGACCGGCGCTACTCAGTCCCTTACATCTTCTCCAAGTTCGAGTAAATCCATAATACTGAAACATAAAGTTCCTTTTCCTTTTTCCCCAAGTACACAACTCCACAAAGTAGTCATATCTGGTTGGAAAGGAAAATTCACCCATATTTCCCAAGCTGACGCTTGTTAATGGATACCACTGATTCCACTGATCTTACTCCTCGAGTCTTGAGAAAGTAATCAAAATCATTTTGAGGGTAGCATACGAAGCTGTTAAATTAATAGTTTCAAAAAGATTTAGGACCGGGCAGTCCACTTGAAACAAACATAAAATCTTGAGAAAGGTTCCATGCATCTTTGTAGTTTGAGCGAACATTTAAGTCTTTCTGAATATAGACTTAAAAGGGAAATAGATTTGGGAACCTTCTCTAATTATATTTATAATTGACTGAATAAAACTTTATTAGCTATCTAGGGTTAAAGAATAGTTTTCACAAAATACTTCCTTAAGAAGTAGGGTTTTAATTAATTAATGAAAACTATATTTAATAAGGAATATTTATTTCGAAATAATTCACAAGTACTTTCCTAACAAAAGAATGGAAAATAAATTAGTCACCTTAAACTTAGGTGCATCCTTAACAGTTTAAACCCAAATAATCTTCAGTTTATAAATCATTTAACTAGATTAATTATAATAATAAAATAACCCTAGATAGCAACTGATACCATTCTCATTACGTAAAATAAATACGGAGGATATATAATATATCTCTAGATAACAACTGATACCATTCCCGGTCCATAGTATATGTACAGAGTATATACCCCCTACTGAGGGTCTTTCTTAACATATCGACTTATAAATATTGCCATAACCATAGCTTATAAGTTCAACTCATATCAATAACTTTTACTTAGCACCATAAGTATCCTTTCGAAATCATAAACACATAGCATATATCTCAAAATCTTTTATTTATCGCCACAACAGTTTAAAGAGGCATAGGTTTGAAAACTTGCCTTTATCACATGCATATACTATAATCTCAATATCTTTTATACCATCACATCCATATACGACGTGAGGTTTGAAAGCATGCATAATATACCATATGCATCATCAGAATATTATAACTTAAAATAAAGCATAGAATGAGAAAACTTGTACGATACTTGGAACAAAGAATATATATGTATAGATATATTTTTGAATCAACAAGTATGAAACATTTGAAAATATGCCCACTCTAACAATAGAGTAAGGGTTAGTAAACTTGCCTGATGCTCGAGAAGTGATAGGGGTTCGCGACGATGCCGGACAATCTAGACAAAGTCAAAGAAAACGCACGATTAATCCCCTGGATAATCCACTTGTACTCAATGCTCAAACATGTAAGCGAAACACAACCAAGGAATTACTAGCTCGTTATAGGCTCATACTAAGTCCATTTTTAATCGACAATTACTTAAGTCATAGGTTTAGTCCGAAATCGATCCTCGAATACAAGTTATACTTAACCATTTACAACATTGGTTTCTAAGTCATGTTCTTAGTGGTTTTCACTTGCGCGACCTCGGCTACAATATTTTTATAAAATAGGAAAATGATCTTTTTAATCCGAATCTTTTTCGTGAGCCTTCCTAACTGTCTCTAGCATTATTACTCAAAGTTTCACATTTTAATATGGCTTCTAAGTGGTCCAAATATAGCCTCAAAGTGACTGACCAGAGATGGGTCGTTCCTCCAAACGGCGTTTACTAAAACTCACTTTTCTCTTAAACCGTAAATCGGATTAACATGATTCTTGCGCTCACGTAAACTAGAAACAAGGCTCTACACACTCATGTTTATCATTGACCCAAAATTGGCAGTTAAGATTTCGGATTCTAGGCAGTTTATAGAGTTACCGAAAATCGGGCATTACGACGGCTTAAAATCGAATAATCCAATTTTGTCACAACATAACCAAGCCACACCGGTCATACCATACATCCACAATCTCAACAAACAACCATCGTACACCTCTAAGATCAGTGGCGAGGCTCAACTCCAACACCCATCATTTTACACATTTAAACAAAGCCAAACAATCACTAATCACTTAATCATGATCTTAACTTTACATGAACATCAAAACCACTTCAAAACTCATATAAACAAAGAGGGGCAGAGGCTTTTATACCTTCCTTGCTGCTTCATATACACTAACAATGGTTTATAATCCTTCCTTCAGCCTTGAACAAACCTTAACAAGCTTAATCCTTAAGAAACAAAATCGAGAATCATGAAAAGTTACTATTCATCATCACTTTGTAAAATCCATATAAAATCGAAAAACAAGAGTTTGGTTCTAAGATTTTTATCAGACCTTGTACTCTTCATAAGATTTCTTTTGAGTCCTACCTCATCACCAGGGGATTCTTGAAGCTCGACTTATTGGCTTTCTAAGGTGAGTGGTCGAAACTGGAAAAGGCGGGACAGTTTCTGTTCTCCGACTTGGGGAAGCGATTTGACTAGGCTACACTCCTTTGTTGGCCATGAAATTTTGAACGAATGTTACCCATGGAGTGGAGAAGCTATGGTTACAATTTGGTGATTTAAGGATGGATAGAAATGGAGTTATGGATTTTTCTTTGGACTCTTTTTCTGCTGGGCAGAAAATCTGGAGAGTTCTTCTCTTTCTTTTCTTCTTTTCTTTTTCTTTTGTTTTGGATAATCATGCTTGAAATGATGATTTTGTTAAAAGAGTGGTGAGTCATCACATTTTGGTGAGTCACCAGGACACGTGTCGCGCATGCATGCGTTTGGTTAAAGTAGCTTTACTGGTTCGCTTTCCTTTCACATGGATGATCCAAATGTTGCATCTCTCGAATTAATCTTGTTACATGTTACTTCCATGTCTATATTTAATCCTGTAAATGTTGCCTTGTTCCTCTTGAAACGATTCGAAATATTTCCTAAAGAGCGAATAAAACTCTACGCGATTTTCGCAGTGAATAGTAACTATTCACTATTCACTTCAACAATCGAATCCTTAAATCGACTTTAATAAAATAATAAAATTCCAAATTATTAAATCCTCAATTCCTCAATTTTAATATCTTATTTCTTGAATATAATAATATATAATTCGCTGCTCGGTCAAATACTACACCAAAATAAATTTGGAATTTCTGAATTCTGATCGTCTCTGCATTCACTTATTTACTCCGTAGATCACTAATATAACTTCGGAATATCCACACTACGTCTCGTATATAGGTGGCATGAAAAATTTTCTTAACCCTCAAAATCACTATTCATCCACCAATATCACTATTCACTGCTGCACTTAATCATAATAAGAAAAGTTTTAAATTTTTCCAAAAATTCGGGTTATTATAGTTTCCCCTCCTTAAAAGGATTCCGTCCCGGAATCAACTTAGGAAAAACTGGGGGTACTTCTCTTCCATTGCACTTTCTAACTCCCAGGTGGATTCTTCCACCTCTTGATTTTCCACAAACCTCTCACTAGCTTGGCAACCTCGTCACTTAGCACTTGCTCTTTTCTATCCGTGATTTCCACAGGTTGTTCTTTGTAAGTCAGACCAGGTGGTATATCTACCTGCTCGTATTCTAACATATGTCGGGCATCTATAATATACTGACGTAGCATTGACACATGAACCCCGTTATGACCATTATACAAGTTTGGGGGGGGGGGTAAGGCTGGCTCGTAGGCCACCTTCCTGACGCATTTTAAAATCTCAGATGGCCCAATGAATCTCGGGCTCAACTTCCCGTTCTTTCCAAATCTCATTAATTCTTTCCATGGAGGTACCTTTAGCATCACGAATCGCTAACCTCATACTCTCTATCTTGTTTGTACAGAAAATACACCAACATAAACTTGCTTGTCATCCATCAACATGCCATTTAGCTTATCAATAGCAGTACTATCTCTATACTCGCGGACTTAGTCCGCATACTTTCTCTGTCTGTCTTGGTTGTCACTAGCCGCTTGTTGGTGAAATCTTTTGTCTTTCTAGTTTGTTGGACTAATTCGGAATCCATCTCTATCTTATTTTAATTAAGGGTATCGGCCACCACATTGGCCTTCCCCGGATGGTAGTGTATCTCACAGTCACAATTCTAGGTCAATTCTAGCCATTTCTCCATCTCATGTTATCAACTATCACGGGTAACTCAAAGCCAATTCATTACATTCCATAAAATTTGTGGGTGCATTAGTCAACCCAAAATAACCTCGCTGAAAACTCGAAGTGTCTATTCCAAGTACGAATCGCAGTCTTGGGTATATCCTCGGATTTAACTTCCAACTGGTGATACCCAGTTCTTAAATAAATTGGAAATACACAGCGTTCTTCCGCTGATCAAACAATCATTTACAAGGGTACCTATTCTCCATGTCGAACTCATACAACTCTCGAGGTTTGATATATAATCTTGTGCTAAAATCTTTCTCTCTTACAACAACACCGGGCTCTCCACGGTGGTACACTGGGTCTTATCATACCCTTATGCAACAACTCTTGTAACTGAGTCACTAACCCTTTCATTCCCACTATACCCTGAATACTCGGTATTCATTCTCATGTCATCCAAATCGATATCTGGTAGCTCATTAAAACCTTGTACAATCTCCCAAAACCATTGTAGTTTCCTTTATACTTGGTACCTCTTTTCTTGGCGTCAACCATAAGAGCTAATTAAGCCTCGTATCTCTGGCGTAATAATTCCTTAGTCTGAACTATATTCAAGAATCTCTAAATCTGCCTCCATCCTTTACTTATTACTCTTTTTCTTTGCAATCAATTGGCTCCATTGGGTGTCAACCAACCCATCCTTATTATGATACCAACTTCTCCCCACTTGAAAGGAATCAGGTCTATCAAAAGGGTCGACCTCATATTTCTAGTTCACAACCTGGATGTACCAGTCTTATGGGAAAATCCCTCGATTAACTATTTCTACTTGTAATTATTCCCTTAGTGGCTCGGCCTTAAGGTTTAATTGTCATGCAACTTCTTGATATACAACGATACATTAGCTCTGTCTAAACAGTATAGAAGGGTATCTGCTATTTAAAGGTCCTGATAGTGGGCTGCTTGTTGGAGGTAGCCCTGGTTGAAACCTACTAGCTTTCTTTTACTCTGTGTTCACAAACTCCAGAACAAACCTCAATAATTCGGAAAACTTGGCCTCAGACTCGGTCACAGTCATGGTTTCTTGTTTTAACTCTTTAACTTTTATTTTCATCCAGGTCTCCATATGTTTTCGAAAATTATTCCTCTAGAACCACACATGCTGCACCTCTCCCAAGTCACAATACCAGCTCCCTCTGACTCCATCGTCAGTACTTATCTTGCTAACCCAGAGGTAGTGTCCATTCGTAAACAACTCCTCCAAAATCTCAATCTCACTATAGGGCATCTGTCTAACACCGTTGTTACTGGAGTTCACGGCACATCGCTATTTCTTTCACATATATCGATTGACACGCTTTCCATTATCATAATATCCTTGGGAGAATAAACCAATTTCATCGATATGTCCACTAACATTCTATTCGTCTTAGGGATTCGCTCCTGTCCTAGGCGATTTCGTTGCGAATCTAATTCCTATCAGCGAATTCTGACTTATTTGACCTGGTTGGCCTCCCCTTAGAATTCAATGAGGATAACAAAAATTATGGGGCCTTGAAAAGACAGCTCCCATATCAAGGAAAACGTCACACACTGGTGATCATAAGGTTATGAGTTTTAAGGTAACCTTATTGGAGGTAAGAGAATTTACCGAGAGATCACATGATCATAAGAACTCAACGTTGTGTGCCTCGATTGAGACATTACTAAAGGTAATTAGCCTTCTTGTATTTCACAACTTACAAGTGATGGCGTCCCATCAGACTTCTATCACACAGACAGATAGTCCTTGTAGCCCCTATAAGTATAGGGTTGTTCGTCTCAGTGGAAGTTGAAAAGTATGAAAGCAATCTCGAGATCAATTTAATGATTATCGCCTTTTGACAATATTTCTTGAAGGAACACCTTGGATTAAAAATTGAACAGATTCCAAAGGTGCGGTTTTCCAAAGAAAATACAAAGAAAAGAATAACCAAAAAGATACTGGTACTTAACAAACAAGTGGTGATGTATCACCATAGGGTCATTCATTATTTGAAGAAAAGTGAAAGCTTAAGTAACATCATTTGACAGGGCTTCGAAAGCCTGAAAGTAGGCATTGTGACAGCCTCTGGCACAAGTGAAACTGAATATGGTTTAGCACAAGTGTTATAAAACAACTTCAAAGAGGGAATATACCCTTTATCAGAATTCTTTCCTGGAGAGAGGTCAAGATAGATCATAGATTGGGGAAGTATCCCACATAATTTGCAAATGGGGAGGGTATTACCATGATCTCTACGGATGCCTTTTACGTCGGCTCCTCTAATGGATAATCGTTCAATTCCGAAGCTTTTCTTTTCCACGCATCCTAAGGTGTTCGATATTTACGTCATTGCCGACTTATAATAGTCGCTAAGAATTCAACCATCAACATTTGCAATCGCAGGGAATTCTATTCGACTAGGCGCAAACATCTCAAGTAAGTGTTCTGTTCTATAAGAAGACTTCGATACCGTTGTTGCCCGTAGCAATGACAATTCCACATGTCGACTGGGCGGTACTTCGGAAGATCGTTAGAAACTACAAGATTAAATCTGGTCTCTATTTCAATCATCCTTATACCCAACATTCCTTCTCCCATATCAATCCCGTGCGCTACATAAGCTTAACAATTTTTGGCACAATAGCCTTTTCATTTAAGTCAATCCCGGAATTTCTCAGTCCGTCTTGGTCCTTAAATATATTTCGCCTTTACCGTCCAATCTCAACTTCATCATTTCATCTCTACAATCAATTATAGCAATCAGGGTCTGTCCACCAACTCATATAACGGCTATCTTACCCAATCCACAGGGTTCGCTCTGATTTCCACTCTCTTTGGTGACATCCTCTGGTAATCAGAAAGACAAGGTTTGCCAAATTTGCTGAGTTTCTTTCCAAAATCATGGAAATTTGATCAATCTATTTACCTACTAGTAATGCTCAGATCTGATTTCCGACCTTTCTGTTCTATCCTCATAATTCCTTCCTGGTTTCCTGAGGGTGGTAAATCTCGTTCTCGATTCCGTCTTAGCGTGCTTGTCTTACAATAACATTTGCATGGTACATATACCCAAAATTTTCCTTGAGATAATAAAATCCCTCAATGATGTAATAGACACTATTTCCAGTGGAATCACTGGTCGTGGGGGATTGAAACCTCATAGCCAAAGCAATTCCTTTCACTATTCTTAGGCAACTAAGTACCCTTAATCATTCGTGAAAATCTGAATACCTTGGTTCTTACGTATGCCGCCTCCTTATGGGCAACTATAACTGACTACGAGTAACAAGTTTCGTTCAAGCCGAATCAATCCTCTGATACTGGCTATACTGCCTCTACCTCTTCTGCTTTGGAGACTCTACTCCATTTTCTTTGTCATACCTCTTGATGAATCATGAACGATCCTTAAACTCTCGTCTCGTCACTTATTTGTCCCTTGAAGGTTCGTCCGGTCCTATTGTACGACCTCAAGTAACATACTACATCTTTATCAATCAACACGTCCTTTACAAGATTCTTTCCTTGACCCACTATGGGGTCTTCCTCTAGATCCTCCTATGGATCTTCCTTTATCGGGTCTTCGTCCATCTCAAGGAGCGCATCATCAAATGCCTACTCGAAGGCCTCAGGATCTGGTATCTCAGAATCCCATCCATCTATAACTCATACGAATCGAGGTGACTACCCATGAAGTCCTAAGTACGGTTTCCCAGAAGAAATCCCCTCTCGGGCTTCATCTTAAACAGTCAGGGTCATGTCTTCTAACTCGACTACGAACTCAATTTGAGCTCTAGATGTTCTTATCATTATTAAGGGTATTGTAAGACTCGATCTCCTATCGTTTCTGAGGACTGTAACCTAATGCTCTGATACCATCTCTGTAACAGCCCCAAATCCGGGGTCAGGGATTTAGGGTTGTCACGATCCATGTACTCCTTGCCTTACCTGTATTACTCACACCATTCATAATTCACCTGCTCATGACCCCACAACATATGTCTCACACGCACATACACAGGTTAGAGTCTCAGAACGACACAACACAACAATTGCGGAATAAATAACTTTTATTACAATACCCAAATGTCTTTTGAATCTGTTACTGATACAAGTTCTAAGTATTGTTACATTACCAACTTAGCCTTCTGATGCTCACAATCCTCTAATACCATTCATGTCTATACATAAGTTGAATACCAAAAGCCGTAGCCTGATTCGATTGGTTCGTACTATTCCCGGGATCACTGCTAGAAACTATTTATGGAAATGCCTTGCGAGGTATGTGTCGTCCCATTGGCATTCTGCTTCGCTGCTATATAATATATATAAAATAATAGCAAGAGTGAGCGATAGCTCAGCAAGGTAATGAAAGTATGGCATAATTCTGCCTTTAATTCAACCCAGAAATAAAGTGGGTATAAGACAATAATTTGTCAGAATATCTCGATACTGAAATCATTTTCTTATCGGAATGTATTCCAAAAATAGTACCGTTGCTGTATTTCAAATATCATTTCATAATACTCTGCAACTTTCGATATTCATACTATGAACAAAGTTCTAGTATAGTATAAAAGCTGAAATAACAAGATAACTCAGTATATCCTTTCCGTAAAATATCTGCTATATAAAATATAAGCAGACTATCAACATATACTTGAAAGATGAAGTTATAAGGAAAATTCAATATCATCTTTCATATCAAACATTTACCTCATATCATAATTTGGAAATAAATACAATGTAAAATATTTCCAATCCATTTTCGAAACTCAACTGATTCCATATACCTTTTTCAAAACAATCATATACCTTTCGTAATTTCATATGCTTTCTCATAACTCATATACTGGAATAAACTTGAATACTCTTGAGTAAACTTTCTTTTTCTGAAAACTTGCATAAAACTGAATAACTTGAGTAAACTTTCTTTTTCTGAAAACTTGCATAACACATGCTCTTTCATGGATGATGAACTGTACATGGAGATTCTGGGCGCCAAGGATACCCCTACGATGATCAGTCGCAAGCTGTATCCCCCTGCTGTTTTTCTACGTAGAAGGGAAGATAATCAGTCTCACACCGACTTACCTCCCCTCCAATCGGTTGTAGGTAGGAAGAACAGACATGTTCATAGTCCGTCGGCCTGTTACTCTCCTCTTATCCTACGGTCGGGCACCTACTGATAAACTAAGGGAAGAACAGGCCCGTTCATAGTCCGTCAATCTTATTGTAATTCCCTTAAGGGACCGGCGCTACTCAGTCCCTTACATCTTCTCCAAGTTCGAGTAAATCCATAATACTGAAACATAAAGTTCCTTTTCCTTTTTCCCCAAGTACACAACTCCACAAAGTAGTCATATCTGGTTGGAAAGGAAAATTCACCCATATTTCCCAAGCTAACGCTTGTTAATGGATACCACTTATTCCACTGATCTTACTCCTCGAGTCTTGAGGAAGTAATCAAAATCATTTTGAGGGTAGCATACGAAGCTGTTAAATTAATAGTTTCAAAAAGATTTAGGACCGGGCAGTCCACTTGAAACAACATAAAATCTTGAGAAAGGTTCCATGCATCTTTGTAGTTTGAGCAAACATTTAAGTCTTTCTGAATATAGACTTAAAAGGGAAATAGATTTGGGAACCTTCTCTAATTATATTTATAATTGACCGAATAAAACTTTATTAGCTATCTAGGGTTAAATAATAGTTTTCACAAAATACTTCCTTAAGAAGTAGGGCTTTAATTAATTAATGAAAACTATATTTAATAATGAATATTTATTTAGAAATAATTCCCAAGTACTTTCCTAACAAAAGAATGGAAAATAAATTAGTCACCTTATACTTAGGTGCATCCTTAACAGTTTAAACCCAAATAATCTTCAGTTTATAAATCATTTAACTGGATTAGTTATAATAATATAATAAAATAATAAAATAACCCTAGATAGCAACTGATACCATTCTCAGTACGTAAAATAAATACGGAGGATATATAATATATCTCTAGATAACAACTGATACCATTCCCGGTCCATAGTATATGTACAGAGTATATACCCCCTACTGAGGGTCTTTCTTAACATATCGACTTATAAATATTGCCATAACCATAGCTTATAAGTTCAACTCATATCAATAACTTTTACTTAGCACCATAAGTATCCTTTCGAAATCATAAACACATAGCATATATCTCAAAATCTTTTATTTATCACCACAACAGTTTAAAGAGGCATAGGTTTGAAAACTTGCCTTTATCACATGCATATACTATAATCTCAATATCTTTTATACCATCACATCCATATACGACGTGAGGTTTGAAAGCATGCATAATATACCATATGCATCATCAGAATATTATAACTTAAAATAAAGCATAGAATGAGAAAACTTGTACGATACTTGGAACAAAGAATATATATGTATAGATATATTTTTGAATCAACAAGTATTAAACATTTGAAAATATGCCCACTCTAACAATAGAGTAAGGGTTAGTAAACTTGACTGATGCTCGAGAAGTGATAGGGGTTCGCGACGATGCCGGACAATCTAGACAAAGTCAAAGAAAACGCACGATTAATCCCCTGGATAATCCACTTGTACTCAATGCTTAAACACGTAAGCGAAACACAACCAAGGAATTACTAGCTCGTTATAGGCTCATACTAAGTCCATGTTTAATCGACAATTACTTAAGTCGTAGGTTTAGTCCGAAATCGATCCTCGAATACAAGTTATACTTAACCATTTACAACATTGGTTTCTAAGTCATGTTCTTAGTGGTTTTCACTTGCGCGACCTCGGCTACAACATTTTTATAAAATCGGAAAATGATCGTTTTAATCCGAATCTTTTTCGTGAGCCTTCCTAACTGTCTCTAGCATTATTCCTCAAAGTTTCACATTTTAATATGGCTTCTAAGTGGTCCAAATATAGCCTCAAAGTGACTGACCAGAGATGGGTCGTTCCTCCGAACGGCGTTTACTAAAACTCACTTTTCTCTTAAACCGTAAATCGGATTAACATGATTCTTGCGCTCACGTAAACTAGAAACAAGGCTCTACACACTCATGTTTATCATTGACCCAAAATTGGCAGTTAAGATTTCGGATTCTAGGCAGTTTATAGAGTTACCGAAAATCGGGCATTACGACGGCTTAAAATCGAATAATCCAATTTTGTCACAACATAACCAAGCCACACCGGTCATACCATACATCCACAATCTCAACAAACAACCATCGTACACCTCTAAGATCAGTGGCGAGGCTCAACTCCAACACCCATCATTTTACACATTTAAACAAAGCCAAACAATCACTAATCACTTAATCATGATCTTAACTTTACATGAACATCAAAACCACTTCAAAACTCATATAAACAAAGAGGGGCAGAGGCTTTTATACCTTCCTTGCTGCTTCATATACACTAAAAATGGTTTATAATCCTTCCTTGAGCCTTGAACAAACCTTAACAAGCTTAATCCTTAAGAAACAAAATCAAGAATCATGAAAAGTTACTATTCATCATCACTTTGTAAAATCCATATAAAATCGAAAAACAAGAGTTTGGTTCTAAGATTTTTACCAGACCTTGTACTCTTCATAAGATTTCTTTTGAGTCCTACCTCATCACCAGGGGAGGCTTGAAGCTCGACTTATTGGCTTTCTAAGGTGAGTGGTCGAAACTGGAAAAGGCAGGACAGTTTCTGTTCTCCGACTTGGGGAAGCGATTTGACTAGGCAACACTCCTTTTTTGGCCATGCAATTTTTAACGAATGTTGCCCATGGAGTGGAGAAGCTATGGTTAAAATTTGGTGATTTAAGGATGGATAGAAATGGAGTTATGGATTTTTCTTTGGACTCTGTTTCTGCTGGGCAGAAAATCTGGAGAGTTCTTCTCTTTCTTTTCTTCTTTTCTTTTTCTTTTGTTTTGGATAATCGTGCTTGAAATGCTGATTTTGTTAAAAGAGTGGTGAGTCATCACATTTTGGTGAGTCACCAGGACACATGTCGCGCATGCATGCGTTTGGTTAAAGTAGCTTTACTGGTTCGCTTTCCTTTCACATGGATGATCCAAATGTTGCATCCCTCGAATTAATCTTGTTACATGTTACTTCCATGTCTATATTTAATCCTGTAAATGTTGCCTTGTTCCTCTTGAAACGATTCGAAATATTTCCTAAAGAGCGAATAAAACTCTACGCGATTTTCGCAGTGAATAGTAACTATTCACTATTCACTTCAACAATCGAATCCTTAAATCGACTTTAATAAAATAATAAAATTCCAAATTATTAAATCCTCAATTCCTCAATTTTAATATCTTATTTTTTGAATATAATAATATATAATTCGCTGCCCGGTCAAATACTACACCAAAATAAATTTGGAATTTCTGAATTCTAATCGTCTCTGCATTCACTTATTTACTCCGTAGATCACTAATATGACTTCGGAATATCCACACTACGTCTCGTACATAGGTGGCATGAAAAATTTTCTTAACCCTCAAAATCACTATTCATCCACCAATATCACTATTCACTGTTGCACTTAATCATAATAAGAAAAGTTTTAAATTTTTCCAAAAATTCGGGTTATTATACATGTAGCAAGCATGATGTCAGGTCTGCTAGCAGTTAGGTATAGGAGAGATCCTACCATGCCTCTATAGGTGCTTGAGTCAACTTTCTTTCCTTTAGGGTCAAGATCCAGACTAATTGATGTGGACATTGGTGTCTTTGCAGGTGATGAATCTTCCAAGTTGAACTTTTTGAGAAGTTCCTTGATGTATTTAGCTTGACAAATGAAGATTCCATCAGGTTGTTGAAGAATTTGTAATCCCAGAAAGAATGACAATTCTCCCATCATACTCATCTCATATTTGTTACTCATGAGAGAGGAAAACTTCTCATATAGCTTCTCATTTGTAGAGCCAAAAATGATGTCATCCACATAGATTTGTACCAGAATGATGTCCTTGCCATGATGTTTGTAGAAAAGTGTCTTGTCCACAACTCCTCTAGTAAACTGATTTTCCAAAAGAAACGTGGAAAGTGTGTCATACCAAGCCATAGGTGCTTGCTTTAGTCCATACAAAGCCTTGAAGAGTTTGTACACAAAATCATACATTTCAGCATCCTCAAACCCTGGTGGTTGTTCAACATACACTTCTTCTTCCAATTCTCCATTTAGGAAGGCACTTTTGACATCCATCTGAAATACTTTGAAGTTGCAGTGTGCAGCATAAGCTAGAAAGATTCTTATAGCTTCAAGTCTTGCAACAGCTGCAAATGTCTCATCATAATCTATTCCTTCCTGTTGACAGTAACCTTTAGCCACTAGCCTTGCTTTGTTTCTTGTCACTGATCCATTTTCATCAAGCTTGTTTCTGAAAACCCATTTGGTCTCAATGACTGACTTTCCCTTAGGTCTTGGAACCAACTTCCATACATTGTTTCTTTCAAATTGATTTAGCTCTTCTTGCATGGCTATCACCCAGTCAGAATCCAACAATGCTTCATCAGTTGTCTTGGGTTCCATTTGAGACAGGAAGCATGAAAACATGTTGTCAGCAGAGACTTTGTTCCTTGTCCTCACTCCAGAAGTAGGGTCACCAATGATAAGGTCATTTGTGTGATCCTTGTTCCACTTGGTGATTCTGGGTAAGCTACTTGATTGTACAGGAACAGTTGCTTCAAATTGTTGAGTTGACTGCTCATCAATTCCATTGTCTTCACCATGTTCTTCATTGTCTCCAGAGTCATTACTGTTATGAATGTAAGAGGTTATGGTCTGTGACTGAGCTGGAGTTTGGTTGACAGTAATGGTATTGACAATATCTTTGTCAACTTCAACAGTTTGAGTGAAGCTAGGTTCTTCATCAACAATTTCCTCAGCTTCCAAGTATCCTTGATTCTCAAATCTGAGTGCCTGCATCTTTCCTTCTTCATGCAGTCCTGGAAACTTGGTTTCATCAAATGTGACATTAACACTTTCTTCAATAATCATGTGTTCCATAACATAAACTCTGTAGGCAGTCCTTTCTGTGCTGTAACCCATGAATAGTCCTTCAAATGCCTTGGTGTCAAATTTTCCTTTCTTCTCATGGTTATCCTTCATCATATAGCATTTTCTTCCAAACACATGAAAATATTTGACAGAAGGTTTCTTCCCAGTTAGCAGACAGTAAGGTGTACTTGCATGAGTTTTGTTAATCATGGTTCTGTTTTGAGTATAACAAGCTGTGTTGATAGCTTCAGCCCAGAAATATGTTGGCAGTTTGACATCATGCAACCACTACGCCATAAGTGCTCATATGCAATGTTTTTCTAATGTTGATGTAGACCAAAAAAGCGTTGCCTTAAGCCTGTTTTCCAATAATGCAACACCAAACAGGCGTTGCATCCGCGGGCGTGGCCTTTGCTATTTAACGCAACGCTTTTTGTCATCTTCTGCAACATAAAGAAAGTATTGCATTATACATATACTGCAACACCATAATCAAGTAAATGCAACATCAAAAAGCGTTGCCTCATATTTGACACACCTCAGCAGGGACCGTATTTCTAGGCCATATCAGCAATGGGACCCACGTGCCACATCAACAATGAGACCCACATACCATAATGCAACACTTTAAAGTGGCTTGTGAAACACTAATATTTTTTAATGCACAATTAACAAAAAGGCAAAGGCAAATGGAAAGCTTTAAATAAATATTTTGTATTATTTGTTACATGTATGAATTTCATCCAAATAACCTTCATCCCATCAAAGATACAAGGCATCCAAAAACATACTAAATTACATTTACAAATTATGATTAAAAAAAGATCTAATTTGTGCACTATCATTAATTATAAGCTTTGCATCTTCATTAGATAATCCGCCTTTTCCAAATTCATTATTACATTGATATTGTTAGTCAGATCGACGCAGATTTGGCGACTTGAGAGAACCTTCATCCTTGGGTGATTTGAAGAAAATCGGGTCAGCAAAAAATCCTAGAAACCATAACAAACCATAGATCAGCAGTTGTTTCAACAGAATTGAATATGTCTTGATAAGAATTTTAAAACTTTGAACATCATTTATATTTTAGTAAATAGCAACATAAATCAGAGGAGGAGCTGCAAATAGTAATTCTAAATGTTAGTGAGCGATTATTATGTACAATCTCATTCAAGACAATTGCTTTCCACATTTCCTAGCACTCCTTCAGCACTGTAAGCAGAAAATAGTAGGAAATTTTTTAACATAAATATAAAGATTCCTTTTTAAATATCAAATAATAACAATTGATGTTAACAAATCAATCATACCTGCGAAACACTGTATAAGCAAATGTTACCAAGAACGAGTAGGAGAAAGTAGCCATCTTTTGACTCATGTAGTTGTTTTACAGGCCTCTGGAACAGACTTTTAAGTTTACGTTCAAGTAATAAACTACTTAAGGGGTGTAAAATCAAATTAGCAGGTCAGAAAACACAAAGTAAAAATATTAAATTACATCTATATTGACTTACAAAAGCTGTAGGATCAAATTAGCAGGTCAGAAAACACAAAGTAAAAACATTAAATTACATATATTAAAAAGTTGTTGACAGCAATATGAAACACATCCTAAGGCTATACAGACTCTGAACTAGTAAGTGATAACACCATCAATAGTATACACAAAGCAAACAGAATATTGACCTTGAAATAAACATCTCTTTCAAAGCTTCAAATCATGTTAATGCATGACACTTTCCAACTTTATATGTCACCATTCCTGTAATTACTACCAATATTAGTAGTGACATTTGGAAACCAGAAGTGCAAAACTTCATATAGTTGGATAAACAATGCAAACACACATCTTTTTGTGGCTAGATTTTGAGTTCACATAGCAAAATTCCACCTGAAAATATTAATTATAAGATAACAATGATGATAATTTAAAAAGAAGCATCCTATATAATTTAAAGCAAATAGTATACTTCATATTGCAGAAAGCTTAACAAGACTTTGATATTAATAAGGATTTGGGGTACTTTCTTCTGGAGACGAGTGAGTACTCATTTGCCAAAACACCCCAGTTAAGTCATAAAATAAACCTAGGTTTTGAAAAGTAGCACTTGGGACTGAGAGAGGTATACCAAAAGATAAAAACTCAATATTATAATCAAGTAGTTAAAGGGATAACAACATACCATGTAAATGTATAATTGAGATGGTCATGTGGCATTACTGAACTTCGGATCAATGTACTCGGATCCTTTGGGAGAGGATACAGATTACTTGGATTAACATTATCATTTGTGTCTTCTATGTATACTGTATTCTCTGGGAGTCCACAAGCACTAGAAATTGCAGGAACATCTACATAGAACCACTGGGAGGAACTAGGGTCATTGGCCGGAACAAAAACGCTAGGATTCTCACTGCCACGTACTACTCCAACAACTTTTGTAGAGATGACATCAGTAACCTGGAAGGCATGAGATGATTTGCAAGATATATAATCAGACGTCCAAGTCTAAACAAACAAAGGAAACATGATATAGAAGGAATGGTTAAAAATAAATACATCCTGAACAAGATCAGGCTTATTCGACTGGAACCACCACCGAGAACTTCTGCTCTCTCCGCCAGTAGGTGATTCTATAGCTAAAGGTTGTTCATCATCTACAGAGTGTTTAGAAGACTTGTCTTTCCAACTACGTGGAACCCAACCTCTGTTAACTAGTTTTGGCGATTGTGCACTGAAATTCCACTTACAAAATGTCATTATGTAATACAAAAACTCTATATATGCAGAAACCTCCGTAATGTCTTGGGTAACAATCTGCTGGTCTGATTCAGTAGTCAAATCCTACACAAACGAAATGCGGCATAAGTAGGAAAACCTGTAGAAAAGGTCAAGTACTTGGAAGTACTTAGATTGCTTTCTGGAAACTACCAGTAAATAATTTCTCTCGAGAAATGGTGTTATTGTAACAACTGAATGAACTTTCGTAATATAGCATACTCCAGCCTTGTTAATAATGTAATACAAATATAAAAAGTAAAACAAAACAAGTGCAAAAACATAAATCATGTTTGACAGAAAATATCATGGATGCTTTACTATATTTTTGCTAAAATCATTGAACAATGATTAAAAAAAGGGGTAGATGTTGTAGAGATATAATTCTTTCGACTTCACTTTTGTACAGGTTAATATAACCTTTTATATAAAGCTGTGTCAACAACGGACAAAGAAATGCTTACACTTGGTTGCTCATGTGTCTTTGCAGATTGATCATTCACCTTGGACTCTGATTCTCCCAATAATACTGCAGGAACAAATGCTCTGGAAAAAGTAGGCAAGGCATCATTTACCGATAAATTAAGGGAGATAAAGTTGTATTAAATGTTCTGAGAAAATATAAACTTTAAAATTAGAAAAACTATCATAGAACGGACACTTGATTAGCAATATGAAGGATGTGTCAGCAAACCTGAGAACCAAAGCCCCAAAATCGAAGCCCTAATTGAATCCAAGAATGAAAGCCCTAATTAAATCTAAGAATAAAATCCTAAAAAGTTGAAGCCATAATTGAACTTGAGAAAGAAAGCCCCAAAGTATAAGCCCTAACCCGAAGAAAGCCCTAATTACCTGAATTTTAAAAACAAAATCTGGAGTTCCATACTTGAGAAATGTTTATTAAACCCGAAGAAAGCTCTAATTACCAATAATCTGGAGTCAGAAATGTGTAGAGTTTGACATGACCGTGAGAATTTGTAGGAGACCATGAGAGTCTGTGGAGTGAGTTTTGGATGGAGAGAGAGAAAGAGACAGAGAGTGTTTTGGGAGGGGGGGGGGAAGGAGTGTGTGTTGTGAAATTTATGAAGGGGGGGGGGAAATATCCGCATAAAATTTTCAGCTCGGCGGGACCTCAAATTTGTCTCCTGTTGTACTTAATATGATTTGCTATGTATTTCTTTTTTCTTAATTTTTTAATTTTAAATGTATATAATTTAATTAGAAAATATAAGAACATGATAGATACTTTTATAAAATAGTTTTAATTTGAAAATATATTATTTTTCAAACTTGAAAGTAAAAAAAATAAAAAACTGAAGTTGTCGTACATGTTTTGATTTTATATATATATATATATATATATATATATTTATATATATTCATAATTCTAAAAACAATGTAGTATAATGCAACGCCTTTAAATGGTGTTGTACGTCATAACGCTATCATTCGCTCTGCAACGGTGCATATACATCTAATGCAATGCTTTTTGAGTAGTGTTGCAGAAGACCAAAATCAAGCATAGCTTTTGCAATGCTTTGTTTGCAACGCTCACAAAAAGCATTGCATATGAGCACTTATGGCGTAGTGAACATAGTTCTAGCTGCTTCAATGAGAGTCCTGTTCTTTCTTTCGACAACTCCATTCTGCTGTGGAGTCCTTGCAGCAGAGAATTGTTGTACAATTCCTTCATCTTTACAGAAATTTCCAAGTGTGGCATTTCTGAATTCTGTACCATTGTCACTCCTCAAGATTTGGACTTTTGAGTTTGGAGTTCTATCAAGAACTCTGACTTGATCAATAATCACTTGAGAAGCTTCATCTTTGGATTCAAGAAATTTCACCCAAGTGTACCTTGAGTAATCATCCACCATTACTAACGCATATCTCTTTTTGGCCATGGATGGTACATTGACTGGATCAAAGAGATCCATGTGAATCAACTTGAGTGCTTCTATGTTGGTGTTCAGTTGCTTGGACTTGTGCACAACTCTCCTTAGTTTGCTCATTTGACAATCTTCACACAGTCCTTCTTGACAGAATTCTTGTTGGGGCAAACCTCTCACTAATTCCTTCTTCATCAAAATATTCATTGTCTTGAAGTTGAGATGTGAGAGCTTCCTGTGCCAAAGCATACTGTCACCAACAGTTGCTTTACTGTAAAAACAGTAAACTTTATCCTTCTTTGTTGAGTTTAAGTCAGCAACAAACAAGCTTCCTTTTCTGACCCCTTTTAAGGAGAAGCTCCCATCCTTCTTGTGATAGATGTTACACATCATCATATCAAAATCAACCTTGAATCCCCTGTCACTGAATTGGCTGACACTGAGTAGATTGTGCTTCAATCCATCCACAAGAGCAATGTCTTCAATGACAACATTTCCAATTTCCAGACAGCCATATCCCACTGTGTAACCCTTGCTGTTGTCTCCAAAGGTTATGATTGGGCCAGCTTTCTCTACATAGTGTGATAGCAGGGCTTTATCACCTGTAATGTGTCTTGAGCAACCACTGTCAATGATCCACATGAATTGATCTTTCTTCTTGCCCTGACTTGAAGATGTTGATGCTACTTCATCAGTGCTAGCCATGAGAGCTAGGTTGACATATTCTTCTTCTTCTTCTTCATCATCAGACTCATCCCAACACTTTCCTTCAGCCACATAGGCTCTACCTTGATTCTTCTTAGAGTATCCACCAGTTCCTTTCTCAAATCTCTGAACCTGTTTGGGTCTTTTGCATTCAGTAGCAAAATGACCAGGTTCGCCACAGTTGTAACACATGAATTTTGACCTATCCACAAATCCAGTCTTGTATCCTCCTTTGGTTGAACTTCCCACAGCAGCCTTTGATGAACTTCCTCTGTTGAACTTGGATGCTTGGCCTTGGGGCTTGTATGACCTATCCTTCTTGAACCTAAAGTTCTTGAACTTTTTGGCCATGTAAGCCATAGTAGGATTGTCCATGCTTTCCAGTTCCTCCATTGTGTAAAAGTCTTCATCTTCAACATCCTTGAGCTGCAATACTACTTTCTCATCATCTTCAACAACCTCTTCTATCTTCAAGGATTGTACAGGGGTTGGTTGTGTGATTTGTAGTACTTCACTTGGCTGTGTGATCCTTGGCACATGTGCTACTAGGGCACTTGACATATTAGCCATCTTGTTCCTTGTTCCACTCTGTATGGCTCTCTTTTGGAAGAGTTCAAGTTCATAGGATTTCAGAATGCCATAAAGTGTCTCAAAGGTTATATTGTTGAGATCTCTTCCTTCTCGTATGGCTGTTGTCTTGTGTTCAAGGTGATCGGGCAGTGTAAGCAGGAACTTGACATTCAATTCCTTTCTGTCATAGTACTTGCCATGTATCTGTAGTTCTGTTAAGAGCTTACTGAACCTTTCAAACATGGAAGTTAAGTCTTCACCAGGCTTGGCCATAAAAGCCTCATATTGTGATATCAGTATTTGCCTTTGGTTGCCCTTAACTTCTTCACTTCCTTCACATAGTAAAGCTAACCTGATCCACATCTCCTTGGCTGATGTGCAGCTTATCACACTTCCACACATGGCTTTATCCAACGTGAGAGAATCGGGCAAGATGAGTTGCAAGTGATCATCTAGCACCATCTTCTCCTTCTCAGGTTCCAAAATTTCCGAGGGATCTTTGGGAACCCAATGTGTAGGAATGACTTCACCATTTACTGTTGTGGCTTCAATTTCCTTCCTTGGAATGAAAGGACCATTCTCGAGAATACCTGGGTATAGTGGATTCGCAGCTTTGATAAACAACAAGATCTTTCTTTTCCAAATGTTGTAGTTTTTTTTATCAAAAGCTGGGATCTTGATACCGTTTGATTTCTGCATTGTCGTCGTGATCTCAGATATGTATGCTAATCTGTTTGCTCTGATACCAGTTGTTGGTCCTCGTGTATTGCAGAAGGGGGGGGGGATGAACGCAATACTGATAAAATTCAATCTCAATTTCAACAACCAAAACTAAGATTTAATGTTATTAGCAATATGTATGCGTTCACTAACAGTATGATCTAAAGACAAGTTTCACAAAATAAATGTTTTTATTTATTTTGCAAAGTGTTGCTACAACCTCAAGAGCAAAATCTTGAGCTTCTGTTTTCTTCAACACACTTACTTGTTATCGTTACATACCTAGAATGAATTGATAGTCTAAGTATAAAACTAATCATATCACTGTCAACACGGGTTTGTGAAGCTGCTGTCATTATCAAGTGGCAGCTTCTTACAAACTGTCTACCCATGTGACTTTCCTAAATTGCTAACATGTCAGAAATACATTACAAAGAAAGCAACCTAGATTCATTCTATTTCCAGCTAAAACAATTCAGCAAATAGAGACTTGACCTTGCTCTTGAATTGATTCGCTTTTGTTTTGTAGTGCTTGAAGCTTCTGTCGTAGTCTTGCAAACTTGGTGCAGTTTAGGGATATTGCAACATGCCTGTTTCTTGAACATTGAGACTGTCACGGGATTTGACTGAGAAGATACCTAGAACAGGGATCTTTCTCGAGACAGTTACTTTTGCCGCAAAGCTTGCTGTCACAGGAATGTACTTTTGGTGACAGTATGAGTTCCCCGCATAGAGTGTTGTCGAGGTTTCCAAACTTGCTGTCTAGGGCTAAAGTTGCTATCGCGTAGTCTTCCGCCAATGTTGCTGTCAGAGTGAATATGCTGTCGTGACTTGCAACATTCTGTCTTCTTGTAATCTTATTGTCAATGCTGATGACAGTAACCTTTATTCATGCTGTCATCTAATATGCATTCTTTGAGGCTTGAACACAGCAAGTGAACTTCTTTCAAATTACACAACTAAAATGACATTACATACTGATTACAAGAACATACTTTGGCTGTGACAGTATGTTCTACTTAATTAAGAAATTAAGTATGTACAAAGTTAAGTTGTTTCTATGCTATCACCCATAAATTCCAACAGATAGATTGCCGATACTGCATGGTATGGTGAAACTCCCTGGATCCTTGAGTTTAGGAGGTAACTTCTGCTGTAGAATAACACTGCACTCTTCTGTCAGAGCCACTGTCTCCAACTCCTCGAGTTTCAACTTCCGAGAGAGAATACCCTTCATGAACTTTGCATAGCTCGGCATTTGTTCTAAAGCTTCCGCAAAAGGTATATTGATCTGCAACTTCTTGAAAACTTCCAGAAATTTAGAAAACTGCTTACCCAACTTTTGTTTCTGAAGTCGTTTAGGGAATGGCGGAAGAGGATAGACTTCCTTGCTCTCTGTAGCTTGATTCGGAACAGGTTTCTCAGTAGAAAGTTTCCTCTTCTCCGAATTGTTCCCCAACTGATTAGCTTTTTCCTCATTTTTTTCAATTTCTGGCAGAATGGGGGGCGCGGGCGCGCTATAAACAGTGTGGGCACGCTCTAGCTTCTGCTGGGAATTCAAAATTTCTTCATTTCCTGCCGTTTCTGAGTTCTGATCATTTGTAACCTTCCCAGATCGCAAGGTAACTGCTTTTACATGTTCCTTAACCTCTCTTTTGCCAGGATTAGCTTCCGTATCACTAGGGAGAGTTCCATGTGGTCTATTCAACAAGGCATTGGCAATCTGACCAATTTGATTCTCCAGAGTCTTGATTGAAACAGCTTGGCTCTTGCACATTAGCCTCAATTCCTCCAATTCAGACTTTTCATTAGACGACTGACCAACATTGCCTTGAGACGATTGTTGAAAACCTGGTGGTTGATATGGTTGCCTTGGAGCGTACTGTTACTGAAAACCAGAAGGGTTAAATGGCTTAGCTCCAAATTGCTGACCTTGATACTGTTGATACGGTTGTTGTGGCTGCCGGTAAGAATGCAGGGGATAAAACTCTATATGCACAAAATCGGCTTAAATTACCAAGACTATAATTAACTAAAGATTGCTGTTGAATTACTTATGAGAATAAAACATGGGATCCTAACTTCATTAAATACTTCATCTAGAGTCTTTTGTCTTTAATCAATGCATGTGACGGTTGTGAAAACTAATCAAATAACACGAAATCAGTACACGCTGCCTTTCAGTATACGTATACCATACCACTCAAACATCCACAAAATAGATAGAAGTTGGGCAGACACCAATTATGCTTAGACCCTATATGTCTATAAGATTTGAAAACATAACGGTTTAATGAGCAAGTTATCCATTCAGATTACATAGGGAAGGTAAGATGGTTAAAATTACCTACGAATCATGCATGACAAACATACATAAACCTATGCTAGCATGGCAAGTTCTAAACCTCTATATCCACTTTCGCAATCAATAGAGATTAACAAACAATTTAGATGATAGCTACGCATCCAAGAAGAATAAGCACAACCAAACTAGGTTATCAATAATTCATCACACACAAATCTTTAAAACAATTAACTACTAAAATCCATAAATAAATCCGTTAGAATCCCACGACAACGATTAGTTCATAATCGAACCGTTCATCATCGTGGGTTCTGATGAAAACATGATAATAAATATGTATGGAATACTAATTAAAAGTACAAGGGTTTATGAAGAAACAAACGAGAATCCAAAGTATCGCCTAATTAGAAGAATACAAAGATAAATTGAAAAGTAGATCTTCGTAATCAGCCGTCTTCTTGTTCTCCTCACCGGTGGATGGATAAGTATGTATATATGACAATGTATATCACAGAAATCGTCCACCATTAGTTTATATAGGCCTGAGGGTTGACTGGTCTTCTGCTGTTTTCCTTTTCAGAGTCAAAATTGCCTTTTCCAGCATCTTTCAGGGGAGGGCGCGCTTGAATGGGCGCGGGCGCGCTTGAACAGTGCTATGAACAGTGCCATGAACAGTGCTACTATTCGTGGATTCTGCAAACTATTTTCTTTTCGTTTCCTTGCGCTTCCAACTCCCTTACCGCATGGACTTCTCTTCTTTAGCACATATCCACCATATATACATGAACCCTCACATTTCTGCATCAATCTATAGCTCTACACATTCTAGCTAAAAACACATTAAACACACCAAATACTTGAGTGTGAGCGATCAATTTAAGCCGATACGAAGCGTTCCCAGTAGATATAAAATCCACTTATCAATTGGTGCTTATATGGAGCACGGTCGTGGAGATCTGTGCTCCATGGGGGAGGTTGTGATCAAGCGGTGAGACAACCATCTGAAGAGGGTTCGTCTCGTTCTGAGGTATGGAAACTTGGGGATTCGTCCCTTGTGGTTGAGAAACCACCTCTATGGTGATGGGCAACGTCCCCAGTGGTTGAGAAACCACTGTCGTGAGGGGTAACGACCCTTGTTCCGTAGTGATAGGGAAAGTGGTGGTGACAGTCGATCCAGTAGCGATTGTTGTTCTTCGTGTGATAGCCATGGTTGTTGTTGTCTTCCCACAGACGGCGCCAAATATTGTGGAACGAAAAGTAGGTTTAGATATTGACGACGAGTATTTAATGTAAGGTAGTGGACAAGCGTGTCTTAATGACTGCTCTCGTGTTTCGTGACTGAACAGGTCCTCACAAGATGCCTACGTATCTCAATTATCACTGAGAATCAAGCCAAGAAAACGTAGTTCTGATGTTGAGGGGTTAGGCCCTTTATATAGGCGTCTGGAGCCCTAAAATCGTGCTAGAATTAGGTTACTTGGTGGCCAAGTCACCGCCTTGATAGTGGATAACTCTTATCAGAATTAGTTTCCATGTTGGAGTTGGTTTCCATGTTGGACGTTGCATTAGAAACTTCCTAGTGGTTCCCAACCACTGGGTTGTTTATGGACCAAGCCCACGTCTTAGTGGTTTAAAACAAGGGTTGGACCTTGGCCCAATTACTGACCACGAATTTAACATCATGGTCATGGTTTCAGGCCTCATTAATGGGCCTCGTATTTGGACCATTCTAAGTCTATTTAATGCAGCATTAAAAGTGTCCTTAGGGCTTTATTTTAACCCATATCAGCCGTCAACTGTCAGGCATTCAACCTATCTCTATCACCCCCTTGCCATATCACACTGCTAATATGATAGTCCTGCATAGTCAAGAGCGATCTATCGAGAGGCCCACACTCCATATCTATAGTATCTACCAGGTGCAAAATCAAAAAATTAGACACATTTCATAAACAGGGATACGAACGTACGTAATTTAACATGCACTTGCCTAAATATATATATATTTAGAAAAACAAAACAAAAGCAATTAACACTAAACATGGCAAATTCGACCAAATTCATATGGAATTATCTTTAAATTCGAATAAACAATTAATTAATTAATTGAAAAAAAAAAGGGTTAACATTTATGTAATGCACAAATAAACATAAAGGCATACCAAAGTTCAATTAAATTTATTCGAAATTCATACTAATTAAAAATTATTCGAATTAAATAGAAATTAGGCATATTATTGTATGGGGAAATTATATCCTACGAGGGAACATTAAATTGTAGAAAATTTAATCTAATTAGTAAATTTACATTTAAATTTAAATCTGCTTGATGGATAATTCGATCATTTTAATATAAGGAATTCTTAAATTCAATTTTGATTTAATTTCAAGTTGTTTAATAAAAATCGAACAAAATTTTTGTTTGTTTAGAGATATTAGAGCGTCTAGACCGGGATCCAATTTACAAAATCAAAGTCGATTGCAATTATGTTACTTCATTATGTAATGTAATAATTAACATGTAGGCTATCAATTATGTTGATTTATCCATCTACGCTTTATAAATTTTACAAGAAATATAGAAATAATGAGATAGCTATATCAGCAGAAACACAATTTGAGAAACAGATACCCATATATGTCATCATCAAAATATGTGATACCGCTCACCAGTTACAAGAAAGTAAAGCTGAAAAAAGAGTTAGGTGGAGAGACAAGGAGTGTAAGAACGTGATCAGTTTCAGAATCTTGCAATAACAAATGAAAAAAAAAAGGAAGATGGAAAAACGATGTTGTTAAGAGCTCATCTGTGATTTGACTATGCACAAGTGTTGGACATTTTAGTACATAAATGTATAGCATTATGGCATCTTCATCACTATGTAAGGGTCTAGTATGTAAAAAGAAACTAGGCTACTATATTCTTCCCTCGTCTTGAAGACATGAAAACCCTTACAGATTCTGGTAATAAAAAGTTTTACAAGAGAATATACAAAAAAAAGGCAGTGTGTTCAACTTTTATTTACACGTTCTGGATCATACCTAAAAGAAACTACAAGCTGCCTCGCAAGTCAAAACTGATTCTGTAGATTACTGCATGCTTTTTTCTGGGAGATGATTATCGTTTCTGATAACTCCATTATCCGATCTAGTCCTTCCTGCCATTCCCACGCCTAGATGCGGTGTTGCTGCTGGTGGGTGTCTGCAAAACAACACCGGAGGGGGGATTTGACCCTGACGGCGCCTCCGGCGTGAGAGTAAGTGATGGCTTTGGAAGGGAAGATAAAACTATAGAGATATCTAAAAATGGAGGGTGTGTGTATAGATTGTGTAGAGAGAAAGCGAGTGTAACCCTAAACCTTTCCTTCTTGGGCTATTTATAGGCCCAGAAATAGGGTTCAGGAGGTACCTGCAATCATGAGCGTCGGATCCTAGGTAGGTGGGACACCTGGATGATGTTGATGGGTCACATGTGTCCATGTGAGAATTGTGGTGACATGTGTGAGGCTCCTGCTGGCGTGTGGTTCAGATAGGACATAATTGCGCCAATCATTGGATATTCCCTATTGTGGCCAAGTGTGATTTCTGACACCGTCTTGTATTTTCCACGTCATAGTTGACGATCTTATCATTCGTCATTTGAGCTTATCTTCCCTTGAATATCTGTAGAACTTTGTTTGCCTAAGTCAAGATTTGGGGAGTGAGTCAGGGCTGCTTGGGAGTCAGGGTTCTGGTACCACCGAACATGCTGCATCCCGGAGTCTGAGTGAGTCCTGAGCCCGGGCTCAGGCACTATATTTTGGAGTCAGGGCTCTTATAGCCTATCATTTGCCCCCCACTCCCTTATTCGGATTTTCTGGATGGGGGAGTAGAAGAATGCGCGAGTCCGGATTAAAGTGTAGCTTAGAGTTCCTTCTCAAGTCCAAAGTTGTGAAACTCTGAGTAACTTAGAAGAAATTTTGGTTGATTGTTGCCCCCAATCCGGATTTTTGTCAATGACATGAGACCGGATTAAAGAGTAGTTTATAGTTCCTTCTCAAGTCCAAAGTTGTGAAACTTTGAGTAACTTAGAAGAAATTTTGGTTGATTAATGTTGCCCCCAATCCGGATTTTTGTCAATGACATGAGTCCGGATTAAAGAGTAGTTTAGAGTTCCTTCTCAAGTCCAAAGTTGTGAAACTTTGAGTAACTTAGAAGAAATTTTGGTTGATTGTTGCCCCCAATCCGGATTGTTGTCAATGACATGAGTCCGGATTCATGAGTAACTTAAAAGAAATTTTTGGTTGATTGTTGCCCCCAATCCGGATTGTTGTCAATGACATGAGTCCGGATTCACGAGTAACTTAGAAGAAATTTTGGTTGATTGTTACCCCCAATCCGGATTGTTCTCAATGACATGAGTCCGGATTCATGAGTAACTTAAAAGAATTTTTTGGTTGATTGTTGCCCCCCAATCCGGATTGTTGTCAATGACATGAGTCCAGATTCACGAGTAACTTAAAAGAAATTTTGGTTGATTGTTGCCCCCAATCCGGATTGTTGTCAATGACATGAGTCCGGATTGAAGAGTAACTTAGAAGAAATTTTGGTTGATTGTTGCCCCCGAATCCGGATTGTTGTCAATGACATGAATCCGTATTGAAGAGTAACTTAGAAGAAATTTTGGTTGATTGTTGCCCCCGAATCCGGATTGTAGGTGGACAGGATTATTCTACAACCAGGGTTGATGAGAGTCCGGGTTCCCAGATCAAATTTGTTTCGATTTGGAATTTCGATCGATTTCATAGCTTTCCCCCTAAAACATTTGAATTTGCATTACCCCAAGTCTCCTCGAAACTCGCACACCAGTATTGTCAGCCATAATTACCCCTGTCTTTTCAACTGTTTTGTATATTTTCTTTTTCTTTTTTCATCCACTCTTCTGCAGCCACGTGTCTTTTAAGAGTTTGTTTTTCTTACAAAACCCATTCTTCATTTCTTCTCTTTACTTTTCCAAACTTTTCACCTTTTTCTCTGTCGCTTTTCCGATTTCTGTTTTCCGGCCGCCGGCGTGTTCGAGCTTTCGCGTTGTCCTTTCGAATCCATATTAATCTTCTGCTTTCTGTAAGATTCCACTCCATCCTTTTGCATTTCTCTTTCCTTCGCTGTATCATCTCTTTATTTCTGCTTCGACTTCCATAACTATTCATAGTTGAATACGGGTTTTTCTGGAAAAATATGTGTTTGTTTGTTGGACTAAGTTTTATTGTTTGCTTTGTGTTTGTATTGCTATTTTGTTCACGAATTGGCTTTGCATGTGACACTACTTTCGAGTTTGGGGCTTTTGAATTTTGGGTTTTGTAGTGTTGTTCTTGTTATTTCTGGGATGAGGGATGTGTATGCAATTGTATGTAACTGGTTTTGATCTTTGTTTGGTGTTTAATTTTGTATTGATTGTGTTTCTGGCGTTTCAGTTTCTGAAAAGAGCCCGGGTTGTTCATTGTCCGGGCTTCCTGTCTGTATAGTGTAGGTGCTTTTTGTGTAGCATACTTGTTTTGTGTTTGACTTGGGTAATTGTACCTGATAAGCTTCGAGACCGGGTTGCCAGGAAAAAAGCTAAACCTTAGAAAAAGGACTATAGCAATTATTAGGCTCGGACTAACTGTAGAAATTGGAGCCCGGTTTGGTTTGATAATAGGTGGAGTGATATTGGATTTTAGACAGAGGTTGAGACCGGGTTAGATTTGATTTGCTATAGATTTTTGGAATATTAATATTTAGTGCCCGGTCTCTGTGTTGTTTTGACTAACTGAAGATTAAATCGGTTTATTTCTAGGTTTATGGTTCGGACGAAAAGGAGGGCTAATAGAGTTTTGATTCCGGATTCCGAGCCATCCACAAGTTCGAATTCAGATTCAGGAGTAATAGTAATAGACTTACATTGGGGTGTGATGGCGAAGAAGAAGAAAATTGCCATGGTTACCCAAATTAATACCAAAGTTCTTGCTGACCGGGGTAGCCTTATTACCCCTGATGGGTATTGGGTTGATACCGAGTTCATGTTTGTTAGGAAGATCCTGACGAAGACATGTCTCGACTTTATAATTCATTTAGTTTCTCGTACAAGCATAGGCACGAACACGGAGATCCCAGGCCATATGACAAGGCTGTTATGGATGCTCAGTTTGCTAAGACCATTATTGGCGAACCCCTCCCCCACTGAAAGAAAGTTTTAAAAATCTATCAATCTCCGAGATGGATGAGATAGTTCGGGCTACTTTTCATCTTGGACCCCGGATACAGTGGAGATGGCCGGAGCCCGGGGAAAGGGTATATGATAGAACAAATGATGGGTTTGTTGGGGTGTGATTAGAACACTTGCGTTCAGGATGGAATCCGGAGTGCCATATCTTTGTTAAACATCTCTGCAAGTATGTGTATGAGATTCCTATTACCCAAATAACTCCAAATGGTGTGAAGTGGATAACCTGGTTTCTTGCCTGCTGTGAGAAATCCGGGCTTCACCCCACCTTTAAACTATTTCACCAGCTCTTCTACATGTTGAGATCGAATAAAAGACCATTTTATGAGTTGAGATTCCGGGCTGATGAGTGTGGGTATCCGTCCGGTAGCGCGAAGCCAGTGATGCAGAACATTTCCCTCAAGGGTTGGAATGGGGAGGTGATTATGCTGAAGGGTTTAGATTTACTTTACATGCCGCACTTTGTGGCCGGAGAGAATCCTAAGAAATTTCCTTACTACAAACTCGAGGGACAAGCCCGGGCTAAGATTCGTGCCTTCTGTGAATGTCTTGGTCACCAATTAACCCGGGATACCTTTATGGACCATAGAAAATTATATGAACTTGGATGTAAGTAATTGCTAACCCTGCCTGCGAGTCCGGTGTACTTGTGTATTTTCTAATCCGGTTTCTCTGTCTTTTTCAGGTCGCCCTTTTTACAGACCCGAGTTAGACGAAAGAATGGCTTGCAAGAACTACTCCTTTTCTTTGAAGAATCTTTCTGCCGTCCACACCCCCCGACCTCGGGCAGATGGTGAGTCCGGGTCTAGCGCCCACAACGAAGGTGGTGCGGAATCTGTTGCTCCCATCCACCCCACTCCCGATCCAGCTATTGAGGTTGATACCGGGCTTCCTAACACTGAACTTACTAAGAGGCCCCGGAAGCAAAAAAGGAAGACGGGTCCTAGAACCTCGGGTTCCGATAATTTGGAGAATCGGGAGGGTAAGGTGGATCAAGTTGTTGAAAATTTGGAGACCGGAGTGGTTGAGCCCCGGGTTGGTAAGCTGAGTCGCGAGGAGTTTGCTGAATATGTTGGTCACCTCCCTTCTGAAGAGGACTGGAAGGAGATGGGAGAGTCCGGGATGAGGGGGCTTTTGGTAGACCTGATTGGTGGTATTGGTCAGGTATGTTTTCTTCCCCTTTTTGCCTTTATTAATGAATACTTTGTCTTATTTTTCTCTTCTTTGCATTTGTAGGTTTCTGTGACGGCTGCCGGTGTCTCAGCCATGTTCAGGGCGAAGGATGAGAAGTTGACCGGATTGATGCTGAAGAAAGACGAACAAATTCTTGATCTTTGGAAGAAACTTGGAGAAATGAAAATTCTTCATGATGGTGAAGTGTCCGGGCTCCAAATTGATTTAACCAAGGAGAAAGCCCGGAATGCTGATCTTGAAAAGAAATTGAAGGAGGCTGAGGAAAAACTTGCTACCGTGAAGCCCGAAGCTGACATTATTAAGCAATTCCAGGAGACTGATACTTATCTACAGGCGGTTACTGATGCCGGTGCTCCTGAAATTTTGAGATCGTGGAAGGTGGTTGAGACCCTGATCAAGACCAACCCTGAAACCAACTGGGAGACCTTCGTTGATGCTTTCTTAGCTGCTAAGGAGGCTATTGAGCGTGGTGAAGGCGAGCCCGAGTGCTTCCAGGGCCCAAACCCTCTCATCTTTCCGAGTGATACTCCTTTCCTCGATGTTGAAAACAAGACTGTAGAATAGACTTGCAATTGTGTTTCTCTTGTAATCCTTGACTATTTTTGACTTGTCCCAAACATTCTGGAGTGTTTCCGGGTTGAACGTCCAACCCGGGATCCCGTACTCGTTTATTTTTAATGCATCTTTCCTTTGCTGACTTCTTTTTTTCGAATATTTTGAATGGGTATTTCCTTCTGTTGTCGCATATTCTTCGAGAGTCCGACCTCCTAGCTTGATCTTTGGTCGGGCTCTTGCCCTTCCTTTTAGAATAGAATTTGTAATTTCCTTTGTTGCATATTGCTCGTGAGTCCGGTCTGATATCTTAGTTCTGAACCGGACTCTTTCTTTTGTACTTAGAATAAAATCTAAGATTTTGTTTTAGTTGCATATTGCTCGTGAGTCCGGTCTCATATCTTTGTTCTGAGTCGGACTCTTTCTTTTGTACTTAGAATATAATCTAAGATTTTGGTTTGATTGCATATTGCTCGTGAGTCCGGTCTCATGGTTTAATTCTGAGCCGGACTCTTGATTTGCATATTGCTGGGACCCTGGCTTCACTGCATGCCTATGACTCTGAGCCAGGGTTGTAGAGTTGCATATTGCTCGTGAGTCCGGTCTCATGGCTTAATTCTGAGCCGGACTCTTGATTTGCATATTGTTGGGGACCCTGGCTTCACTACATGCCTATGGCTCTGAGCCAGGGTTGTAGAGTTGCATATTGCTCGTGAGTCCGGTCTCATGGCTTAATTCTGAGCCAGACTCTTTCTTTTGTACTTAGAATAGAATCTAAGATTTTGGTTTGATTGCATATTGCTCGTGAGTCCGGTCTCATGGTTTAATTCTGAGCCGGACTCTTGATTTACATATTGCTGGGGACCCTGGCTTCACTGCATACCTATGGCTCTGAGCCAGGGTTGTAGAGTTGCATATTGCTCGTGAGTCCGGTCTCATGGCTTAATTCTGAGCCAGACTCTTTCTTTTGTACTTAGAATAGAATCTAAGATTTTGGTTTGATTGCATATTGCTCGTGAGTCCGGTCTCATGATTTAATTCTGAACCGGACTCTTGATTTGCATATTGCTGGGGACCCTGGCTTCACTGCATGCCTATGGCTCTGAGCCAGGGTTGTAGAGTTGAATATTGCTCGTGAGTCCGGTCTCATGGCTTAATTCTGAGCCGGACTCTTGATTTGCATATTGCTGGGGACCCTGGCTTCACTGCATGTCTATGGCTCTGAGCCAGGGTTGTAGAGTTGCATATTGCTCGTGAGTCCAGTCTTATAGCTTAATTCTAAGGCAGACTCTTTCTTTTGTACTTAGAATAGAATCTAAGATTTTGGTTTGATTGCATATTGTTGGGGACCCTGGCTTCACTGCATGCCTATGGCTCTGAGCCAGGGTTGATACAAGAAAAAGGAAATACAGATAATGTGATATACAATTTTGTGAGAAATAACATCGTGCCCTATTTTTATTCATAAATTGATCACGAGTACAAATTTTCTTTTCTTCAATACAAATTGATCTTTATTTCTGGCCCGGGTTTTGAAGTCTTTTACTCACCAAATTTTTTTTTGCAGGGCTCTTTCCTTGGGTTGAATTTATGTTTCTTTAGGCTCATATTTTTCTGGTAAGAATTGGCTTTCCTTTTGTTTTTCGGGTCTGTTTCAGCCATGACTAAAGCTTGCCCATAGCATCTACTAGCCATTTCACAATCTCCCCGGACTTCTCCAATGCCAGAGGGTGTGGGAAACTTGAACTTTAGGTGTGGGGTTGAGGTTATAGCTTGGAGCTTAGTCAGAGCTGGTCTCCCCAGGATCACATTGTAGGAAGAAGGAGTTTTGATGACATAGAATTTAACAATGTTGGAGACTTGATTCGGATAAGTCCCAAATAGTACTGGTAGATACAGTGTTCCTTGAATTGGGACTAAGTTGTTCCCAAAACCGTAGAGAGGATCTTCTCTGCAATCGTTCATCTTCACACTTCCTAACTGCATTCGATCCACAGTATGTTTGTGTTAGGCTCAAGACATGTCTGAATACCACTATTAACAAGCCTACACTATGTGACTATGTCACACTACATGACCTAGTGAATTCTATCACTGGATATAGTATAGGTCTCTATATGTACTTGTCTTGTTCTCATGAACATCAGCTTGATCATGTATGCTCAGACTTATAATGAGCTTAGTAGGTTTCTTGCAATCTAGAATGTATGTAGGCCATTAAATAATTGTCCTGGTAGAAGTTCAGAAATGTTCATGCAGCAGGATAGAGATGAATAAGGCTCTGAAGAAATAAGTTGCAGAAATTTGTCTAAGGCATTATATAGCAAAGTCAGGAGAAAGCTATGTCGTGAAGTCACCAATATCCATGTCGAGAAGTGTTATATCGCATAGTCAATATTGTACTATGTCGTGAAGTCCTCAAGACTCATGTCGTGAAGTGTTGAAGTCAGCAAAGTCAAAGATGCCTAGATCGTGAAGTCCTCAAATGGCTTATGTCGCATAGTCATTTAATGACCTATGTCGCATAGTCCTCAAATGGCTTATGTCGCATAGTTGTCAAATGGCCTATGTCGCATAGTCCTCAAATGACCTATGTCGCATAGTCCTCAAATGACCTATGTCGCATAGTCATCAAATGGCCTATGTCGCAAAGTCCTCAAAGGCCATATCGCGTAGTCTTTACAAGGGACATCGCGAAGTCGGGAATAAAGTGGAGTTCACGATATCAACACTTAGCCGCTTACAACAAGACAAATCAAGGTATAGAACCAAGAATCAAAAGAGACAAATACTGAAGCATTTGTTCTGGCAAGGTGGTCCAAAGAACATATGGCAAATCTACAGCTAAACTTGGAGAGAAAGATAAGAGACAAGCAGCTACAGAAACGGGAAAGACTCCGAAAAGCAAGTGGTCCTTCCTGACACAGTGAACTCCAGAGGTAAGGAAGAACAAAAAGCAGATTCTGGTCTCACAGTATGAAGCATTCATGGCTCAACCAAAGGAGGGAATCACAGAAGTATTTGAGAGGTTCAACAAGCTGATAAATGAGCTCAAACTCTATGACAAACACTATGAGACAGAAGAGCTCAATATGAAGTTCTTACTAACTCTTCCAGATCACTTGGAACCAAGAATCTCTTCCCTTAAAGAAAGAGATCTAACAAAGATTGGTTTTGATGTGCTGTATGGTGTTTTGAAGACATATGAGTTAGAGCTATTTAAAAAGAGATCTATTCAAGCAAAGGAAGGATTAATGGCCAATACCTCTTGTGCCCTTATTGCTGACAATCTAGGTCAAAGAATGGAATCTCTAAAAGCCAGTCAAGTCAAGATTGAGGAACTGGAAAGTGATGACACTGGTGATGAAACTCAGGTTGTGTATGATTTACCTGAGGAGGATGAGTTCTACGGCATAGATGAGCTGGACAAGATGGAAAACAAATCTTTTGCCTATATGGCTAGGAGATATCCTAACATCAGGTTTAAGAGGAAGCAGCCATTCATGTCTAAATTCAATAGTGGAAATGCTAGTGGTTCAGGTAGCTCAAACTCTTTCAACAAAGGAAAAGATATTGCTGGTGCAACTAAGGGAGGATACAAATCTAGGAGTGTGGATAGGTCCAAAATAAGATGCTACAACTGCAATGAACTTGGGCATTTTGCCACAGAGTGCAAAAAGCCTAAACAGGTCAAAAAGGATAAAGCATTCTTAGAGCTTGAAGCCAAGTATGAAGCTCTACTCAAGAAACAACAAGGTAAAGCTTTTATTGCTGAGGGAAAGTGCTGGGATGACTCTGATGAAGAAGAAGAACAAGAGTACTCAAACTATGCCTTGATGGAATTTTCTGATGATGGTGACTCTTCAAGTCAGGTACCTATTCTTACTTCTCTTGATATGACTCCCTTTCAATACAAGCAGACTGTTGAATACATGAGTACTGAAATGTTTAATATTCATACTAGCATGTTAGTTGCTAATGAAGAAATTGACAGGCTAACTGCTAAGAACCTTGAGCTTACAGAAAAGAATGAGGAACTTGAGTTAATTGTGGTGAGCCTTGATGGTTTGAATAAGGAGATTGAGTATCTCACAAACAAAGTAATTTGTGCTGAACAAATAGAAAAGGCACTTATAGAGCAAATTGCTGAAAATGAATTAAAGCTAAGAAGTTTCAAAAACTCATCTGAGCTTATTCAAACCTATCACAAGGAACACACTGAAGATTGCAAGGTTGGAGTTGGTTTTGACTATGAAAATGATAAAGGAAGGAATAAGGCAAAGGGCAAAGGAAAAGAATCTTTTACAAACAAAAATGCCCCAACCATTCTGTCTAGTGTTGAAAAGCCCATCTTCAAAAAGAGTGTTGTTGAGTTTGATGAAGAACTACTGATCATCAAACAACAACTTCTTGAAGAAGATGAGGCTGCTAAAGACACTTCTTCCTCTCCTGAATCTGTCAGTCAGAAAGAGACCAAAGACAACCTTGTCAAGAGTGCTAAAGTAAAGAAAGAAGTTGTTAAGAAAAAGAAACAAAACAGAAATGGTAAGGTAGGTGTCAACAAGGGTAACAACTATGCTTATGTGCCAAATGCTCCCAGGAAACAATGTCAGAAATGCCTATCTGTTAATCATTTGACTCATAAGTGTAGTAAGCCTGAGATTGCTGAAGTTGATAATCTGAGTAACCATTCTGCTAGCATAAATTCTAGTCATGATTCTTTCTGTGGTAAGCCAAACTGCATGACATGCTATGTGACTGTGATTGCTAACTGTTTATCTCTTAAGCATAAACTTGACTTTGCACAATCCTGTGAATCACACACACATGTACACACTCACAGGACAGGATCCCCAATCAAGGGTGAGAGGGTGAAAACTTCATGTGAGCCTAAGAGTGTAAACTACAAAGCCACGGAAAAAGTGAAGTCTCCTACTGTGAGGAATGCAATTTATGACAAAAGAATTGTTAACAAAAATGTTTCTAAATCAACTGGACCCTACCAAGTGTGGGTACCAAAAACAACTTAGTTACTTTGTGAATGCAGGGCAACAGGAATAAAAGAGTCATATGGATCTTGGACAGTGGATGCTCAAGTCACATGACTGGTGATATAGCCCTGCTATCACATTTCGAGGAAAAGGCTGGCCCATCAGTAACCTTTGGAAATGACAACATTGGTTATACAATGGGATATGGCAGTGTTAAATCTGGAAATGTCATTATTGAAGATGTAACATTTGTTGAAGGACTGAAGCATAATCTCTTGAGCATTGGACAATTTACCAACAGGGGTTTCAAAGTGGAATTTGATGAAGATCATTGTTCAATCTCAAAAAGAGAAAGTGGTGAAGTTGTTCTAACTGGTGTGAAGAAAGGAAGCCTGTTTGTAGCTGATCTCAAGGCTGCAGACAAGGGAGAAATTTGTTGTTTCTACACTAAAGCCACAAATGAGGAATTCTGGCTATGGCACAAGAAACTGTCTCACTTGAATGTTCAGGCAATGAACTCTCTAACCAAGAGAGAACTCATCAGGGATTTGCCTGCCTTGGAGTTTGTGCAAGATGGAACATGTGAAGCTTGTCAGAAAGGAAAGATTAAAAGATCAAATCACAAGAACAAGTTGCTCAATACAAACTCAAAACCTCTGCAGCTAATTCACATGGATTTATTTGGCCCTGTGAATGTAATGTCCCTTTCCAAAAAGAAATATGCTCCAGTGATGGTTGATGATTATTCAAGATATACTTGGGTGGAATTCCTATTCTCCAAGGATGAAGTACCTCAAGTCATAATAGAGCATATCAAGAGAGTTGATAGAGAAGCACAAAGCATTGGTTCCTCTGTAGTTGCTTTGAGAAGTGATAATGGGACTGAGTTCAGAAATTCAACATTGTATGAGTTTTGCAAAGATAAAGGAATTTCTCAACAATTCTCAGCTCCTAGAACACCTCAACAAAATGGAGTAGTTGAGAGAAAGAATAGAACTCTCATTGAAGCTGCAAGGACAATGTTGTTGGATGCAAAGCTACCTACTAGCTTTTGGGATGATGATGTTAACACAGCATGCTATGTGCAAAATAGAACATTGATCGATAAGAAGTCTGGCAAAACTCCTTACTCATTGATGACTGGAAAAAGAGCATCCTTCAAGCATCTGCATGTTTTTGGAAGCAAGTGTTTTGTGATGAAGGATACCTCTGAGCATGTTGGAAAATTTGATGCAAAGGCATTTGAAGGTATCTTCATTGGATACTCTCTGGAAAGGACAACATACAGGATGTTTGTACCTGAGCAACACAAAGTCATGGAAAGCATGGATGTTACCTTTGATGACATGAAAACTCCTGGACATAAAACAAGTGATCAAGACAGTGTGCCATTAAGATTTGAAAATCAAGGTTATCTTGAGGATTCTGAAAGTGAAGATGAATCACCTGTTCAAACTGTTCTAGAAAATGAAATTCTTGAAGTTGACAATCTTCTTCAAACACCTGTGCAAGGGTTCACAAACACATGGGGAGAAGAAGAAAATGCATCTGTCAACCAAAATGAGCTTGGAACAGACCAAGGAAATGAACATGGGCACACAAGGAAATGGGACAGAGCCCACACTAGGGATCAAATCATTGGAGATCCTGGTGAGGGAGTTAGAACAAGAAGGGCAACAATGAATACATGTTTGTATAACTGCTTTCTGTCACAAGAGGAACCTAAAGTAGTTGAAGAAGCTTTGAAGATTTCTGATTGGATTGTTGCCATGCAAGAAGAATTGAATCAATTTGAGAAAAACAAAGTATGGGAACTAGTGCCACCTCCAAAAGGAAAGAATGTTATTGACACCAAATGGGTGTTCAGAAACAAGATGGATGAAGAAGGAGTGGTAATTAGAAACAAAGCAAGGCTGGTTGCCAAAGGATACTGTCAGCAAGAAGGCATTGATTATGATGAGACATTTGCACCTGTAGCAAGACTGGAAGCCATCAGAATCTTCCTGGCTTTTGCAGCTCACTCAGACTTCAAGGTGTATCAAATGGATGTGAAAAGTGCATTTCTCAATGGTGATCTTGATGAAGAAGTTTATGTGTCTCAACCACCTGGTTTTGAGAATGAAGACTTCCCAAACTTTGTGTATAGACTGCTCAAGGCACTCCATGGACTCAAACAGGCACCTAGAGCCTGGTATGAAACTCTATCTCAATTCCTTCTTGAGCATCAATTTACCAGGGGTACAATTGACAAAACCCTATTCTTCAAGAAGCATGGAAATGATATCATTCTTGTTCAAATCTATATGGATGATATCATCTTTGGCTCTTCAAATGAAAAACTCTGTGAAAGGTTCTCTAAGTTGATGCAAAGCAAATATGAGATGAGTATGATGGGAGAATTAACCTACTTTCTAGGTTTGCAAGTACATCAAAGGGAGGATGGCATCTTCATAAACCAATCAAAGTATGTCAAAGATCTTTTAAAGAAATATAGTTTAGAAGAATCATCTCCAGCAAAAACTCCTATGTCCACTGCAATCAAGCTTGATGAAGACAAGAAAGGCAAAAGAGTAGACATCAAGGTTTACAGAGGCATGGTTGGATCACTACTCTATCTCACAGCTAGCAGGCCTTATATCATGTTTGCCACATGCCTTTGTGCAAGGTTCCAGTCTGATCCCAAGGAATCTCACATGATGGCTATCAAAAGGATTTTTAAATATCTGAAAGGGACTCCTAATCTTGGGCTATGGTATCCAAAGGGAACTGGGTTCAACCTGGTTGGTTACACAGATTCTGATTATGCTGGATGCAGAATTGACAGGAAGAGCACCTCTGGAAGCTGCCAATTCTTAGGTCAAAGGTTAGTGTCCTGGTTCAGTAAGAAACAACAGTCCACAGCAACATCCACAGCTGAGGCTGAATATATTGCTGCTGGAAGTTGCTGTGCTCAATTGCTTTGGATTAGAAATCAACTCATGGATTATGGACTAGTGTTAGAACACATTCCTCTAATGTGTGATAATACTAGTGCAATATCCATAGTTGCCAATCCTGTTAATCATTCTACTACAAAGCACATTGAGATCAGGTACCATTTCATTAGGCAACATGCTGCAAATGGTACCATAGAAGTCTCTTATGTTCCAACTGAGAAACAATTAGCTGACATATTTACTAAACCTCTGAATGAATTTGTCTTCAACAGACTTGTGAGTGAAATTGGAATGCTCTATCCTTCATTTAGTTGTTCTAAGTAAGTATGCTAGTTAATTGTTGCACCAGTAAATTTTCACTGTATCTAAATGCTCTATTTATTTGGAGTGAAAATTAGCTGAGATATGATCTATAAATATTTCAGTATTTTACTGCATATTTTTCAAAATCATATTTGGTTGTGGAGTTGTGAGCTTTTGAGACATCTCGATATAGATGATTTTGAGAGTTCACGACATAGTACAAATCAAACAGACTTATATCGCAAACTGTTAAAATTGTGAGACTTTGCGATATAGTTCATTTCATGAGTTTGCGACATAGTTCATTTTAATGACTTTGCGACTTAGAATAACTATATCAACAAGTCTCCATATTTGACAGAATTTTGATTTAAATTTATTTTATTTCAATTTTTGATTTAAGTCTGACAAAATCTTAAAATTTCAAAAATAGAGTTTTAGACAGGGTATTTTCACTATATCGCAAAGTCATCCAAATTCTGATATCCTCAAGACTTTGCGACATAGTTCAATTCAGGACTCCGCGATATACTTTGCAAGACTTTGCGGTACATGCTATTTTTGACTTCGCGACATACAAATAGACTGTACAAATTCGTAACTCCATATCGCAGTGTCTCTATCATATAAATACTCTTTTCTAACCGTTCACAACTTTTCATCTTGTCTATTGCTCTCAATTCTCAAACCTAAGCTTAAACTCTCTACTCTCTTCTTCACTCTCTCTTTTGAAATGGCACCCAAATCTCAAACATCTCCCTCTTCAAACCCTTTAACCATTCCCAAAGAAACAAATCTTCTCACCATTCCCTCTGAGGCTGAGGCTAACCCAAGGTACAAGTGTTTTGTACGGTTCTTGAACACTTCCTACCTACGCCAAGCCCTAACCCTGAACCCTACCTTGTATGTCGATGTGTTGGAAGGATTCTGGAGAACGGCGTTGGTTTCAACAATGGCTAGGGAAGATGGAACCTCATTCCAGGAGGTTAATTGTTCAATTGGAGGCAAACACTTCCAGTTTGGGGAAAAGGAAATCAATGAAGCTTTGGGGTTCAAGGTGGAGGGTCATGACCAAGAAGCTACTGATGCTCAAATTGTAGACTTCATGACCTTCATTCAGTATGCTGATGAGATAGATACTAGAAAGCTCAATAAGAAGTTTGTGAGGAGGGAGTGGTCATTTCTGTTTGACGCACTCCAGAAGGTGTTTCTATGCAGGAAGACAGGATGGGACCATATCAGTCACATTGCTGTGAAGCTAGCCTACTCCCTGGCCAACAACCAGGAGATCAATGTGGGAGCCATAATTCTCAAGGAATTGGCTCAGAGGCTAGGCAGGACCGTTCATGGTAGAGGTAATGATATCTTTTATCCTCGCTTTATTCAATGTATTTTAAATTACCTTGATGCAAATATATATGAACTTGAGGGTATAGATAACAATAAAATGGCTTATTCCAAGTCCATGTCCAAGATACTATTTGGGTCATTGGACACAAGGAATCATGTTGATTTGAGGCTAAGTGTGACCCAGCATATGCAGGACACATTTGAATCATATCAACTTGCTAAGCCAATATACCATGCTCTTTCCTGGACAGGGGAGGCTGAGACTGCAAGAGCTACACAGTCTAACCCCAGCCTTCCCATCCCATCCAGTAACCCAATTGCAAACACCACTATAGAAGCTAGGCAGCCAAGTGCATCAGTTTCTCAAAAGATTGATGTTACAAAAAAGAAGACTAAGAAGAGAGCCTTAAAAGTGATACAAGAATCTGTAGAGATAGAAAGTGAGACTCCTGAGTCACCTCTCACCAGACACGGTAAGAAATCCAAATCTAAACCTACCACTGGATCCTCCCAACAGGATTCAGATGTGGAAAAAGGGGTACACCTATTACTGTCAATGGCCTCCCAACAGGTTATTGGCATTGAAAAGAGTAGTCTCCCCACTACAACCTATATTGAGTCTGCACAGGATCAAGAACTCACTCTTGATCCTAGGAGAAATAAGGATGCTGACACATTGAGTGGAGAGCACGTCACACTTTAAACTCCTCCTATTTCTCAGGGGGAGTTGCCACAATCCAATCTACACCACACTTCTCTTCCAGAATCTACATCTAACATTTCTTCTCAACAGATTAGTCATTCACATGACTTTTCTGAAATTGATCAATCACAATCCAACACTGTGATTGAGCCAAACTCAAGTGACATGGTGCATGACACTGTGCTCACCACCCAGGAACCACATCTAGTTGGTCAGGGAATGCATGTTGGGGCATATCCTAATGACACCAACACAAACATGGAGGATTCACCAGTTTTAACTGGAGACTCTATGCCAGATTCTCCCATCCTTAGGGATGTGGAACTGTCTTCACAGACAAATAGGGCTGATGTTGTAACACATCCCATTTCAATGGAGACAACATCAGACTCTACAGCCATTCCAAGGCTGGAGGAGACTCAAAATCTCACATCTCATGAAGTGCCTAGCACTAGCTCTCACTTGGCTCAGGCCACTCTGTCAGAATGGCTGAAGCCTGTGCAACATGACAGGCCTTCAGGATCATCAACTGTGCCTTCCAAAATGACAGAAGAAGCTATTCAAGATCTCCATGTGGCACAGATTGATGAGTTCTCAAAAATAGCTCAACACCTTCTCACCTCAAACTTGCCAAATGCTGATTATGAGGCTATTCTTCTTTGCCACAAGGAGGATGTTGCAGCTCAGCAGGAGAAGATAGTGAATGCAGCTGAACCAGAGGGAAATGTGGATGCCTGGTTGGATGCTAAGAGGTCTATCAAACTCAAGGATGCCCTAGCTTTTCTGAGAGAAAATTACCTCACCTCTCTAGGCTCCAATGCAAAAGATCTCTCTCCTGCTGCAGTTTATGATGCTGTAAATGATGTCTACAAGAATCAATTGAAGGCTTTACACTATCTTGGGAAAGGGCTTCAATCAGAGATTCATTCAATCCAGGAGGAGACAGATAGATCCCTCACTCAGCTAAGAAACTCATATCTCTTTGATTTTCCCAAGGTGGATGGCATCCTCAAAGAAATCCAGAAAACCAATTCTAATGTCAACAGGATGGATCTCTCTCTAGCCATGGTCACGGACAACATCAAGAAACTGGCTACAACATTGGAAAATCAAGTCAAGGCCAACATCAACTCTAATGCAATGCTGAATGTTATTTGGAAGAATCAATATGGTGACAAATTGGTGGATGAGGTTCCTATGTCAAACATCTCCAAATTTGACTTTGCCAAGATCAAGGATCAATCTCTCAATTCTTTCAAGTCTCAACAGCTATTCTCCAAGGTGGATGGTCTAGAAAGAGAAGTGGCCTCTCTAAAAGATGAAAACAGGATACTTGCTAAATCCTTAAACCAGCTCAATGCCAAGCTGGATGACCAAGGCAACAACACCTCCAATATCCTGCTGGTGCAACAACAAATGCTGACTTCTATGATGAGACAAATGAACCTGCCTATCCCTGGGGAAGCTCAAGACATCTTGTCTGATTCCAAGCCTAAGGGGGAGAAACAAAAGGAGGTCATTCTGAAAAAGAAAGGGGGAGTACCTTCCAAGCAACAGAAGCTCAAGGGCAAAATTTCTGAAGAAACAATCAAACTAATAATCCTTCCCCCTGTAGAGGTCATAAGTGCAGAAGGCCAGAAGAGCACAATCTCAACCACCTACTATCCATCCACAATGCCTAAAGACATCTCAACTCCTCAACCTGCTCAACCTACTCCCAATGCTAAACCTGTCAAAGCTACAGTTATCACAGAGGCCAAGCTACAGGAAGTTGCCAATTCAAACATCTATCATGATGAGGCCTTCCTGGAGTTTCTGAAAGCCATCTACAGAAATGCTCAAGAAGATGCAAGGGTTTACAGACAGAAGCTCAAGGAAAGCATCAAGTACTTCACAGTTGCAGTAAAGAAAATCAAGGATGTCCATGTAAGAGAGATAATCATGGTGAGCAAGGACAATTGCTTGTGGCACCTAGCATTTCAAACTCTAGAGAAACTGAGATTTACTGAGCTGTCAATCATTCTGTATTTGATTGAAAAACATGGGATGAACAATGAAAGTCTTTATACTGACTTGAAGATGAACCAAAATCAAAGATTGCCTGAGGTTATATCCAAGCCAAGGACAATAATTTACCAAAGTCTATCTCAAGACAGCAATATTGACCAACTAGTAATTCCCTCAGACCTAACAATGAAGAACAATGCAAAGATCAACCAGGTGCTGTAAATGCTGAGAGCCAAGAGAGGAGTTAGGACAGCTGAGGAACTAGAAATGATTCACATTCTACAATCTTTTCTGATTCATGGAGTCATTCCTGAATCTGTCAAAGAAAAGAGCAAGAAGAAGGATGGTGAGGATGATGATGAGGAGAAAACCTACAGAAGGAGATCTCATTCAAGGAGTGATAAGGATGGACCAACTGACAGTAGCAGGAGCAAATCTTCAAAGAAGACAAAAGGTGTTGATGATGACAAGAGGGATTCTAAGGGGACAAAGGAAACAGTCAAGAGAACAAGAAGTGGAATTCAGCAAGTCAAGGACTTTGCTAGCAGTACTTTAACCACAACACAAGACTCCAAGTCTAGGGTGGGTACTGTTAGTAATGATCCTCCAAAATATTTATCCAAGACTTCTGAACCTGAATTGCCACAGAAGAAAGATGAAGCCATAAAAGAAATATCAAGAAAACACTTCCACAAGGTCACAACTAGTGGAGTGTTGCAGTGGACCAAGAGCAAAGGAATGAATCTACTTCCAAATGATGTGGCACTAAAGACAAAGTCACCTTGTTCCAGAAAGTTACCTCTTGTGAAGCATATGAAGATCAAGAGTGTACCAAGAAGAATAAGGATAACAAAGAAAACTGGAAAACTCACAAATGTTGTTGGCATCAATGTGTTTCCACTAGATGAGGACTATGATGAAGATGCCCTAGCATTTTTGAGGGCTCAAAGGATCTTTGAAGTCAAAGTGAAGCTAGACCATCTAGAGATCAAGTACACTGATGGAAGAGAAAGAATAATGAAGCAAGGGGGATGGCAACATTTTGACACCTATGAGCAAGAAAGAATCAATGCCTTGTTAAATTTTGAAGAAAAGGAAGAAAGGCTGTGGAAAATAGAGATTGCCAGATTCATGAAGATGCACTCTGACTATAAAGAAAATCTAAAGAAGCTGAATGAAGAAAAGAGGTGTCAGAAAGAAAAGGAGATGGCTGAGATGGAAGAAAGAGCAAAGGAGCTGAAGAAGAAAGGGCTGTGCAGGGTAAAGCAAAATCCTTATACTGTGGAGTACAAAAATCATTATGGAGGAAAAATCAAGATAAGGATGGAGTTCATATATTCATATGTGGAAAGTGCCCTTAGAACAGCAGCTAAAGATCTAAAAGACTCTCCTATCATTGAAGAACTGATTGCAAGAGATGAAATTCTAATGGCCATCTCTGAAATAAAGAAGAATGAAGAAATAAGGAAAAAGAAAGTCTATGATGATTTCTTAGAGAAACAATTGGAAACTGAAGCTATGTAGCTCAAGGAGAAATTCTGTAAGACCAAATTTCCAAGTTGTTATCAAATTCTGTTCTTAACTTTATCTTCTTTATACTTGTTCTTTTTATGTTAGTTAGGCTTGTTATCAGACATGAAATTGTGCCAAAGGGTCTTACTCACAATTTGGGGGAGATTGTTAGGCTCAAGACATGTCTGAATACCACTATTAACAAGCCTATACTATGTGACTATGTCACACTACATGACCTAGTGAATTCTATCACTGGGATATAGTATAGGTCTCTATATGTACTTGTCTTGTTCTCATGAACATTAGCTTGATCATGTATGCTCAGACTTATAATGAGCTTAGTAGGTTTCTTGCAATCTAGAATGTATATAGGCCATTAAATAATTGTCCTGGTAGAAGTTCAGAAATGTTCATGCAACAGGATAAAGATGAATAAGGCTCTGAAGACATAAGTTGCAGAAATTTGTCTAAGGCATTATATAGCAAAGTCAGAAGAAAGCTATGTCGTGAAGTCACTAATATCCATGTCGAGAAGTGCTATATCGCATAGTCAATATTGTACTATGTCGTGAAGTCCTCAAGACTCATGTCGTGAAGTGTTGAAGTCAGTAAAGTCAAAGATGCCTAGATCGTGAAGTCCTCAAATGGCTTATGTCGAATAGTCATTTAATGACCTATGTCGCATAGTCCTCAAATGGCTTATGTCGCATAGTTGTCAAATGGCCTATGTCGCATAGTCCTCAAATGACCTATGTCGCATAGTCCTCAAATGACCTATGTCGCATAGTCATCAAATGGCCTATGTCGCAAAGTCCTTAAAGGCCATATCGCGTAGTCTTTACAAGGGACATCGCGAAGTCAGGAATAAAGTGGAGTTCACGATATCAACACTTAGCCGTTTACAACAAGACAAATCAAGGTACAGAACCAAGAATCAAAAGAGACAAATACTGAAGCATTTGTTCTGGCAAGGTGGTCCAAAGAACAGATGGCAAATCTACAGCTAAACTTGGAGAGAAAGATAAGAGACAAGCAGCTACAGAAACGGGAAAGACTCTGAAAAGCAGGTGGTCCTTCCTGACACAGTGAACTTCTTATGGCAGGACAAGTTGGACTTTCAGAAGGGGTAGCTGTGTAATATTGTGTGTGCCTAGTTTGTATAGGTTAATATATATATTGTGCACACACCATTGTAAGCTGTAAGAGAGATACACAAGGTTTTATTTCTAGCACTCTTTTCTCTGTAAGCAAGCAAGACACAAACTGTTCTTGTTTAGAAGCCAGAAATTCATTTGTGAATTTTTGGAAAGATGTAGTATTTAATTTACTTAGAGCAAGTCCAACAGCTTACTTATATCATGTCTTAAGTTCAAATATAAGTAATCTAGCAAAAAATGGTGCTCCAACAATGTCCTAGTGGTTACCTAAATCACTAGGACATTCATCTCATTACCTATTAATAGGTAACCACTAGTCATTACCTATTTAATTTCTATGAATAAAAAATTCACTTCCCTCCTTTTTCTACATTTCTTTTCTCTCTCTTTCTTCCACTCTTTTTCTCTCTATTTTCAAATATATTATTATAATAATAATAGGGAATTGATATAAGTAATGTTGTTGGAGTTTCTACAAGAAATCAAGTCCCTAAATCACTAGGACACATTATTATATCATATTTATAAGTAATCAAATAGGATATTGTTGGACTTGCTCTTAATACAAAGTAGATTAAAGTGATTGTGTGTGTTGTTTACTTTCTGCATATAACATAGCATAATCATATACAGTTTATCTTGTGTTTCAAGAATCTAAAAATATATCAAACTATCCATTCACCCCCCCCCCTCTGTCTAGTTTCTAGTAGTATTCATTTCTAACAGTTTGGAGGCGGCGCCTCCGGCGTGAGAGTAAGTGATGGCTTTGGAAGGGAAGATAAGACTATAGAGATATCTAAATATGGAAGGTGTGTGTATAGATTGTGTAGAGAGAAAGAGAGTGTAACCCTAAACCTTTCCTTCTAGGGCTATTTATAGGCCCAGAAATAGGGTTCAGGGGTACCTGAAATCATGAGCGTCGGATTCTAGGTAGGTGGGACACCTGGATGATGTTGATGGGTCACATGTGTCCATGTGAGAATTGTGGTGACATGTGCCAGGCTCCTGCTGGCGTGTGGTTCAGATAGGACATAATTGCGTCAATTATTGGATATTCCCTATTGTGGCCAGGTGTGATTTCTGACATCGTCTTGTATTTTCCACGTCATAGTTGACGATCTTATCATTCGTCATTTGAGCTTATCCTCCCTTGAATATTTGTAGAACTTTGTTTGCTTAAGTCAAGATTTGGGGAGTGAGTCAGGGCTGCTTGGGAGTTAGGGTTCTGGTACCACCGAACATACTGCATCCCGGAGTCTGAATGAGTCCTGAGCCCGGACTCAGGCACTATATTTTGAAGTCAGGGCTCTTATAGCCTATCAGTTTCTTTCTGTAATAAAACTCAGGAGGAATCCAAACCATATGTTCATAGACAACCAAGGATGTTGTAGTGCCTCCTTTGCACAAAGACGCTTTAGGGGATTTATAATTTCGTGTTTCAGTGTCATAGTTGAATGGTTAAATTGCAGGCACTCGTCCCTCTCAAACAGATAACACAACACATATACTTAGTTATAATTAAAATACAATGTTTGAAATTTCAACTTTTTAGACTTGTGGGAAGTATCAAATTTCCTTGAAACTTGAAACTCAAAAATTCAAATAAATAATACGAAAATTCAAATTTAAAAAATTGAATAATTCGATTTAAAATTTTATTTATTTATTTAAAACTTGAATTAACCCAAATTATCCTAACTAGGGATGAAAATTCCTAATTTCAACCCAGTTAGGGATGAAAACCGTAATTCTACCTAATTGGAATTAAAATGTGGCGGAAAATCACAGCCCAAATAGCCTAATCGAAGAAGGAAAAAAAAATTGATACTACCGCAATGAACTATAACGACAACATTAAGGATAATCTGGTAATTTCAAGTCTCAGCCACTCCCACTACGTCATATAGCTATAACCGCTGTGAACTATAACTGTAGCTTTTAATTATGTCCATTTAATTTTGAGTTTAACGATTGTGATTTGGTGGCTTATTTTCCTTTGAACCAACCTTGGTTGTGAAGGGGTAGAGAACTCTCTTCAATAAAGTGCGAAAGAGAACCAATTATATAAGTATATGTCATGTATATTTTTATCTTATTTTTATTAAATATAATCATAAGTTTCAATTAGTAAATCAAGAAAAATTACACAATTTTGTAATATAAATAATTAAAAATAATCAATTTTTCAGACTCCCAGTTATTTGCTCAATGTGTCTAAACTTTTTTTAATAAAAATAATTGAAAATAAATGAAGTGTACGTCTAAAATTAGTAAAATTATATTTATCCAAAATAATTTTGCAGTATAATCAATTTGTGAAAAAAGTGAGATTTTATAGCATAAGTAGTGGTTCTCTGCTGGACTTTATATAAGATGGTTTCCCTTAAAACAATGATTATTAGATTATATAAAGGTAAAATAGAAATTTAGATCTAAAAAAATGTTTCCAAACTCTATGTTGTGATATTACATGTACAAATAAATAGATAATAGATAAGTGCATGCGTGAATTTTACTTGGATAAAATCACAAGATAATTATATTTTGCACCCTAAAACAATTGTTTTGAAACAATTTTGTAGTTAGAGAAATGCAAGTTACACTCCTTAACTTAAATTCGCGATTTCGATAAACACCCTTTGATGATTCTCCTTTATTATTCACTGTTTTCCATTAAATTAATGAGGGATAAAATTGAGATTTTAGTATTCAATTTATTGTATTTATAGTTATAATTCAAGATAAGTTAAAATATTTATATTAATGAACTTATGTTACATACAATATTTGTATTAAAATCAGATATTTCTATTAAAATATTAATAAAGTCAAAAAAAAATTAAAAAATATCCAGAAGCCAATTCCAAATTTAAATTAAATCATACAATCAGGAAAGTTGATTGTAGATTGACATTATAAAATTAGTTAAAATGATTGTATATTTAATAGTAGAATTTATATAAAAGTTAATATTAGTAAAATTATAAAATTTTGGAATTAACATTATTTAGTAAAACGAACCCTTTTTTTAATATGATTCGAAAATTTAAAAAAATAAGAGTTTATTTTTTTTATCTTATTTTTAATATTTTCTAGAAAATATGAAATTTTTATTAATTAAATTTTGTTTTCAAATTTCTGTTTTACCCCTTGCTATCTAATGGTAACGACATGTTTATAAAGGAAAAATGCCAAGGGCTACACATCAATACTATTATATAATAGACCAAACATTAAAAGTTTGGTTTTTCGGTATGTTACGTTGTGATTTTACTTAGTTACTCTTTCTTAAATTCGTGTTTTTACTTAATTAACTTTACTTATTTATAGAAATATATTATTAAATAATAATATTACCTATTTATAACCAATTACATTTTTCACCTAAAATACATTTTTTTTCTAACAAATTCCCCTACTTTTTCAAATATATCACGGACAATTAACCTTTTTAACTAAAACATGTTAGTTTTTCTATTTTTCCTTACTAAAACCACTCATTTTCCAAAAATATCACGGACATTTAGTTATTTTATTTTTAAACCTAATATTATAATTATTTTTTAAAAAGTTTATCTATTTTAACATTTCTACTTATTTTTCTTAACAAATATAATTATTAAAAATATTAAAATATAAATAATCAAATATATATTTACAACCAATTATCTTTTCAGCTAAAACACATTATAGATTTTTTCTAACAAAGTCCCTCATTTTCTAAATATATCATGGGAAATTGTCTTTTTCAATTTACTTTTTCTACTTTTTTCACTAAAATTCATTCTTTTTCTAAAAATATCACGGACAAACTCTTTACTTATTTATTTTCAAACGTATTTAAATAATTAAATTTTTTAAAACCTAATTTTCCAAAAATATCACGGACATTTACCTTTTTAAACTAAATATATGTTACATTTTTTATTTTTCCATACTAAAACCCCCCATTTTCCTAAAAATATAACGAGCAAACCCTTACTTATTTATTTTAAAATCTGTTTTAATGTTTTTAATTAATTAAAAGTGTTTAGCTATTTTAACCTGCCTACTTATTATTTTAACAAATACAATTAAAAAAAACTAATAATAAAATAACAATTAACAATTCGTGCATCGCACGAGTTTTAAGCTAGTATCTATACTATCAATACTATTATATAAAGGAGAAGACGGGGGCGGTGAGGTGGCGCTCTCAGATCGCTTCGTTCTATTTTTCTAATTTTCTCAATTTTTTGAATTAATAATACTAAATATTCGAAAAAATCTCAATTACCTTTTAAATATTTACTAATAGAGGAAACATATAATACTTTTGCATTTAAAATCCCTACTAATGGAGAAAGTAAATATACAATGGATCTTTACTAATGCAGGAAACTAAATATCACTAATGGAAGAAACTAAATATTCAATTATAATATTATTGTCTTCAAAATATCTAAATTAGAAAAAAAGTGTATTACCTTACATTATTGATAAAAATTGTATTTTAAGAAATTTATAGGGTATGTATTTCGAAAATATCATGTTAAGATTTATTCGGCTGAAGAATTTATTTAGTGTGTGCATTTTTAATAAAATTCAATAATTCGGTGCATCTATAACAAAAGTCATACAAGAATAAGAAACATTTGAGAAGAGGTCATTAATTTTTTTTTTTAAAGGAAGAGGTTGTTGTTGTTTTTGTTGTTATTTGTTTTGACAAAAAGAGATCATTATTAATAAAACATTCTCCCAGCAACAAAAAAGAATGTTTGTTTATATTTTTTTATTTTTTTCTTACTGGGAGTAGATTTGGAGGTAGTGAAGATTTTAATAGCTCTGGAGGTATAATTGTAGTTTTTGATTGAACGATCTAGAACTTTATATATATATATATATATAATTCAAAACAAAACTTAATTTTATATTAGAAATATTATTTTATTTAAAAACGTATTTTGTAGAATATTTTTTGAGAAAATTTAAAGATATTATTATAAAGCCGCTGCGAAGCGCAGCTTAGTAAACTAGTTATATTAAAGACGAAACATTGAAAGTTTTGTAGTCTGGTACTCAAAGTTTTTGTAGTCTGTTCACTCCATTCATAACCGTTAGATATTTCCAATCAAATCGATGAGAACCGTTAGATAAAATATTAAAATTATTATATAGAATATCTTTTCTATTTTTCCTAACTAAAAAATCTCATTTTCCAAAAATATTGCAGGCAGTTTCATTTAATAAAATAACATAATAAGGTTATAATTGCTAATAATTAACTCATTACCATTTTTAGCCAAAGTGTATATTCTTTTTTATGTTTTCTAACTAAAATTTTTACTTTTCTATTTTTCCTAAATAAAACCTCTAATTTTCCAAAAATATCACGAACAATTATATTTAATAAAATAAAATAATAATATTATAATTATTAATTACTAACTAATTAGTATTTTTTTCCAAAATGTATATTCTTTTTTATATTTTCTAACTAATATTTCTCCTAACTAAAATCTCAAAAATATCACAGGATATTCTATTTAGTAGCATAAAATACTAATATTATAAATCTATCTATCTATCTATCTATATTATATTATTAAAGATGAAACATTGAAAGTTTTGGTACCTATTTTTTTGTACCTGTTTTTTGGTACGGTACTTGCCTTATTTAATTGTTTAATTAGAAAAATTATTATAATCAGTTACCCCTTTCAGTTAAAATACAATATCATTTGTTTCTAAAAAAATCACGGGCAATTTCCTTTTCATCTAAAACATGTTATCTTTTCTATTTCCCTTACTAAAATCTCTCATTTCCCAAATATATCACGAGCAAACCCTTACTTATTTATTTTAAAACCTATTTCAATACTTTTAATTGGCAATTACATTTCCCCTCTTTTTCTAGAACAATCACGGGCAATTACCTTTTTCAGCTAAAACATGTTATATTTTCCTTACTAAAATCCCTCTTTTTCCAAATATATCACGGGAAAAACCTTACTTATTTACTTTAAAATCTATTTTAATAATTTTAATTGACAATTACTTTTTTCAACTAAAACATGTCACATTTTCTATTTTTTTTTACTAAAACCCCTCTTTTTTTCAAAAATATCACGGGCAAATCGTTACTTTTATATTTTAAAATTCAACGAAAACATGTTACTTTCTATTTTTCTTACTAAAATCTCTCTTTTTCCAAAATATCACTGGCAAACCATTACTTATTTATTTTAAAATCTATTTAATACTTTTAATTATTTAAAAATATTTAACACGCCTTTTTTTATAAATGCAATTAATAAAATATAAATAATAAATAATAAAATCAACAATTATTAAAAACAATCCATGCATTGCACGGGTTTTAAACTATATTATTAAAGAAGAAACATTAAAAGTTTGGTAGTCGGACGGACGGTTGGTACTTAGTGATTTTACTTAATTGCCATTACTTACTTTTTTTAAAAACTATCACTAAATAATAACATTATTTATAACTAATTACCTTTTCATCTAAAATACATTACTTTTTTTATTTTTTCTAAAAAAATTCTCTCTTTTTCTAAAAAAACAAAGGCGATTATCTTCTTTTATCAAAAACATGTTACTATTTCTATTTTTCCTTACTAAAATCCCTCATTTTCCAAAAATATCACGGGTAAACCTTACTTATTTATTTTAAAATCTATTTTAATACTTTTAATTATGAGCACTTTTTCAAAACATGTTTCTATTTCTATTTTTCCTTACTAAAACCCTCATTTTTCAAAAATATCCCGGACAAATCCTTACTTATTTATTTTGAAACCTATTTAAATATTTTTAATTACGGGCACTTACCTTTTCAGCTAAAACATGTTATTTTTTCTATTTTTCATTACTAAGACCCCTCCTTTCGAAAAATATAACGAGTAAACAGTTATTAATTTATTTTAAAATCTATTTTAATAATTTTAATTATTTAAAAAAGTTTAACACACCTACTTATTTTTTTTTAGCAAATTGAAATTAATAGAATGTTAAAATATAAATAATAATTATTAATAATAATCTGTGCATCGCACGGGTTTTAAGCTAGTATTATATAATAGACGAAACATTAAAAGTTTGGTTGATCGGTATGGTACGTTGTGATTTTACTTAATTGTCCTTAACTGTATTTTGTGTGTTTACTTAATTAACCTTACTTTATTTATAGAAATATATTATTAAATAATAACATTACCTATTTATAACCAATTACTTTTTTTCCCTAAAATACATTATTTTTTGTAACAAATTCCCTACTTTTTCAAACATAGCAATTACCTTTTTTAACTAAAACATGTTAGTTTTTCTATTTTTCCTTACTAAAACCCCTCATTTTCCAAAAATATCACGGACAAACCTTTAGTTATTTATTTTTAAATTTATAATATTATAATTATTTTTTAAAAGTTTACCTATTTTAACATGTCTACATATTTTTCTTAACAAATACAATCACTAAGAATATTAAAATATAAATAATCAAATACCTATTTATAACCAATTACTCTAAAACACATTATAGATTTTTTCTAACAAAGTCCATTCTTTTCTAAATATATCACGGGAAATTGTTTTTTTTCAATTTACTTTTTCTATTTTTCTCACTAAAATTCATTTTTTCCCAAAAATATCATAGAAAACCCTTTATTTATTTATTTTAAAACGAATTTAAATACTTTTAATTATTAAATTTTAAAACCTCATTTTCCAAAAATATCACGGGCATTTACTTTTTTTAACTAAATATATGTTACATTTTTTATTTTTTCTTACTAAAACCCCTCATTTTCCAAAAATATAACGGGCAAACCCTTACTTATTTATTTTAAAATCCATTTTAATGTTTTTAATTAATTAAAAGTATTTTGCTATTTTAACATGCCTACTTATTTTTTTAACAAATATAATTAATAAAATATTAAAAATATAGTAATAAAATAACAATTAGCAATCCATGGGTATGGGTTTTAAGCTAGTTACATTAAAATTTGAAAGTTAAGGATAGCAAACTGTTTACCTCAAAGTTTCTGATACAAAATTGATTTTGAATATTTATTTTAGGGTGCAAAATGCAATTATCTTTGAAATCATTATACTACGGTTTACATTCACATAACATGATAAAAAAATTTGGCAGACTATCTCATCTTGTCCTAGTTCTACTCAATGGTTGCATAACACGAAGTTATTGAAGACCTCCGTAGAATATCTAGCTGAATTTATACCGTCTCCGGGTAACAATTCATTTAATCCTAATTGACGCACCTACACCATGTTTGCACAACAACAAAGGTTCACATGAGAACTCTATATTACACATATTGCGATGAAAATCCAATATCATCTTCTGGGAAAAAGTCTGAATCGAGTGGAGGACCCTTCCGAAGCTTTTCTTGAAGTTCCAACTGCTTAGGAAGAACAAGTTCTATTCCTTCACCCGACAGGGAAAAATATCTTTCCAGGACCACCTGAGAAGGAAAGAAAGTGGTACAAGGAATTAACAATTTTAAATTTCATCTGGAAGTTGGTAACTTTGGTTTGATAGCAATTTTATAGGACTGCTATCAGTGTGTTGAGTGAGAAACATTGAGCAAATAACTTTTAGACATATAATTCAAACTAGGACTCTGAATGCCTACCATGGCTGCATAAGCATCAATACCATCCTGGCGTGCAGTCTTGCTCAGGCCACTGAAATGATTTGTAATGCATCAATACAAACACATGTTTCTAAACTCTCGTCATAGACAAAAGAAGTATGTGAATGTAGTATCTAGAAACAAATTGTGATTATTATGCTACAAAGAGAAAGAGAGCCCCCTTGAACCCCCTCAAACCCCCCCCCCCCCCCCCCCCGACTTTTCCTTCGGATCCTGAATCCTTTTGTCACTTAATGTCAAGTTAAAGTTCAATGCACTGAATTAGGAATAGATTGAGTTAGATGTTCTATTGTGAAAATAGGACCGACATTTTTCTCAAATTTACAGGTTTAAGATTTAGATGAGCGAATTTTACTCCTGACTGGAACTAAGACGCCATTTTCTTCCCAGTGTCAAGCTTAATATCTTCAATTCCAACCATTCTCCTTGATTTGGTGGAGGTAGTTTGGAACATAAATATTCATAAAATCGTTAACATTTCAAATTCAGGAATTAAACATATATAGCAGCCCAAAACAAAACAAAGCAGATTTAAGAGTGAAAAATGGTTACATATCGATCATAAGGTCCATAGCATCAGCTGATGTCCCATTTTCATCCTGCAGGTAGACCCTCCATCCCCTGTAAGTTGAAATGGTCAGTAACAAATATACTAAGGCTTAAAGATTTCTTTAAGGGCTTGTAAGAGTAACTGAGAAAGCTAAGCATAAGTAAAGGATGTTCCACATAAACAAATTATTTGCAATTAAGTATAATAACTAAGGAGCATAAAAAGTATGTGGACTGAATAAGAATCAGAACTCAGAAGCAACATAGTGGGTGCTGCTTGTTCATTTTCTGTAGCATTCTGGAAATATAAAATTATAAGTAAAGTGATCCTAGACCCAATAAGGCCTTTTATAATGTTAATGATGTTGAAACACTTGCCATGATTCAACAAGTGCTTATATATGCGCATACATCTATTTACAATTGTCCTAACAAGTTCATGTACTATATTTTTCATTTTAATCTGTGGCATATAGAGATACATAACGAATTTTTAAGCATAAGCTATATGAACTGGAAAAACTTATAAATGACAGCCTCAAGTTTGCTGGTTCCAGTTCTCATTTGTTAAGCCCAATCTCTTCTTCAAAATATAAAAAGAATAGAAGGGTTAGGAGCCAAGCTAGAGAAATATGATTTTAGATATGAATAACTCAAACCAAACTAAACCAACAAGGTTTGCTACAGCAAGAAAGCCGGATACTCGTGATTTCACATACATGCACAGTCACAATCTAATAGATGTAGTGAAAAGTGGTGCAGTGTAAAGTATTAGAAGATATGTTTCTGTTCATGATGCATGAACTATTTGGAGGACTTTTCTCCATATATTAAATACTTCAAAATTAATGTTACGATTGTGATTGTAGGATAGATATTATCATATACTCTATAAAGAAATCAAATGGAAGTTCAAGAATCCAAAACCTCAGCGGTAAAAGATCAAGGAACTTGAACTACACATTCAGAAATGTTCAAATATTGTAATGTCATCTTATCCTTATTATAATCATGCTTTTAGGATGCACTCAGTAGTCCATATGCACAACCAATAACACAAGAAAACCATATCGAAAATAATAATTCACCTCTCAGCAGCACGAACTGCAAACCTTCCAGCTATACTTCGAACTATATTGGACTGTGTGGTCTCCTTTCCATCAGAAGATATTGGAAGCCCAATTATAAACTCATCCACCTCCTTTAAATATATTAGATAAAAAAACCCCATTATGCATTATCCATTATAGCTAATTTCTCACTCTTTCGACAAATAAATCAAAAGAATCTCCAAAAACAAAACATCCCCAGATAACAAAAACTATAAAAATACAAACGTTTTAAATTTTAATATTCATGTATTAGTATTAAAAACTAACTTAAGTAAGTACGTACTTACGATAATCATGCTCCTTTAACGTACTTACGATAATCATGCTCCTTTAAGCACGTACTCGGGGAACTATATTGTGTTTTAATGGCATTTGTGTTATTATTTGATCAGTGCAATTATAAAAGTACCCTTCGTGTATTAATATACACTTGTCAATTTTTAATTTGTGAGCGCATATGCATGTACGTGGAATCCCATATTTTTATTAGGAATGTTACGTAAAGGATGAATTTGGAAGATGTTTTGAAAAAATTTGTCGGGAATTCTAGCATTTTTCTAATATTAAAAACTAACTTAAATGAGTACGTACTTACGAGAATCATGTTCAATAAACATAGTACCTCTTTTTCTGCAATATCAAGAAGTTGAAGCTCAAGTTTCTGACCCCTTAACTCAAGAACCTAAAAAAATGAGCTCCACAAGAAAACCCCATTACATATAAATACAAACAAACGAATATAAGCAAGAAAATGTAAATGTAATTTCATCAAACACCTTGAGGGGGCGAATAGAGAAGCCTTTACTGAGAGCAAGACCAGTGCGAGACATTCCCAAATCTACCCCTAGACTGAAACCACCTCTCCAACTAGGATTGCTTTTTCTAAGAAGGGCATTTGGGGGAAGTTCTTGCAAGCTCAAGTTGTTTATTTTGCGGGCATTGCAAGGTGAAGTATAGGTGTGTTTTGAAGAACAGAGGAAGTGCAGGGGACTTGTAGATGCTGCTATTACATTCATTTTGTGTAGTCTCAAAGATGTTTTCGACTAGTTATATGCCTCTAGAGCAGTGTTATAAAAATCGTCCGATTTTTAAAAAATCGGCGATCGGTGATTTATCATTTAAAAATATTTGATTGATTCGATTTTTGAAATCCGATATATCGTTATAAATTATTTCTAAATGGTTTATTATATTCTATATAAGGCTAATATATTAAATATATTTAAAATATTAAAATTTATCCGATTTTTGTTCCGATTTATCAATCCGATAAATCCCCGATTTGCCGATAAATCGCTATACGGTACCTCAACCGATTTGTTCCGATTTCCGAAATCTACAACCATGCTCTAGAGTTACAAAATTGGTTTATAACATCAAATTTAGATTAATATTCAAACTTTAAGAATGTAATTGAATAAATTAATTTTCAATTAGATTTTGAAGTAATAAGGGTTTATTTTTTGAATATGGATTCGATTCTCATTCATTCCGGGATATTTGAGAACAAGTACTCACATTTATAAAATATACAAGTCTAAATATTTAAAAAAGTAAGTTGATTTTTGATTTGTACAACACCGTTTGTTAGAAAAAAACGGGAAACAGACTTAATTGTTACGAACATGAAACAATAATAATCAAAAAAATCCAGAACTAATCGGGATGTTTAATCACATCATCAATTAGAATTAGTTGGGTGAGCTCCCAAAATACCCATCAAATCAGTTTTTTTGCCCAAAATACCCATCAGCGGAATGTTCCGTCCAAAATACCCGTTGAATACGCATTATAGACATGCGCAGACTATTTTTACAAAGGATGCGCATCTCTGACATGCATATTCTTTGTAAATGCTTTACGGGATACGCATGTCAAACATGCGTATTCACTTTTTGAAAAAACAAAGAATACGCATGTCGCACATGCGCATCCTTTGTAAAAATCGAATACGCATGTCTGATGTGCGTATTCGGCGGGTATTTTGGGCGGAACAGTGCGCTGGTGGGTATTTTGGGCAGTCCACCCCGTTTTGATAGGTATTTTGGGCATTTTCTCGAATTAGTTTAACATATTATTCTTTAATATGTATAATATTAATTTATAAATTATAGACTTTAGTAACTAAAAAATATTTGTTAAAAAAATTAAAGGAAGAGAATAGAAAGCTGCAAGTTTTTTATATTGACATATTCAAAATATTAGAAGAAGATACTTAGCAAAAGAATAGTAAAAGCAAATTTTGCATTAATAACAAATAATTGAGTTGATGAGAGCGCTTGTTATTAATTAAAGCATTTAAAGTTCAATTTTTGAAGAAGTGGATAATTTTTCCGGCATTTCAAGTTGAAGGGCCACCAGTTTAGTATTGTCGCTTAGTGAGTCTGAGTTATATGTCACATGTTGAGATTGAGACGGTCTGACGTGATAACCATTAAATAACCATTAAGGTGTCCAGAAAACACATCTTTTAACAGATATGAATTACACTATTGGAAAAAAAATCATATTTTATTATATATAACTAGGTTATTTATCCGTGCTTCACGCGGCTTGTAAAATTTTGTTTTTAAATATTAAAATAGAAAAATAATTTTTTATTATTTTAAAAATATTAATAGCCATTTTAAGAATTTTTTTAAAAATTGATTCAAAACATTTACATGAATTGTTCGTTGAAAGAGTACTCTCATTTTATATCTTAAATTTTAATAATTATTTAAATAAAATTAAAGTAACGTCTTTTAAAGCCAACACCCCTCACACAATATAAACACTCGTTGATAGTTTAAATTTTATTAAGTTAGAATATTAATTTATTCAGTCACAATATAAAAGAACAAAATGTGTAAAATTTTCGTATCAATTTAATCAGTCTGAAAAAGGAGGGGTGGTTTGATTTAGTTTAATCATGTTGGTCACATCGCATGTATAATTTATTTATGTATAAAAGAAAAAAATTGACGATTTAACTTTTGTACTTTTGCTAGATATAACTGAAAAGTATATATTTTCGTAACTTATTCTGATTGACCGTGTTCATGCGTAAAAACAAAAATCTGTTGATATTATATACAGTGATCTTAAATGAGGAATAAAAACAATGCAATATAATTAGTTCTAATCGTCATTTTACCTAAAACTAATCTTATTTTCCTGAAAATTATAATATTATACACAAAAATTGTAACGATAATGTTCAAATAAAATTTTCTAAACTTTAATACAAATAGAATAAAGTAAATATAATATATATTTAATAGGTGTAATTAATGACCAATTAATATACTATTAAGTATTAAATGCAAGAAAAACTTTTAAGAAAAAAAATCAAAAAAAGGAAATATCAAGAAAATGACCTTTAAAGCATTTGGAGGCCTATACACTCTCTCTTGGCATCTATCTATTATATACAGGGAAAATAAATTCTTTCGTCCTTAAACTATATGCCGTTTTTGGTTTAGGTCCTTGAACTATACGAAAAAATATTACGGTACCTAAACTTTCAAATTTTCTGATTCTCGTCCTTCCGTCCAAAAACGCTAACGTGGCAATTATGTGAAAATCGAAAAATTTTGGAATGGCGTGAAATTTTGATATGTTAATTTACTACTGCTTACAAGAATCCGTGTGGTGAAAATTTTCAATTTCGAGTTCACTGACGTATAGAAATCTGCACTTTAATTTCAAGAACACGAATTTTTTTTACTAAAATCTGCAGATTTTCATATGTTAGTGAACTCGAAATTGAAAACTTTCACCACCGATGTTCTTTTAATCATTCGTAGATTAACATGCCAAATTTTCACTCAATTCCAAGAATTTTCGATTTTCACGTAATTGCCACGTCAGCGTTTTTGGACGGAATGACGAGTATCAGAAAATTTAAAAGTTTAGGTACCGTAATATTTTTTTGTATAGTTCAAGGACCTAAACCAAAAACAGCATATAGTTTAAGGACGAAAGAATTTATTTTCCCTTATATATATAATAGAGCAACTAGAATAGAGCAACTAGGGGGTTCAATGAGCTAATTAATTCAAGTTAAATTACCAAAATATCCTTCCAAATTATATTTTAATTATATATGTATTAATTAATTCAAGTTAAATTACCAAAATACCCTTCCAAATTATATTTTAATTATACATGTATTAATTACTATTAATATTCATTTACTTTAATATGCGTACATTAATTGTGTCCAACTCGTTATTGCATGTCATTGATATTTATTATTACTTCAATATTTAATATTAACAATTTATGATTATATATTATTTTTTTATGAAATATAATATTAAAACTTTTAAACATTAAATAAATTGTGACAATGATGATTGATAATTGTTAATTGAAGGAGATTACCAACTAATTTAGAACTTCATTCACTATTGTGAAGTGATGCATATTAAATTTTATTTTGCTAAATTGAAAAAATAAACTATTGACCTTATTGCATATTTCGTATTCAGGTTCGCTATTTGGTTTATTACATTTATTTGCTTATATAGTAGACGATTTAGGGAGATCAAAAGTAATCATAGACCAAATAAATGATGATAAAAAATAATAGATATGGCGAGTGGACAATGAATATCAATCAAATAAGAAATTTGGATATGGAAGATGTAATAATAAGACCAATAGGTTTGTTTTTCGAAGTTAGCAAAATATGATTTGATCTGCATATCAAATCTTATTTTGATAAATTGAAAAAACAAACTATTGACCGTATTGCATATTTCGTATCCAGGTTCGCTATTTGGTTCATTACATTTATTTGCTTATATAGTAGACGGTTGAAGGAGATCAAAAGTAATTATAGACCAAATAAATGATGATAAAAAATAATGGATATGGTAAGTGGACAATGAATATCAACCAAAAAAGGAATTTGGATACAGAAGATGTAATAATAAGGTCAATAGATTTGTTTTTCAAAGTTAGCAAAATATGATTTGATTTGCGTCACTTTGCAATAGCCAAAGAGAATATTTTGTATCATATCAAATAATGTTTTTTTTTTACAAATTTAGTAATATCTTAAACAATAAGCTATATATCAAACAAGTGTTATACAAATATTGTACGAAATAGTTTTACAGACTACTTCAAACATGTTAAATACTATTTTGTTTTTATAAAATTACACGACGGTTGCAAAATAAGTCACACTCATTTAAAAAATTTCAAATCTCCCGTAACTAAAAGACTGCAAGCACTTCAAAATTACAGGTCTTACTTATATTGTACGTCGTTATTATATATGATCCTTTTCAATGAAAAAAGATTTTATTCGCAACAGAACCTATAATACATTTCACATGTCTGCATATATTTACATGATTAAATATATATGACCTTTTCTATCAAAAACTGATCCCACTTGCAACAAAATATATATTATATTTAATAAATCGGCTTATCATTTTATAACATAAGAATGTAGAACATACCCGTGACTCGCATGGGTTATAAAGCTAGCTATATATAGATATAGCTAATTATAACTTTATATTATTATAGACAAACATTTTATATAACATGATTGGAGACACCTTAGGGGGTATTTGGTTCGAGCTCAAGAAATGGAATTGAGACAAAAAAGAAAATGGAAAAAAATGATACTAAAATTGTTTTAGGTGTTTTAATTTTATCCCGGAACGGAATCAAAAATTATATGATTACCTTTATATTTGTTCTTTTTTTAATATTATATAATTTTAAAAGAGGTAAATATATTTTTATTTGTAATAATATAGTTTATTTACATTTTAATATATTAATATAATTTATCATTTAATAACATCATTAACACTGTGTTAGTTGAACGTACTATATCCAAAACCTAAATAGAGCAGTTATTATGAGTTGATTTTACTACATTGATTCAATTCAACTAGCCGTGGTCTGAAAACCTCCCAACAAACCTCTGCCGCCTCACAAATTCATCGATTACATCTCGCAAATTAGGTCATCTCGCAAATTCTCGTCACTGATCTCTTTTGTCTTTTTATTTCTGTCCTGCTAAATTATATGCGTATCCTGTGTGTGTATGTGTTGTTCTAGTGTGTGTTAATTAGCCTATACGTGTGTGTCTTTTTTGGAATTTGTATTGGGCATACTCTCTGTTTTACTGTTTCTGTGAGTTTTTTTTTTTTTGGGAATTTTTCAGATAAAATGTGGCAGAAAAATAATTAGGTTTGGGTTTTTTTAAAAATCTACAACTTGTTACGAAAAAATAATTAGGTTTGGATTTTTAAAAAATGTACAACTTATTACGAAAAAATAATTAGATTTGGATTTTTTAAAAATGTACAACTTATTACGAAAAAATAATTAGGTTTGGATTTTTAGAAGTGCTATTGAAGTGTTACACTTGGATATAGCTTACTTTGGTAGCACATCGAAAAGCACTTTCTAAGTAATGTACTTAGATAGCCTAGAAAATCACTACGAAAGCTAACTGAACTTACATAATGCAAGCTAAAAAACGAGCGCTTTGCAAGTTAAACTCTGTAGTAGTGAAATATACACACATTTCAGCAGCTGATTATCAATTCTATTCTTAGGTGTTACGCGGACATAATCACATGCTTGACGGCTCCTTAATTTTGAAGTCCATGTGAGTTTGTCATCATTACAGGTTTTAATTTTGAAACACGCTTTACTAGTTTCATCGGTTCCTTTTAAATATTTTGATCTTGCCTGCTATCACACAAAAGGAGTGCTATCTGTAATTTAGGCTTACTTTTAAATCCATAACCTAGTGTTTCTTTTCTTACATCTGTTTCTTCTAGTAAGTTTGGCACAGTAGCATTAGCACGGCGGTCATTTAGTTCACATTTCAATTCGAAATTACGGTGCTCATCAAGGCATATTCATATGGAGGATAAGTGCCGAAACGGCTCAAGAGGTGCCTTGGTTGTTTTGGAAGGTTTGGATCGGTGTGGTAAGACTTCACAGTCCACCCGACTTATCAAGAAATTGGATGAGTTAGGGTACCCGGCTGAATTGTTCAGGTTTCCTGATAGAAATACTGTTATTGGCATGATGATCTCATCGTATCTCAACAGTAATTCTCAGTTGGATGATCATACAGTTCATTTACTTTTTAGTGCAAACCGCTGGGAGAAGAGGTGTGTTCCTGTATTATGTTTCATATAATTTTCGATCTTTTATATATTGTCCTTGTCGACTGAAATCACATGTTAGTGCCATGTTTATTGTCGATTACATTATTAACTGGAAATTGGTAGGTTGGTTTGATGTGTTTTAAATAATTTATGATTGAGATTTATGTAAGATTGTTCCCAACTGAATAGTGCTTGCTAAACTCACATTGTTTGATGCTCAAGTTTTTAGTTCATTAAGATTTCCCGGGTCTATCCAATTAAGACATATATCGCTATTAATATAGAAAAACAGAACAAATGTATCATTACTGTATTCAGAAAAATTCATCTAGTTAAAATTAGTTGTCTAATTTGTTCACTGACTGTTAATTTTGACTGATCATTTTGGCCTGGCTTGTGTGATATTCCTAAACATTTACTACAAAACTCATGTAGCTTAAGCATTAAAATATTAATCGTGTTACCTTCCATTTGGATTTTCACATTTCAAGTTTTGGATAGTTGATGATTTAATAAAGCAGAAATTAGTTTGAGCTCTTAGTTGTGGAGGCCAGAAGAGTACTATATTATGGACAAATTTTGCAGATCACTTATGGAATCTAAGTTGCAGAGTGGAATAACTCTTATTGTTGATCGCTATGCGTATTCAGGGGTGGCATTTTCAGCAGCCAAAGGACTTGATATTGAATGGTGCAAGGTGAAAAGCCTTTCTGTATTTTTTTCAGTATGAGGTTCATTTTTTTGTTGTGTATGACAAAACACTGACGTCTTTGTGCAGGCTCCAGACATGGGGTTGTTGGCTCCTGATTTGGTGTTGTACCTTGACATATCTCCAGAGGTACTACTGTAATGTCTATACCTGAATCGGGAAAATTCAGGATGTGATTTTTTGTATAACTGCTGCTTTGCTAGTTTTTCCGATGCACTTACAAGTTATTTTTTGATTAGTATAAGTTATGAGTACACAAGTGCATATAATACAGGCTTGCATAGTAGTCATATGGTCCAATAGGGCTTTGCTTAGTTATAAACCTGTCTGGCATGAGGAAAAGAAGAAGATATAATAACATTCTCTAAAAATAAGCAATCAATTGTCAGAGCTGTGATTTGCAGAAATTATAGACTGATTAAAATTTATGTAACATGTTTTTTCTAGGACGAGATTGTTGGCACAACAACATTTAGAATTCTAGTATATTCTAGTTTAATAGCCTGCTCTTGTGCGTCTCCTTGCTCTCATTATGTAGTTCAACCGGTTTCACTGTTTGTCTAACTGGTAAAAGCTAATTGTAATCATCAGAAAGCTTCTGAAAGAGGAGGCTACGGTGGTGAGAGATACGAGCAACTTGAGTTTCAAAAGAAAGTTGCCCAGGCGTACCAGGTTCTTCGTGATGCCTCGTGGAAGGTAATTAGTTCTAGGGATTAGCTGCTCTGATTCTTATATCTACAGTATCATGTCTTAAATTTTCCTGTTATATGAGACTGTATTTTATTGTTAAACGCAGACTTTTTTTCTCTTTTCTTTTTGTAGTATGCACTAGATGTTCTAATCATTTAGGAGAAGTAAGATCATTTGCTTTCTAATTGGAATGTATAATCATGGGCAGCATCTCAGTTAAATTTTGGTGGTTGGCTGTTGGCATATGACATCCGAAGTAGAAGCCCTTTCTTTAATTATGCACTGACCTCATGTTAATTACTGCAGATTATTGATGCTAGCCTTTCCGTAGAAGATGTTGAGGAGCAGATGAGCGGCAGTGTATTAGATTGTGCGAAGACATGCAGAAATGGAATATCTCTCTCCCAACTCTGGTTAAAGTAATTCTTTATCTATACTTTTCGAGAGTGCGAGTTGTATTACTGAATGTTTTTGGTTTGATATCATATCCTATTAGTTGGCTACTCTTGTTTCTGCATCGACAACATTCTTCTCTTTATCGAATTATCGTTCAGCTCTGCTGAATTATCGTTCCAATGTATTATGTTTTGTGATTTTGTATAGACTTTATATTTACAATTATGATCTATAACTGGACCATTTATGAACTTTTTTTGTTTAAATATGCTGGAAGCCTGATTCAGGTACTGGGTAGAGCTATGAAATATGAATAATGTCAGTACACTCCGTGATGTACGGTGTCGTATTTTTCCATATAAATTTGAACCTACCTAAATTTTTGTATATTTTATCTCCGCTGAACTGAATAGTTAATAAAAATTGGGCAAACAAAATATCATTTTTTTCAATAATTTTCGTACCTTTGAATATGTTTTGAATCATTGTACCTTCAAATTATAAGAAAGAAATATATATATATATATATTTTAAAATCTATTTTCTTTTGATAAATTGAAGCCTAAATTTGGAATTCCACAGCCCATGAAACATAAACTGTGTTTCAACATGTTATTAGAAAAATTTTAAAATGAAAAATGCTAAAAATCCCAAATTTTGTCCCGAAAACTGACATTTCACACTTTTAATTGATAACTTACTTAATATTAATATGAGATCTCGTGCGCATACATATGCGCCCCAATTGAAAAATTTCACTTATCGTTCGGTAAAGTTTTTGGGGAAATTTTTAGGATAACTAAAATTGTCGTTTTAAAATATGAGAAACAATCCATTTCAAACCTTAACGAAAAGTCTTGAGAAAGCAAAACCCTAAATTGACGGACAAAATCAATTACAGACAATGATCCGGGTATAAGAGTAAGATATTCTTGTGGTTAGTGGGAAATTACATTTTATATCGGTCCAAAATCTAGAATTTCCTTACACTCAAAGAATCCATAGAAGATTCCAAGGAATCATTCCTATGCTCATTTACAGACATTTTTTTACACTCATGCCTCACGCCACTTGTACTCTCGACTAACATCGACCATCAAGAAGTCGCCTAATGTTAACTTTTAACAAATTTTGAAATGAGTAAGAATCGAATTCTCAATTTCGGAATAAGTGAAAATCAAACAAGAGATCAAAAGATAATAAGAAATAAGCAGATATCTTATCGTGTTTATCTGTAAATTATTTTAGTCTAAAAAGTAAGTAAAATTGGGATGACCGTCCTATCTATCACAATTTTAAGATAAATGATCCCAAATATCATAATTGGAAAAAATTGTCTCAAATATCACTTTAAAACGCTACTTATTGTAGTGTTTTCATTTTTTTCCTTAAAAACGCTAGTTCGTCTAACGTTTGAATCTTGCAAATTTAAAAAAAAAAAATCGGGTAACACCATTTAAAGTAGCGTTTTGACCAGAAAACACCATTTAAAGTAACGTTTTGACTTGAAAACACAACTTAAAGTAACGTTTTGGCTTGAAAACACAACTTAAAATAGTGTTTTGATTACGAAAACACCACTTTAACTTGCGTTTTCAGTGTTTTTTTTTTAAAAACTTGTTAAAACGCTAGACGATTCTACGTTTTGGTTAACACCGGTTAAAATGGTATTTTAGAGTGATATTTGAGATCATTTTTTCAAATTTTGATATTTTGAACTATTTTTCTCTAAATTGTGATATTGGGGTCTTTTCTCGTAAAATTGCTACTTAGTCAATACTCATAGGTCACGAGACATGACTATGGACTTCCCATGCTTGCTATTGTAAATGGATAATCGAATATGCTGAGAATTATTTTACTTCCAGTGACTCTTTCATTAACTTTCATAACTGCCACTCCATCACGCCAGGCATATGCTTTCTAAATATTCCAACTTGTATATATAAAATCTACCAACTCTTCATCTTTCATTTCAAGAAACTGAGATACAATGAAGTTCGGGAAGAGGTTGAAGCAACAAATTCGAGAAACGTTCCCGGATTGGCGTGACAAGTTTTTATCGTACAAGAATTTAAAACAAATAATTCCGTCGAGTTTGCCTTCGTTGTCCGATGGATCGATCGAATGTGGGAAATCAGAGGAAGAGTTTGTGTGCCTGTTGAAATGTGAGATCGAGAAGTTTAATGCATTTTTCATGGAACAAGAAGAAGATTTTATAATCCGCAACAAGGTAACATTTTACTACCATGGTCTTAAAAAAATTTATGCAGTGTTAATTCTTTTTGTGTAAATACATGTATAGGTCGAGACAATGACGGAACCAGGATTTTGTTATAGCCGGGGCTAAAACATTATAAATCAATATTTGAAAAAAAAAATTATGCCAAAATTTTCGATCCAGCCGGGGCTGAAGCATGAGTTAGCTTCTACCTAGTTCCGCTCCTGGGTTGAGATACTTTAGTCTACGAATAGAATGTTAAAGCTAAATTAGTTTGTATTTGAACGAGAACGTATTTACGCAAAATGGTGCAGGAGCTGCAGCAGAGACTGAGCAAGATGATTGAAAAATGGGGGCCAATAGGAGATCAAGAATCTGAGACAGATTATAAAGATGAAATGGCAAGGATCAGAAAAGATATAGTTGATTTTCATGGAGAAATGGTGCTTCTGATGAACTATAGTAATATTAATTACACAGGTATTCATCATTTTAACCTATAATATTATACAAAGCATCAAGTGATTTAGTAGCTAATTAAGTTTTTTTTTTGTTGCTAAATTTAAAGCCTACTAATTTGACATTTGGCCCCTGTGGAAAGAACATAGAGTAGTTCTGCATTCCTTTCTTATTACAGTGTAGCTGTGAGTTCCGAATCATCAGTCAGACAATCTCGACATATTTTTAATGAATTTTTTTTAAAGAAATATGCACTATGATAGGATTGATTCTTGTAAGATATTAGGTCATTCGACTAAGTATATTTTTCTGACATTTAAAGGTAAAGAAAATGTAGCTTAAAGAAAATTCTCGACTGAATTTTGATTTAGCGGATTTCTTGATCCTCTTTTCCAGATTGATTTTTTATGAATTGACAACCAGTGTTTGTAGTTTTCCCGATCCATACAATCAGAGAGTACTCTATGAATTGTACTTAAATGAACTTTACATGCATTGACACTCTGTGCACACACACACATATGGAAGATAGTAATTTCAGGGTTTATATAGGTTTGGCCAAGATATTAAAGAAGTATGACAAAAGAACCGGAGGGCTGCTGCGTTTGCCATTTATTCAGATGATTTTAGAGCAGCCGTTCTTCATAACTGATCCCATTTCCAAGCTCATCAAAGAATGTGAAAGTAGTATCGATGCAATGTTCCCTGTTGCGGCCTCAAAAAAGAAACGAAAGAGAGGAGAAGAAGAAGAAGCAATTGTTGTAACCGGAGGAGTAGTATTTAGAAATACAGTTGCAGCTCTTCAAACAATGCAAGAACTTAGAAAAGGAAGCTCTACTTATGGTCATTTTTCTCTACCTCCTCTGAAACTTCCGGACTCGGACTTCTTCTCATCATTTCAGCTGCATTCTCCCATAGCCATTATCTAGAAGAATATGAAAAGTTGTAGTTATAGGAATATGAAAATTGCTACAAGATGAAGAGGTTTAAATGTTCTTGTTTATATTGCAAAAACTCCTAACTAGGAGATGTTAAATTTTCAATTTGGAAAGAGACATCTGTTGAGCAAATTGTGTGGTTTCCGGTTAAAAAATCTCCAGACTTCAATGTATGAAAATTAAAAACGTATTGTTATTCTGCAGTTTAATATTTATAATTTTGATTTCTTTTACTAGACATGGTTGAAAGAACCGGAATGGTATTAAATATGATGTTTTATATTTCAGAAGAGAAGTTCGATGTTACATCATACACAGATGACTCAGATACGGCTGACATGACAACTTATTAGTTTGTTACATAAAGTTAGTTAGAGAATCTCTCTGTATATAAGTCCTCAGTCTCACTCTCTGTGCTTAAGCTAGTATATTCATTCAGTTACAACAATATGTAAATACAACTTCTTAATAGTTTTTTGTTTCTTAATAGAGATATGTGTGCTTGCTCACTGCAGTTCATCTCATTAATCTTCTTCCTGTCCAAACTCTGAATTTTAGGAGTCCGTATGAATTGTTATACAAGAAACCTCCTACTCTTCAGTCTCTTAAAGTGTTTGGTTGTTTATGTTACATTGTTGATGTTACCTGTCCAGCTGACAAACTAAATCCTAGAGGTTTGAGATGTGTTTTCCTTGGGTTCACACAGGTTGTTTGTGATCAATGTCTGTTTACCTTGAAGAAATCAAATGAATTTGTGACCGTGATTGTCTACGTGGATGATATAATCTTGGCTGGCAACTCTACTGATCTTCTTGCTCAAGTCAAGCAGTTTTTACATTCTCAGTTCAAAATTAAGGACTTGGGTCCTTTAAAATATTTTTTAGGCCTGGAAATTGCAAGGTCCTCTGCTGGCATCTTTGTCGATCAACGCAAATATGCTTGTGATATTCTCACAGATACTGGTCTTACAGGTGTCAAACCTTCTTTGGTTCCTATTGAAAAGAATCATCAATTGTTGAACAATAATTCTGAGTTACTGTCTGTCAAAGATGTGGCTGTGTATCGACGCTTGGTTGGTCGTTTGTTATATCTGACTATTACAAGACCTGACCTTTCCTATGGTGTGCATATTTTATCTCAGTTTATTTTTGATCATCTACAAGCTGCTCTTCTCAAAATGGTCAAGTATATTAAGGCTACACCAGGCCAAGGCCTCTTTTTCCCTCATGACACCACTCTTCAACTGCAAGCATATAGTGACTCTGATTGGGGGGGGGGGGGTTGTCAAGAAACCAGACGGTCTCTTAATGGCTATTGTATCATGCTTGGCTCATAGTTGGTGTCAAGGAAATGCAAGAAACAACATAGTGTGTCTCGATCATCTGCTGAATCTGAATATAGGGCTATGACTGATACATGTTATCTGACATATTAGCAATTTAGGAAAGTATATCTGACATATATGACATATCTGACATATCTGAATATAATGTATATCTGACGTATTAGCAATTTAGGAAAGTCACATGGGTAAGACAATCTGTAAGAAGCTGCCACTTGACAATGACAACAGCTTCACAAACCCGTGACTGATAGTGATAGGATTAGTCTTATACCTACTGTCAATTCATTCTAGATATGTAAGGAAGACAAGCAAGTGTCTTGAAGAAAATCGAAACTCAAGAATTCTCTCTTGAGGTTGTAGCAACACTTTGCAAAATAAATAAAACATTTATTTTGTGAATCCTGTCTTCTCAATTATACTGTTTGTGAATGCATACATATTATTGATAACATTAAATCTTAGTTTTAGTTATTGAAACTGAGATTGAATTTTATCAGTATTGCATTCATCCCCCCCCCCTTCTGCAATACACAAGGACCAACAGATACTTATAAAGAACTTGCCATGACCACATAGAAACAAATTCTGCTATCCGTTTAACCCCATGAACCACATAGAAAGGTTAAAACGAATTACACACTAATACAATTAATCCCATGACCACATAGAAAGATTAACTGACTTTATAGAGATATCAATCACATAACATCTTTGGATGACCACATACCATAGTTAATTCAAGAATCTCCATAAGCATTGACGTATATATAAGCACAATCAATAACACATCTCAGAAAATCAAAACTGTATAATTGTCATAAAGTCTAGGGCTTCAAAACAACCATCCAACAATAATATCTAGCCAACCATATTTATGATGAAAGTGATAAAATACATGAGAAGAATATAATACAATACTAAGTATAAAGGTAGAAGAATTATCCCTATGTTGTTGATGTTAAATCTCCACGCATAAAATCCTCCTTCTCCTCCTCTTGGCTTCTTCTCTAGTGGCTCTCGATAAGTGTCTATTATGTCTAATGATAATGACCTAATAATACAAAGTATTTTTATATTGTTTTAAGGAATACACAAGATTTCCCAAACCGAAAATATTTCTAAAGTCAAAATTCGTAGTTGACTTTCTCTGTCATTTCTGGACTGCTCCAACTGGCATATGACATCTGGCCCACTCTAGAATGAAATAAAATCTCGTTATCTTCGTGTGGGCTGTTAAATTACCGAAATCCGATATCTAGAACTCAAGATACAGCCCAAACCATGTGTCTTTGCGCGTGTAGCCCAATTAATCCGAATTTTTTTCTAATTTAGCTCCAAAGTCCAAACCTTTCCAATTTAGAATTTCTTGCTTCCTACAATAAAATATTAAAATCTAATTAATAAAGATCCAATTAAATACAAAATATAACTAATATGGGAATAAAAATCATCTAAAATATATACAAATATATATTCTATCAAATATCCCCACACTTAGCATTTTGCACGTCCTCGAGCAAATAAAAAGAATAAAAACTAATCTAACTAACTAACAAACACCACTTTCGTAGATGACACGATTGCATTGAGCATATGCAACAAACCTTTAAACCCCTAGGCAGCCCTAGTAGGACGAGTTTTGTCTCGTGAGGGTTTATAGAAGATATACCCACAAAATCAAATATTTTCAATCACCAAAGTCTCAAACATGCAACAATTCATAGTACTCCACATATGCAGACCTCAATCACATAACAACCTGAGAATATCTGAAAGTACACCATTTGCACAAAACAATCCAAGTATGCACACATGTCTTGGTAGACAAAAATAACATGAAATAGACATTAAAATCGCCTTGAATAAGTAAGCACGCTATAGATACAAAATCTCACATCACTCTCAATTCACACAAGTGTTTAGGTGCAGTGTATCACTCAAGTTCAATCAAAATAGACATGTGCTACAATATGCTTGGTTGTCCACCAAATCTCCACTACTTTGTATACATGCATGCACGAATCAAAAAGTCTTTGTTAAAGGTTGTAACGTGGCTTAGGGACGGGGTAAGAATTCAAAGAAAAGGCTCACAAGTGGCTACACTCGATAAACTAATAGAGCATCATGTTCACTTTAAATTATAGCACTCAATATGAAATATAAATCATGCAAAAGTTGATCAAGCTTCCACAAGCATTAAACCCATAAGCACATGATTATGTACTTTCCCAGTTTCACATTGCAATAAACAATGAACAATAACTCATTCTTTCGATCTTCTTCCTCTATTTTTTTTTCTTTTTTTTTCTTTTTCCTTGAGATTTTTTTTTCTTTATTCTTTCCTCGGAAGAACGAAGATCAAGTAACCACATCATATTAATTCCCACCAAAATATCAGACTTTAACAAAATATTCCCACACTTAAATATTCAGCCACCCTTAAGTTGAATCACAATTCTCTACCAGTAAATCAAGACAAGAATGAACAAGTACTCAAAATTTATAGAGTGATGATATACAAAAAAAAAATAGATATAAGCTCAAGGGGGTTCACTAAGGATATAACTCATGAAGGTAGTGTTTAGGTCGATGAGATTAATCCTAGTGCCTTTATCATTTTCATGCATACACATATCATATAGTCTCAAAATGGTATCAAAACAAGTTCTAGAGAACATGTTAAATGACGAACACCACACAACAAAAGAATTCGATTGATATACAATGTATCAATCATAAATTAGGCTCAAAATTTCACAAGGTGAAAGCATGCTCAACTTACTAAATTTGACTAAGACGCATCTCAAGTTTTAGAATTTTCACAAGCACACACAAGGAATTATCAAGTAACAAACGATTTTTATTCGTTGATAGCACACTCAGAATTAATCATGTAAAATTAGTCTATAAAATGTGTACTTATCATCGCTAACATGCTCTTGACATGGCAATTATATACAAAATTTTTTAATTTTTTAAAATTTTTTTGGATTTTTTTATTATAAAATATTGAGAACACCTCCCCACACTTGAATGATTTATTGTCCTCAATGAATAAATTATATAATATATATAAATATATAAAGAATAATTAAAAAAAATACAAAAAAAACTTAATAAAAGAAATACAAAAAATAAAGAAAAAAAAAATATTTACAAAGAAAAGTGAGAAAAAACTCCCCCTATGCAATTGAATGAAGTGCCGCTTGAAAAAGATTTTATGATCTCCTCCTTCCAAGCCATCAAATCTCAGGGCCACATTACATATAAATTGATGTCCATATTCTATCAATAATAAAAGCTCAGCTCAGGTGGTTGAGAGTTGCAGCTAAGAGCTAGATAACCCCCAGGTCAGGGGTTCAATCCTTGCAACCAGCAAAATACTTTTTTGAACTGAAGTAGCAACCCAGCAGTTGATGGGCCTGGACAGTGACTGGGCTTACACATTTGTCCCCAACGCAGCAACAAACGGAAGCTTGTCCTCCGAGACTATATGTTAACAGCAAACAGAAACTTTAAACCGCGGGATAAAAAAAAACAATACCCCAGTATTAAGATGCTGGCAATATAAACAGAGAAATTTGCACGCCCCCAATTTACATGGCTAACAATTAAATCTTTTTCCCCGCTGGTCACCACCATTTTTCTTTCCCTCTGTTTTGCAGCTTTTTTTAATTCCAAACTCATCAATTCAAGTGAAATTTGCCCGCATTCTCAAAACCTTGTATAAATTATGTCCCTGATATACTTCACAAAAAATCATCAAGGCACCTTGCAGGAGTAAAAAAAAATAAAAAAAATTCTAATAATAATATTAATACAAAACTTACAATATAACCTGGGTTACCTCCCAAGAAGTGTTTTTCTTTTATGTCTTTGGCTAGACTATGTACCTCTCAATTTCAAGGCGGGTACATCCACAATATTTGCTCCATCTCCGACATGTGAAATGAGTCATGAAAATTGCATAATTTGAATGAAAACAATGGAATTGTAGTAGTGCCGGCTGAGCTTGTGTAACTTATTGAAAACTCACCAACCCGATTAGAAAATGGTATATGATACATCAAATGAGTCGGTGAAGGTTTCCACTCCAGTTTAGGTGCATCACACATAGAATGCATCAATAACTCCTTCACAATATTGAATGTACCCTCAAGAGTAGGATTTTCTTCATGTTTAAAATCGAGAATGAATGGAGGAGTTGGTTTTTCAACAATACTTCTGTGAGGCACAAAACTGTCATCAATTCCAACATACTCCTCCACTAGAAAATCTTTAGCATGATCTTCAGTAATTATGTCTTCCACCACTTCTCCCTTCATGACCGTAAGGTCTTCTTGCACAACACTCTCTCTTCTACTCTCCGAGAAACATACGTTCGTAACCATATGGCCCTTATTCTCCATCTCATCCACTTTAATTTGCATCAATCTAGACGGAAAAGGAATGTAATCAAAGCGGCTATTAGTACCAAATGGATAAGGACTTTTAGGCGAATTCACTTTGTGTGTTGTAGCAAGCACTTCCTCCATGTCATCATGAAAACAACCAGATTCTTTATTTGGAACATCAAGTATGTCATTAGCTTGTGAATTCAGAATTCCTTCACCTAAGGAGTTGTTGGTTGTAATGACATTCACATACTCAAACTTTTGTTGTAGTGCTATAGCTGCAGGAATTTCAGCAAACTCTTGCTTTTGATTCATTTGTTGAACCACATCACAAAGTTGTTTTTGCACCTCCTTGATATCTTGTGAATCTTTGGCACACTGATTTTGCATCTTCAACTGTCCTTCAGTTAACCTTGCCAACAATTGCTCAATGTTGCTTCCACTAGCTGAATCTTGATGGACTTGTTCTCTTTGTTGAAAATCAGAATGCATAGAAGTGTCTTGACGCTCAAACCCAATTTGATTGTGATCACCATACCTCAAGTTGGGGTGACCTCTCCATGTTGGATTATATGAATCTAAGAACGGGTTTTCTCCTTGATACTCAATAGTATTGACACTTTCATAACAAGGTGCAATCAAGTGCGGACATGCATTATCAAAATGGCCAGGAGCTGCACAAACACCACATACTTGAGCTCGAGGTGTTCTTCCTTTTAGAATTAATGCACTCAACCTCTCAATATTCTGCTCAATCTTTGTCAAATTTGGATTAGATTCAACTCCAGGAATTGATTCTGACCTCGGATGACTCCAACATTGTAGTTCATTAGCAGCTCTTTTGGAGATCAATTGTTCAGCAACATCATGCGTCAAATCTATAAACGCACCTCTAGCAGCAGAATCTAGTAGTCTCTTCTCTATCACATCTAAACCTTGGTAGAAGAAGTGTAGCAGACTCCCCTTAGTGAAACCATGTTGTGGGAACCTCTTCTGTAACCTCTGAAATCTAGCATAGTACTCCGTGTATGTCTCAGTTGCATATTGTTGAAGTCCAACAATTTGACTTCTCATGCTCATCACTCTAGTTGCTGGATAAAACTTCTGCAAGAACTCTTGTGCTAGCTTCTCCCAAGAAGTAAAGAATTCTGTGGGCAAATCATCGAACCAATCCAAAGCTACTCCATCAAGAGAAAATGGAAAAGCCTTCATCTTCAAAATTTGAGGATCTGCCGTAGATGGTCCCATACACTCAACAATGGTCACAAACCGAGAGAGATGTTGATTCGGTTCCTCAGTAGAAAGATCATGGAAGACCGGTAGTCTCATAAGAAGATTTTGTTTGAGCTCAAAAGTACTACTCTTTCCTTCAGCAAGATTAGGATACACCATGAAAGTACGCCCAATACCAACAATCGACACCGCAACATCATCACGAAGTGTAGGAAATACAGCCATGTCAATCACTCAAAAAATTCACTTATACCTGAAACACAACCAGGAATAGGCGGAGAAAAGATGGAAAAGTAGGGTATCGTTCTACGCCAAGGATCATGGGATCACTTTTCTTCTATTCCGCTAATAATATCAAATATGGATTTGGTTTGTTGTTTTTATCTAATAACTACATTAACTAATAAACAAGGGAAAATTTGTTCTTAAACAATTAATGTCACATGTTGGAAAGCATGTAGATCCACCCTAAACCCATGACACAATTCTGAAACTCTTATGATATGTCTGAAAGATACTGTTGGGATTTATGGGTGATAACATAGAAACAACTTAACTTTGATTGTACTTAATTTTTTAATTAAGTAGAACATACTGTCACAGCCAAAGTATGTTCTTGTAATCAGTATGTAATGTTATTCTAGTTGTATAATTTGAAAGAAGTTCACTTGCTGTGTTCAAGCCTCAAAGGATACATAATTAGATGACAACATGAATAAAGGTTACTGTCCTAAAGCTTCGACAGTAAGATTACAAGAAGACAGAATGTTGCAAGTCAAGACAGCATATTCACTCTGACAGCAACATTGGCGGAAGACTACGCGACATCAACTTTAGCCCTCGACAGCAAGCTTGGAAACCTCGACAACACACTAAGCGGGGAACTCCTACTGTCACCAAAAGCACATTCCAGTGACAACAAGCTTTGTGGCAAAAGTAACTGTCTCGAGAAAGACCCTTATTCTAAGTATCTTTCTCAGTCAAATCCCGTGGCAGTTTCAATGTTCAAGAAACAGGCGTGTTGCAGTATCCCTAAGCTGCACCAAGTCTGCAAGACTACGACAGAAGCTTCAAGCACTGCAAAACAAAAGCGAATCAATTCAAGAGCAAGATCAAGTCTTTATTTGCTGAATTGCTTAAGCTGGAAATAGAATGAATCTAGGTTGCTTTCGTTATAATGTATATCTGACATATTAGCAATTTAGGAAAGTCACATGGGTAAGACAATCTGTAAGAAGCTGCCACTTGACAATGACAGCAGCTTCACAAACCCGTGACTGATAGTGATAGGATTAGTCTTATACCTACTGTCAATTCATTCTAGATATGTAAGGAAGACAAGCAAGTGTCTTGAAGAAAATCGAAGCTCAAGAATTCTCTTTTGAGGTTGTAGCAACACTTTGCAAAATAAATAAAACATTTATTTTGTGAATCCTGTCTTCTCAATTATACTGTTTGTGAATGCATACATATTATTGATAACATTAAATCTTAGTTTTAGTTGTTGAAACTGAGATTGAATTTTATCAGTATTGCATTCATCCCCCCCCCCTTCTGCAATACACAAGGACCAACAACTGGTATCAAAGCTATCAAATTAACATACATATCTGAGATCCCGACGACAATGCAGAAATCAAACAGTATCAAGATCCCAGCTTTTGATAAAGAGAACTACATCATTTGGAAAAGAAAAACTTGTTGTTTATCAAAGCTGCGAATCCACTATACCCAGGTATACTCGAGAATGGTCCTTTCATACCAAGGAAGGAAATTGAAGCCACAATAGTAAATGGTGAAATCATTCCTGCACATTGGGTTCCCAAAGATCCCTCGGAATTTTTGGAACCTGAGAAGGAGAAAATGGTGCTAGATGATCACTTGCAACTCATCTTGCTCGATTCTCTCACGTTGGATAAAGCCATGTGTAGAAGTGTGATAAGCTGCACATCAGCCAAGGAGATGTGGATCAGGTTAGCCTTACTATGTGAAGGAAGTGAAGAAGTTAAGGGCAACCAAAGGCAAATACTTATATCTCAATATGAGGCATTCATGGCCAAGCCTGGTGAAGACTTAACCTCCATGTTTGAAAGGT